>PISX010001430.1:0-196947 GCA_004024625.1 Mellivora capensis | reverse complement strand
GGGGGAAGTTCTGCTTTAACCCGACCTTCTGTCTCGGCTCCATGCCAGACAAGCACAGAGATGATGAGTGGAAGTAGACATCGTACAAGACTCTCAAACACAGCAATCATTTCAACTGTGGGTGAAAGCTCACCCCTGAGTTCTGGTCATTCTATCAAAGCCTTAGAATGGCCAGACTGGTGAAAAAATGTGAGGCTTTGGGAAAGCCGCCAAGAACCCCATGATCTGCGGACAGAGCAGGCTCCAGGACCCCTCACCCACTCGGAAGATCTGTCTCCTCCCAGGGACCCTGTGTGGGGTGGAGGAAGGAGGCCGGGGGGCTGAACCAGCGCCCATCTTGGCTCCCACAAAACGGTCATCGCATGGTCTTCCAAAAGCAGAGAGACACCTCAGCCAAGAAGGGAGTATTTCCCAGTGCAACCCCTACTTCTCTCCTGAGAGCAAACAGACAGAAAGACCTGCATTGAGCTGAGCAGAGCCGGCCTTCTGGGGCTTGAATGCTGCCTGCACTTCTGAGAGAGGACGGCCTTGGGGCCACACTCTGCCCCAGCTTTCCAGCCCATTCACTCTTTCTAAATGATGTGGGGGCCTGGGGGGGGGGCATTGCAGGGGGCACAGGCCAGCACGGAGGTCAGCGCTATTGAAGAGAAAGCCCCTCCTTCCACGCAATCTGCACTTTTACAAAGCATCGCTCTATCTCCTTTGGTCCTTACCAAAGCCTTGAACAATCACTGGCAGACCGTGCATTTTCACTTCCTGAGGTTTTTGGTTCGGAATTTTTTGTGGGTTTTTTGTTTATTTGTTTATTTGCTTTTTTTTTCTTTTTTTTTTTTTTTAAGATTTTATTTATTTATTTGTCAGAGCGAGCGAGCCCAGGCAGACAGAGTGGCAGGCAGAGGCAGAGGGAGAAGCAGGCTCCCCGCCGAGCAAAGAGCCCGATGTGGGACTCGATCCCAGGACGCTGGGATCATGACCTGAGCCGAAGGCAGCCGCTTAACCAGCTGAGCCACCCAGGCGTCCCGTGCTTTTTTCTTTTTTGAACACACATATTGAGATGAAGGGTCCACACTAGACTAAAACTGTGCAGCTTGACGGGTCTAGACAGACGTGTACACCCATGACACCAACATCACAACAAAGATAAACATCCGTGTCAACCCTGAGAGAGTTTCCGGGGCCCCTGGCCATCCCTCCTCTCCCCTCCCCGACCCCAGCCCCTGGCAACTGCCGGTCTGCTATCTGACACTCTAGGTTAGCGAGCATCTTCTAGAATCTTGTATAAATGGAATTATCCTATATGTGCCCTTTTTTCTCGGGCTTCTTTGACTCAGCGTGTTTTCCTATTACTGACGGGAAAAATGGAGCCTTGATGAGGAAACGCGAGTAGCCAGCAATCACAGAGCAGCAGAGACATTGCAGGTGCCCTGGCTCTGAGCCTAAGATGCTGTCGGCAACACTTCCTTCACGCATCGCTCCCTCATTCATTCACCAGAGAGTAATTGGGCGCTTGGGTGGGCTGAGCCCTGGAGCTAGGTGTTAGAATCATAGCGGTGCACAGGCAGGCACAGCCCCTGCCCTCATGAGATTGCACTTCATTCGTTCGTTCGTTCGTTCATTCATTCATCGCCTGTTTAACAAATACTCACTGCACATCCATAGAAAATTCTGTTTGAACTTGGCACTGCCCCCACCACCTCCTACACCACCCTGATGCTCATTAGCCGTCCTGCTATCTGCCACTTCGAGCTGGACAGCGGGGTGATGCAGGTGCAGATCATGAGAGGTGAGTTCTGTCCTCCAGGAGCATCTAGAGCAGGAGAAGCTATAAGATACTCTCCTGTATTGTGAAAGCTTAAGAGCTAAGGCTGATCCCGCAGAAGGTGGCATTCCAAGCTGGGTGCAAATGTGAGTGGTCCAGGCAGGAAGGCCAGGGGCTCAGGGGAGGCCCTCCAAGCTGGACTGGCCAGAGCAGGCTCCTCAGACCGGGCGGGACCTGAGCCGTCGCCAGATGAGCAGGGAGAAGTAGGAGAGACAGACAGAAGGGGAGGTGCACCAGGTGGAAGCCAAACAGAGAGAAAGACATGGAGGCAGGGCCGGGGAAGAGCTGATCAGGAGGACGATAAGCTGAGAATTCCTCCTAGGAAAGTAGGAGGCCACAAAAACATGCATAATGCCTGGGTGGGGGGAGCGGGGAGTAGTAGGGAGACTAGTCACTTACATTTTTGTAGTAATTTACAATTTACAAAGTGCTCTATTATCATCTTATTTACTCAGTATAATCTTTGAGGTGGGAATTACCATTATGTTTCCCATTTTACAAATCAGAAAATGGAGGCTCATGAAATCCAGGGGTTTGCTCAAAAATAAACAACTCCTAAGTGTTGGGGCAGAGCTTCAAGCCAGGACTCTTGTCCCCAAGACCAGTCCTCTTTTCTCTATGTCTATAATTATCAACATTGAAATGGGGCCCAGGCAGCGTGCTTCTAAAGACCACAGAATATGTTGTTCGAACTTGGCATTGTCCCACCACTTCCCACACCACCTGACCCTCTTCAGCCACCCTCCTGCCTACCACTAGGAGCTGGGGATGGACATGGCAAAGAGGAGATCAAGAGGAGGTAAAGGGGAATGGCCTGGCTTCCAGGACAGGAAGTTAGTTATTTGGCCAAGGAAGCTCTCCCTCGTCCCCACATACCTCCTGCCTCTAGCTCCAGAGAAGGCTCCTAATAAGGGCCCACTGTAGTCATGCAGAAGTGGTTCCCAGGCCCTTGCCCCAAGAGGCCCTGGATGGCACCCCTTCCTCTCAGCCTAGAGAAAGTGGGATGGAAATCACACCAAGGAGGAGATAAGCAGGAGCACCCCCGGGGCCGGAAATACAAATACAAGGGGAAAAATACAATCCTGATATCACAAGATGGGTACAGAGCTGAAGTCCGACCCAACATCTACCTGGCAGCCGAAGACAAGCCCCTAATTCATCACATGGCTCACTGTGAAGGAAGAGGTAGTATTTCTCCAGGGCTTCCTGTGTGCAGAGCTAGGACTCCAGCTCACATCGACTGGTTCCCAGCTCACAGGTCCTAACCACTGCTCCATCCTGCCTTCAACCACCCTGCTGCTCCCCAGAGGCCAGCACCTGTCACAGAGGCCCAGCATCTGACATGCTCAGTGATGGGCACATTCTCCCCACTCTTCCCCTGCCCCCACGTGCTCCACAGCCAAGGAAGCAGCAGCGTAGTGAAACCAGGTACCTTGCAAAGACCAAGAGGTAGGGCAAGGGCTCAACCAGGCCCGACCAGCCAGACCTGAACTCCACTCCTGAACTGAGGTAAGAGCGCATGGGACTGATGGGGCTCTGAGGGCCTGCACTTCCATGGTTCTGGCCCACAGCTCCTCACAAGGCCTCAGCTTCCACTCAGGGGTCCCACGTCAAGCAGGAAAGGCCCTGGGCCAGGAAGCTGGCTCAGCTCAGGGCTCGGTACCACTGGTATGGTCTTGGGAAGGCCACTTGGTCCCTGTGACTCAGCCTCTCTATCTGTAAGACGGAAATAACATTTTCCAACCTCACAGGATTATTGTCGTTCAGTGAGACACGCAAATGTGGAATCACTTAGAAAAGATTACAACACTGTAGGCTGCAAGGTATCCTTGTACATGTAACTCCAAGGTCATTACCACCAGATTTTACCCCCGTCTCCCACCCACACCCCCAGCCTTCCTGGCCTCAGCCTTCTTAGGTTGAAACTGAAGCTTGAGGAAAGAAAGGAATCTTAGTCTGTGTCTGTGGATATCCAAGCCCACCAGGTGTGCTCCCTTTAACTCTGCCCCCAATTCACACACACTTACCTACTTCCCACCTGCCTAAAATGACTTTTAAAAATGAAATCATTCTTGGGGTGCCTGGATGGCTCAGTCGGTTAAGTGTCTGACTCTTGATTTCGGCTCAGGTCATGATCTCAGGGTCCTGGGATTGAGCCCCACATTAGGCTCCACGCTCAGCAGGAAACTGCTTCTCTCTCTCCCCTCGCCCACCTTTCTCTCTCCCCTTCTCTCAAATAAAAATATAAACATTTTTTTTTTTAATTTATAAATAGGAGCGCCTGGGTGGCTCAGTCGGTTAAGCATCTGCCTTCAGCTCAGGTCATGATCCCAGAGTCCTGGATTCCAGCCCAGCAAGGGGCTCATGAGCAGGGAGCCTGCTTCTCTCTCTCCCTCTGCCCTTCCCCCTGCTTGTGTCCCCTCTCTCACTGTCTCTCTGTCTATCAAATAAATAAATAAAATCTAAAAAAATTTATAAATAAAGAAATAAAAATCAAATCATTCCCCGTAAACATCTTAGACGTATGCCAAAAAAAATGCCAATAGCTGTTGGCTTCTAAAGTCCCTATTGGGTGAAAAATTCAGCAAAAACAATAGCTGTGATTTACTGATCCTTTTCCCAGATAGAGCATCTTACATATGCTGTCTCATTTAATGTCACCTCCAAACAACCCTGGGAGTTAGTTACAGAGGAGGGCCCAGGCTCAGAAGGCTCTCTTGTTCTCCCTCCAGCATAATCGCCTGGGTTCCTGCAACCCCCGGCCCCAGCACTTGGCCCAAGAGGGATGGCAGAGGTAATGAAAAGTGTTTGCAGCATCAGAGAAAGAAACTGGCTGAGGAGGCATGGAAAAGTGTGGGGAGAACTGAAGGACTTCAGCCGAATACAAAATTACCTGCTTCTTTTTTTTCTTTTTAAGATTGATTGATTGATTGTTTTGTCAGAGAGAGTGAGAGCATAAGCAGGGAGAGTTGCAGGCAGAGGGAGAAGCAGGTTCCCTGCTGGGCAAGGAGCCCGATGGAGGACTCGATCCCAGGACCTGGGGGATTGTGACCTGAGCTGAAATCAACTGGGCCACCCAGGCATCCCAAATTGCCTGCTTTTTTATTAAGAAATGTTAATGTCCTCTTTCATTAAGGCCTCCTTGGGCTGCCGGCCTGCCCTTGTGGATGGAGACCCTCTTGGCCAGAGGCAGAGTTGCCCACCCAACCAGGCTCCTCTTTTGCAATCTGTTCTAGTGATTCGTGTACACGAGCTCGGGGGTGCAGGTGGCTTTCGAGGGAAGAATGGTGCCCAGGCAACCATGAGGTTCCTTCCCACGCTAAAAGTAAGTCATTTTTTAACCCACTGGTGTATCTTACCTCAATGACCCAGAGCCCACTGTAACCCATCCTGGCTCCTGTGTGATGACCTTCCTCATCTCCACAGGTCGAGGAAGGCCAGGAAGACTGAGGGTCTTCATGCTGCTTTCCTGACCCCCACCCCTAGGATGGATGTGTGTGGCTGGAAGGAAATGGAGGTGGCTCTGGTCAATTTCGATAACTCAGATGAAATCCACGAAGAGCCGGGCTATGCCACAGACTTTGACCCAACCAGCCTAAAAGGCCGTCCTGGGAGCAGCCCCTTCTCCAACTGGAGGATCCTCATTGGTGATGGCACCAACCATGAGACGGCCTTCTCCAAGCTCCCAGGAGACGTCGATTCCCCAGGGCCTGAGCCAGTGGTCCTGAATGAAGGAAACCAGCGGGTGATCATCAACATTGCCGGGCTGAGGTTTGAGACCCAGCTCAGAACCCTCAATCAGTTCCCCGAGACCCTCCTGGGAGACCGGGAGAAAAGGATGCAGTTCTTCGACTCCATGAGAAACGAGTATTTCTTTGACCGGAACCGGCCGAGTTTTGATGGAATCCTGTATTATTACCAGTCTGGTGGGAAGATCCGGCGCCCCGCCAATGTCCCCATCGATGTCTTCGCTGATGAAATCTCCTTCTATGAGCTGGGCAGTGAGGCCATGGACCAGTTCCGGGAGGACGAAGGCTTCATCAAAGACCCTGAAACGCCGCTCCCCACCAATGACTTCCACCGGCAGTTCTGGCTCCTCTTCGAGTACCCTGAGAGCTCCAGTGCCGCCCGGGGCGTGGCTGTGGTCTCCGTGCTGGTTGTGGTCATCTCCATCACCATCTTCTGCCTGGAAACACTACCAGAGTTCCGGGAGGAGAGGGAGCTGAAGGTAATGAGAGACCCCAGCGTCAACACAAGCAAGTCAGTCCTCTCCCACACCATGTTCACTGACCCTTTCTTCATGGTGGAGTCCACCTGCATCGTTTGGTTCACCTTGGAACTGGTGCTCCGGTTTGTGGTCTGCCCCAGCAAGACTGACTTCTTCAGGAACATCATGAACATCATCGATATCATCTCCATCATCCCCTACTTTGCAACCCTCATCACGGAGCTGGTCCAGGAGACAGAGCCCAGCACCCAACAGAACATGTCCCTGGCCATCCTGAGGATCATCCGGCTGGTGCGGGTCTTCCGCATCTTCAAGCTCTCCCGGCACTCCAAGGGGCTGCAGATCCTGGGCCAGACGCTGAAGGCTTCCATGCGGGAGCTGGGGCTGCTCATCTTCTTCCTCTTCATTGGAGTCATCCTCTTCTCCAGCGCAGTCTACTTTGCCGAGGTGGATGAGCCTGAGTCCCATTTCTCTAGCATTCCTGATGGCTTCTGGTGGGCAGTAGTCACCATGACAACTGTGGGCTACGGTGACATGTGCCCAATCACCCCCGGGGGGAAGATCGTGGGCACTCTGTGCGCCATCGCTGGGGTCCTCACCATTGCTCTCCCTGTGCCTGTCATTGTCTCCAACTTTAATTACTTCTACCATCGGGAGACTGAGAATGAAGAGAAGCAAAACATCCCAAGTGAAATTGACAAAATCCTCAATAGTGTAGGCTCAAAAATGGACAGCACAGACTCTCTTAGTAAGACCAACGGTGGCTGCTCCACAGAGAGGTCCAAGAAGTGACCTGTCCAGGGGTCCTTGCCCCCGAGTCTCCCTGTCTATTTCTTTGTCTCTCTCTGCTTCTCCCTGTGTGTCTCTGTCTCTCCCCTTCTCTCTCTACCTCTGTCCCCACTCCCAGAGCTTCTCGCTCCCCCTCCCCTCCCTGCCTCTTGCTCTCTGTTTTTCTGAAAAAGGGAGTTTATCCTTTGAGAATAGCAGGCCATCTTGGATTGCAAGCTGTTTGAATAACCCCATACTTCTGCTGCATTTTCTAAGCTTTTTTCTCTCAACCAACCATCGGAAGATTTAATTCTACTTTCCTCGGAGGGGTACTTCTGGTCCTTGCTGCTCGCCTATGGTACCCAAGATCAGCTGTATTGACATCATGTGGGAGCAAGGAAATGCAGAATCTGAGCCCACCACAGACCTACTGAATCCAAATTCTCATTTTAACAAGATCCCAAGTGATTCATTTCCACAATAAAGATGAAGAAGCACTGGTTTTGGTCTTCCCAAGAGGAGGCATATTAAAAGGCCGGGGAATGCTGTGAGCAATGAGTAAGAGCTCCGGGTTGTTTAATAATAATATCTTACACTTGTGTCACGTTGCATAAATTTTCCAAAGCACTTTCACCAACAGTATCTCACTGCATCTCAAAATAACCGGTAGGACAGATTTGGTTGTTATTCTCGCGTTGTAGATGAACAAACCCAAGGACAGCGAAGAAACGGTGACATGCTCGATGCTGGATGCTCGATGCTCGATGCTGCACCTACCTACTAGTCTGGGGTCCTTTCTGCTTGTGGATGCTTTGGAATCAGAGGGAGAGGGACGTGAGGGCTCTGTCTTTCAGAGGATCCAGGCAGCAAATCTCTGGGCAGGAACACTCTTTCCTGGGGATTCCAGCATCTCCACGCATGCTGGGGAGATAGAGCCCGCCTGGCCCCTCGCTCCTCAGTGGCTTCCTTGGGCAGTGGGCCTGTAGAAACATTCCCAGGTGCTTTTCACCTGGCCCATCTCTGTGAGTTTAGACACAGGCTGGTGAGCCTAAGTGTGGGACGGGTGTGCACCAGGGCCTCAGCGCACCACTTCAGGAAAATAGACCTGTCCACCTGCCTCCAGGTTCAGATGCCACTAAGTCATGAGGAATTGACTAGGCGCCTGTTGGGGCAGCTTAGTGGGGAGCAGCAGGGCCCTAAGACATGTGCCCAGATTCCAGACCCACCCAAAGAGCCTGGTTGTGGAAGGCTCACCTGAGAGACTGCCCTCTCAGGAGTGGGTCCTCCTCAGCCCACTACACTCCCAGGATGAGGGGGTGGAGTTGGAATTCCCCAAAAATCAGAGAAGGAAGCTTTCACTCTGTCCCCCAATCCTCCACCCCCATTCATCTCTTCAAGGAAGGAGGCCTGCACCTTCCTCAGGCCCAATACCCAAACCTCAAAGGTGAGTCAGCATCGGAACCCTGGACCTCTGGGCGGCAGGTCACCGGCCAGCTCTAAGCCACACAGCCCAAACCACACAATCCTGGAACACACCCAGCTCCACACGACCCTGTAAGATACAGAGCCACAGCCACAGATCCCATCACACAGCCTCCCCTTCATGACAGCCTAACAGAGGTACCAGTGTGAGAGAAAGCTGCTTCTCTCCCTTCTTGTTGTCCTGAGTACAGGCCCTAGGAATCTGGACTCAGTCATCTTTAAGCCCCCTTCCTGCTCTAAAAACCCCAATCTTCTTCTTATGCGTTAGCCTCAAGCTCTCACTTTGCACTGAGTCACAGAGACCCTGGGCTTTACAGAAGACATCACTGCCCTAAGACCTGTGCAAGCAAGACTCCTGTCCCAGGCCTGAGCCTCGGGGTTCTGGGCTTTGGAGTGCCTTCCTCACAGTTTTCTAAGTTCCTTTCTAATTGCTCTCCTTCGGGTCCCTTTCCAACTCCCTACCCATCCCTCACGCTCAAGCATGGGAGTTGACCAGATGTCCCGAGGCACTCCCGGATTCATACATGTGGGATCATGCTGGAGCCCTATGCTGGGTTCCAGTTCCAGGATGGTGGTCTAGAGAGCAGAGTGCTCCCACTGAGTGCCCCCCTGGCTGGTGTGGCATTTCTTTTACAGAATCACATAAGCTTAGGTGACAGCACTCTGATCTGAGGTGATGCAAACTCCCATAGACACTGAGTCCTTGCAAAAATTCTTTCTCCAGGCTCTCGAGCATCCTCAGGATGGTTTTGACAAAAGAGTCCACATGCCCACATTCTGCCTTCTGGAAGCCACATGATCACAATTCTTTACAGCAAAACCTCTCCCCACAGATGGGTGAGACCATTTTCACTTCCCATCAGCCACCCGAAGTAAACATTATTCCCCCCATTTTGTCACATGAGGAAACTGGTTCAGAGTGGTTCGTGGGCACACAGCCAGGAAGCAGTAAAGAGGGATTTAAATCTAGGTCTCTTTGATGCCATAATGTATCCCACCATGCTGCCTGCTAACCGGAACAGCTCCCTCCTGAGAAGGGATCCTGGGGCTGGGGTCACACAGATGGTCGTGGCACATTTCTGGGAGCAAGGAGGCTGGTTCTCCTGAGGCCCTGCTTTCTTTCTCTCTCTGACTCTATATTCAGAGCCACATGCTGGCCTCCCACCTCCAGACATGCTGCAAACACAGTGGGATGGAAAGACCCAGGGGTAGGTTGGGCCAGTGCCCCCAGAGGCCAAGATAGAGTCCCAGAGCCTGCAGCCCAGCCTTTCTCGTCCGAGGGTCCTGCCAGAAAGGGCTTAGACTAGCAGGGCAGAAGGGAGCCACTTGGTTTCTCTAGCCAATGCAGTTACCCCTGAAGGGTTAGGAGGCCTGCTCATAAACTTCTGACTCCCAGGAAGCAGGTCCAGACTTCTAGGCTGGTGCCAGGAACAGGGCTGCAGAAGCAAGCCCTCCGGGGCACCTGGGTGGCTCATTCTTTAAGCGTCTGCCTTTGGCTCAGGCCATGAACCATGATGTGGGATCGAGCCCCACATCAGGATCCTTGCTCAGTGGGAAGCCTGCTTCCTCTCTCCACTCCCCCTGCTCATGTTCCTGCTCTCACTATCTCTCTCTCTGTGTCAAATAAATAAATAAAATCTTAAAGAAGCAGCAGCAGCAGCCAGCCTTCCACTCGCCATACCACTGCTGCCAACACGGCTGGTGGGAGCAAGGAAATGCAGAAGGCTGGTGTCCCCAACGTTGAGTCCCCGGCACTGAGTCATCTTATTTCTTCCCAAGCCAGCCAGGGAGACGGGCTGTGGGACCTTCTCACCATCCATCTGCCCAGCCTCCTGTAGCAGAGAGATCTGCTGTAGCTAGAGTTGCACCCCTGGTGACTCACTGACAAAGGGAAAGAAGAGAGTCAGGGCAGACGGGAAAGCACGGCCCAGGGGTCAAGTGTGAAAGGCGCTCTCCCTGCCGTCACAGACGGAAGGACTTGTCAGCAGCCAGGCTCAGATGGCCTTGCCTTTGGGAGGAGCAGAGCAAGGCCTGAGGCTTCCTTCAGTGAGTTCCTATTAACGGAGCCCCTACTATATGGCAGACATTTTCTAGCCTTTGAGTAAAGACATAGAAAGAAGGAAAATGTCCCTTTTAAGGGTCACAGTAAAAATATGCAAACAATGTAAGAGGAACAACAGAAACACCTTCAGTGCAAAAGGCTTCCAAATCTTGCGTCTTCTTTCCCCTATGATGCCGGCTATCTTTGCAAAGAGCTTGGGATTCATTGTTCCATCCTGAAAAGTGTTTTATAAAGCAGAAATCCTCTCAAAAACGTCAGTGTTTTGTTTTTTTTTTTTTGTTTTTTTTTTTTTTTTTTTTTTTTTTTTTTTTTTTTTTTTTGTTTTTTTTTTAAAGGATTTTATTCATTTATTTGACAGAGATCACAAGTAGACAGGCAGGCAGAGAGAGAGGGGGAAGCAGGCTCCCCGCTGAGCAGAGAGCCCGACGTGGGGCTCGATCCCAGGACCCTGAGATCATGACCTGAGCCGAAGGCAGAGGCTTTAACCCACCGAGCCACCCAGGCACCCCAAAAACGTCAGTGTTTTGAGTGGAAAGCTTTCTAAACTTGGAACCAAAGGACCTGGCTGAATTTGTATTAATGTTAGGACTTGGGCCTCAATGGGCCTCAGTTTCCTTATGTGGAAGATGGAGATAAAAAAAAAAATAAATAAAATAAAATAAAACAAAACAAAAAAAAAAACTCTGACAGCAGCAAACATGGCAGGATTCTCCCTGCCCAACCCCAGGGAGCAGGCCCTGAGTCCTCCCACCAGCCCTCCCTCTCCTAGCCTGGCCAAGAGGATGCCTCAGGACCTCCACAAGCCACTAAAGTGGCTGCTCAGGACCTGCCCTCTGCTAGAGACGGCCCCTGTGACTCCCTGCTTCTCTGCCCATTATACTTGTACTTACCCTCTTTGAGTTTACTCCCAACTCTGACAAATGGGCCCAATGTCACCGACCTCCCCGGGCTGTGGGGAGGAAGCAGGGATGGGGTGTGACTACAGGTCATTACGGCTGGAAAGCATCACACAAGCGAAAAGGAATGACTGCTCTTCAAAAGCTGTCTTTTGGACCCATCAATTAGCGCTGCCCGAATAAGGACAGAACTTGCCTTGGCAATCGGCATCCAATCGACCCTAAGCGGAAGGTCGCTGATTTCAAAGACAGTTTAAAAACAGACTTAACTGAGCTGGGAAAGGAAAACGGTTATGAACCAGATCATATCATGTTCAATAACCAACTAGCTCTTCAGGCTGATTTGCACACGTGTCATTTCCTCTGAAACAGCCACTGTCAGGTAGGAATCATTTCACAGGTATCAATCAAAGAGCACAAAATCAGGGTGATCAGACATAGGTGGCACTGCGTGCCATAGATTGTCCCATCCCTCACCTTCTTGACCAAAGACCTAATTCGCTTCACCCACATGCAAACCATAGGCGGTAACTCCACCCCCGGACGGCAGCATCCCCTGCGGCTCTGGGACATCAGGGAGGCTGAGGTTGGAGGCACCACTCACTGCGCTGGCCTCGCCCAGTCCATGTCACCCACGCAGAGCCCACTCAGAGGAGCTCAGCCACTCTCGGGGAAGGAAGGCTCTGCAGCACCCCCGGGACAACCCCCCGGGGCAGTGTGGCCCAGAGCAGCAGCCACCCTGGACCATGCTCACCCATGAAGCTCTCTCAGCTCTCATGGCCCTGTCCAGCCCTCACCGTGTTTGGGGACGCGGTACCTTCCCCACCACCGGCTCAGCACTCCCGAGGGCGCATACACTGGGGCAGGAATTCGTTCCAGGAGGCCATTTTCCATGGCAGGTGCCAGAAACCCAAGTCAAACTCAAACAAGACAGAAACCTTTACCAGCTCCCGTGATGGAGAAATTCAGGGCAAGAAGAGACTGTAGCTGAGTCTGGGGACTCAAACACCACCACCCTCAGAGCTCGAGTCCCTCCTGTCCATTGCCCTTCTCCGCTTCCCTCTGCTGGACGCCAGCACACTCTCAAGGACGTTCTCCGCAGGGCGGGGAGAGTGGCAGCCCCCAGGTCATGGCCTTATCATCATCCAACCAAAAACAAACAGATATACATATATATAGAATCACCTTTGCGGTCACATTACTATCGATAATTCCTCACAAAAATGTCAGATCCAAAAGGTAGAGATTTTTGGTCTGTTGGGTCCACTACCATATTCCCTGGGCCTATCGCAGCGCACAGCAGGTGTTCAGTAAATATTTGTTGAATTAATAAATGGTCCCTTCAATTACCCTAAAGAAACCAAACTAAGACACTCTGTTGACCTGGTAAGATTTTGTTCTCCTTCACCCCTACCCTCTCCCAGAACTTAGACCTACAGGCTGAGGCCAGACCCTCTTTAATGAGGAATGACTGTTGGGTGACCCTTAAAGCATGGGGTGGGGGGGCCTGGGGCCTTGGGGGGGCAGCTAGAAAGGGACACAGGGGCAGCCTGGCCTGGAACATGCTCCCTGCCTCCCTTCCTGCTCAGCCCCACCCCTAGATAGGATTAGAGGAGGCCAAGGGGACCCAGGACACCTCTCTTTCTGAAGGCCCGGCTCTGAAGGTTGCGGACCCCTTTGCAGCTTTCCAGGGCAACCCCTGAGCCTCCAGAAGGCCACCTTTCTCAAGCATCCTGGCTGTCCAACCTCCCGGGTCAGTTTGAACTGCTCCCCTCACGCTCCTCCTGCCCAGGCCCTCACCGGGGGAGCCCCTCTCCATGGAAGTCCTGCTCAGATCACCTCACAGCAGCTGCTGAGGAAGCGTGGCCTGCCCACCAGTGACAAGGCCCCCTTCCCCCCCTCCTTTTCTGTTAGGTCCCAGAGGGTGGGAAGGACAGGAGGGAAGGGGACACCCAAGGTGCCCCTTGCCCCTGTCAACAGCTGATTCCAGCCTCCTAAAAAAAAAAAAAAAAAATGCATTCCCCTGTGGAGTGGAGCCTCCAAAGGCCCTTTGAAGTGAGAGGAATAAAGGCATCCTGGTCTCCCCCAGAGACATAGAGTCTGCCCGGCCACAGCCTAGAAACAGCGAAGATGAAAAGGCACCGGGGTTGGCAGGGACCTGGGGTGGTAAGTAAAAGGAAGATCAGACAAACTTTTGTTATTGCCTCTCAGGGGAAGCGGAGGTAAAAAGCGGCCTGTGAAATGTCACCAGATAATGAATGCTATTTCACTCCCTCCCGGAAATGCCAGTCAGAGCAGGAGGAGAGAATGGCAGCGATCCTCATAGGGAATTTGGGGTGGATCTCCTGCTCTTCTGAGCCTGAGGGGCCGTGGCCAAGCCCTCCTCCCTGCCACCACCCTCCTGTTCTATCATTAACAGAAATAACAAATAGAGCAGAAAACAATAACACACATAATAAATAATACCAGGCTCCCAAGGTTATTGTGAGAATTGCATAAGATAATACATTAAATCCCTTAACATGCCTATGGTTGGATGGAGGTAGACAGAGCCGAGGATAAAAACACTCTCCTGCAAGGGCCAGGGCTGTGCCTTTTTAATGTGAGGAGCCCAGCACAGTGTCTGGGACATAGTAGATGCTCAACAAATGAAGGGAGGGAAGGAGGAAAACAAACAAGGGAACAACAAGGCAGAGGCAAGGTCCCAGCAGGGCCAAGTCAGAGGCCCCTGACTTCCCCTACATGCCCCAAAATGTTAATACTTGTGACTCAGTCACCTGGAGACTTG
The DNA here is from genome assembly GCA_004024625.1 of Mellivora capensis. Classification (NCBI taxonomy): domain Eukaryota; kingdom Metazoa; phylum Chordata; class Mammalia; order Carnivora; family Mustelidae; genus Mellivora; species Mellivora capensis. The sequence goes on along the minus strand of PISX010001430.1, from coordinate 182,904 downwards.
GGGCTGAAGTAAATTCCTGGCACAGAATTTTCTGATTTCTCTGTTTGTTTGGTTTTTTCCTAAGATCCCAAGCAGCAGAAGGTAAGGAGTCGTCACCATGTATCCGATTTACTTTCTTGAAAGGAAAGAAAATTAAGTTCCAACTGTGGGCCAGATGACAAAATGGGCCCTTAGGGTTACAGAAGTGACCGAGAGGGGTGTGTGCCCTTGGGGGGGAGAAACAGCCTCTCTATGAATTAGAGGTTCCCTATGAATGGGGAGTGAGGGGCCCCTCCTACTCCCCTGCTCTTTCACACTGGAGGGAAAGTGGTCCCGTGTGGCCCGCCCTCTGGCTGGTCCTGGGACCACAGAAGGGAGGGAGTAATTTATGCTCAGTTTCTGCACCATGCTCAGCCCCACTGGGAGGCGTGTTACCACATTCAACTGGGAAAGAATATGAAGCCCAGGGTGGGGCGGGAGGGTGTTCTCCGAGTGCTTCTGTGGGAGGGGGGAGCTCTGGCTAGAGAGGACAGAGGGAGGAAGGTGGTCCCTTCTGGTCCTGAAGAGCAGAGTACCACAGTGATGCTTCCCTTTGGGTGGGGAAAGGGAAAACAGGGTTTCCATCTCTCGGGACAGCACCCTGTCCCCTCTGCCTCATCTTGGAGACAGTGAGGATCTCACTGCAAGGGGTAGAGAAGGAGACAGGCCTGTGATGCGCTCTCTCTCTCTCTCTCTCTCTCTCTCTCTCTCCTATGGGACAACAGAGGGGTACAGACGGAAAGAGAAGGTTTGTGGCCTGGGAGCTAAGAATCTGGAGGCGGAGAGGTGAGGGGTGCGGAAGTCCAGCATGTTGGAAACAGAAGGAGGAGCAAAGAAACGGGCTGCAGCCTTCCCTTTGAAGCTGGATAAAGGAGGAAAAAGGGGGGAAAGACTAAAGATTAAAAATAGTTACTTGGAGAGAAAAGAGGTGTTCAGATGTCTTGAGGCTTATTAATGATTTTCTCTGAAGCATCATCTGTTAGTGAAATGCTCAAGTTCAACGTTTTAATAAGAGGTGGCTGCTTTTTTTTTTTTTAAAGGAAATGAGATGTGGATCCCTTTACTTGTTAAGGAAACACAAGCAGATACCGCAGGGTTGCATCTGGGGAGTCCGTATGTGGAAGGAGCCCTGGTTCTACAGCATTGGGTTCAGATCCCAGTTTTGCTGTTTGACTGTAACCAACTTGCTCAAACTCTCTGAGACCCAATCCTTTCAAATAGGATAAGTTGGGGCTCATTGTGCCTATCTGCTAGAGATGTCAAGAAAAATCAAATTAGACATCATCTCTACATTGCCTTTCATAGAATAGGTACTAAATAAATAGATGTGTCCCCTCGTGTGGGATCTCCAAAACTTCTTCTAAATGTAAGCAAGGCCCTCTGTTGCCACTTGGTTGCAGCATACCTGAATTCAGGATGGGACAGTAAGGACCAGGAATCACTGTGGGCCCCTAAATAAAAGTCTCAAATTTTTCCTGGAAAGTAGGAATGTCCACCTCCAAGCATCCCTGGACATTTCTCTGTGTTCTCAGAAACCCCTCCAATCCCAGGATTAACTACAGCAGTAATTAATGCCGTAGAGTTTTAAAACCATTCTTCATTTTTTGGTGTGTTGTTTTTTTGTTTTTTTTTTCCCTGCGTGTGTTATCTCATTTGAACCTCACGAGAACCCTGTGGGGTATTCAGGAGAGTTTTGGCATTTGTCCCACTTTGGAGGTGATAAAACAGATTCTGACAAATTTGGTGACTTGCCCGGTCTCACCATCTGGTCGTTGATGGAGTGGAGCCCCAAGCCTGAGGCCTCTCCCCGACACCACAGCTGTCTTCCATGAGCGGGTCTGGCCATCACAGCTTACCAGTAACTGAGCATGTGCTCTGAGAGAAAATGGGGCCTCTCCCTTCTAGGCCAAGGGGAATTGACCTTCCCCAGGGGTCAGAGGTTTACTCTGCATCTTCTGGCAAGTGTTTTTGCATTACAATGCTAGGCTGCCCTAAGAAAGGACCACAGGGCTGGGCCCTGTGGCTCAAACTACGGAACCAGAACCGGATTGTCTCCTAGCTCTGGAGCCTGGAAGTCCGAGGTCACGGGGCGGCAGGTTGGTTCCATGGTGTACAGATGCCTTTCTTCTAATTTCTTCCCATCATCTCCTCTTCATGTCTGTTTCTGTGTCCATATTTCCCCCTTTTTATAAGGAAACCAATCATATTGGGGTAGCCTCACCCTAATGACTTCATTTTACTTTATTTTTAAAGATTTTATTTATTTATCTATTTGAGAGAGAGAAAGGGAGAATGCAAGAGAGAGAGAGAGAGAGAATGAGCACACAAGCAGGGGGAGGAGCAGAGGGAGAGGGAGAAGCAGGCTCCCTGCTGAGCAAGGATCCCAGTGTGGGGCTTGATCCCAGAACCCTGGGATCACCACCGGACAGATGGCAGATGCTTAACCAACTGAGCCACCCAGGTGCCCCCTAATGACTTCACTTTAACCTGATTACCTCTATAAGGACCCTATCTCCAAATAAGATCACATTCTGAGATGCTGAGAGTTAGGACCCCCCAACATATCTTTTCTTTTGGGGGGAGACAATTTTCAATCCATAAAAATTATCATGTCCCTTTTGCAAATGAGGAAACCAGTTCAGAGAGATAAAGTCCCATGGCCAAAGTCACACAGCTAGGAAAAGAGACGGCCACCAGCACTGATGCTAGGCCTCCGTGGAGCCCACCACCTGCCATGGGCACCAAGGGCACAGGGCTGCAAGTTGCCCCTCGAGGCTGGGTCAAGGATTAGAGAAAGGAAGGGGAGAAGGGGTCCCCTCCCTCCCTGCTGCTGCCTCCTCAGGCCGGGGGGAGTGAACAAGAGAGGGGAAGAGTGACCAGCAAGGAGTGGGAAGGGGAGGAGAGGAAGGGAGGCAGCCAGATCACAGGGCGGGGCTGGGGGTACCAGGCAAGTTCCCAGAGGGTGGGGGCCCATCCCCCTTCCCTGGCTCCCTGAGGCTGGCTCCTGTGCCACGTTCTCAGTGCAGAGCCTGAGCAGGTGCTGGAAACGGCTCCCACTTGCGACTCGTAACAGGAAGTTGTTTTTACTCAGACACCTGAGTCCTGTTTCCCAGTTTCTTAATGGTCTGGTTCCTGCCTTGCAGTCCCAGGAAAGGACCCCTCAAGTCAAGAATGAACTCCGCTATACACGCCACTGCCCTCACTCACACACGCTGTCCCTGAAGTCCTTTCCCAGGATGGCGGGGGGGGGGGGGGGGGGGGGGGGGGGGGGGGGGGGGGGGGGGGGGATGTCGGCGGGAAGGGAGGAGGGAGGCAAGAGCCCTGTGGGGGCTGTAAGAAGGGCCGTGGGACAGAGTGGGGAGGCCAAACAGGCAGCCCAGCACCAAAGGCATTTTCCAGCAAGATGACATCCACCTGTTATTCCACCTGTCCTAGGGGCACAGAGACCCCATGCTCTGCGGACTGCCCCCTCTATGTCTGCCCCACTCACCCAGGCAACAGAGCTCCCCAGAAACGCTCTTCGAGAGCAGACAAGTCCTATTAGGCATCACTGTATTCCTTTGTCTGGGTTGTGTCCTGGAGCGTGGGGAGACCCTATGCTCTGTGCTCCCCCACAGGGCCCAGCTGGGCAGTCATCCAAGAGCCAAGTTACCATAGGAATTCACTAGATAACACAGGAAGGGGCTCAGCCAACAGTGAAAGGTGCTCTGCAAAGTAGGGTGCACAGGTGGACGGTGACAGGTTCATGCTCAAAGGACGTGTGAAAGAAAGGGTGAGGTCTAGAATGAAAACTCACCGGTGAGCTGCAAACCTTTCCAGAGCCACGGCTGTGCCCTTTTAACGTTCCCATCCCCGCACAGCTCTGGTGCACAACAGATGCTCCGCAAAGGAAAGAAGGAAAAGAGTAAGAAAAAGAAAGAACCACGTTGCAAAGAGCAGGTCATGTCCCTTGAAAAAGAACAGTAACTTACATTCATTGCGTGCCAGACGCTATTCCAAGATGCTTCATGTAAATGACTCAGCTTAAGGCTCATGACATGCTGGGAGGTAGGACGTGTCACGAGCCCACCTTATATATGAGGAGGATCAGGCAGATCCTCTCGGGACGCCCGAGATGCTCCAGCTGGCAGGTGGTCAAACAGGACTGGAAGCCAAGGGCTCGGCGGTAGGTATCAAGGCTTCTCCTGTGCCCCCAAACCACCTCTCCCCACACAGCCCTGTCTCAGGAGAGCCAGGATGACTGAGCCCAGGAGGCAGCCAGAACCATCACCCCACTCCCCATATAGGACAGCTCCCGCGTTAGCCTGACCAGTCTGTGGCGTCACCATCACTAGAAAGCTGTGGGAAGAGGCAGCCTCCCTCCGATTTTGTCTCATGCTAACCCCATCCAAAAAAAGAGGGGCCAAATCTGCCCAGCTTTTTCTCCTCCCTAGTCAGCTCAGTGTCAGCTTCTTGAAAACACTTTGAGCCACCTCTGTTCCTTCCCCCGTGAGATGCCCCTTTACCTTCTTTCTTTCTTTCTTTCTTTTTTTTTTTTTTTAAGATTTCGTTCATTTACTTTAGAAACAGAGAGAGAGAGAGCAGGGGGAGGGACAGGGGGAGCGGGAAAGGGAGAACTCCAAGTAGACTCCAGGCAGAGCGCGAGGCTCGACGTGGGGCTTGATCTCACGACCCTAAGATCATGAGCTGAGCAGAACCAAGAGTTGGATGTTTAATCTACCGAGCCACCCAAATCCTACCTATCCCTCAAGACATTCCAAACACTCATGCCTCCACGAGGCTTGCTCTGATCTCACCTTGCCTATCCCATGTGTACCTGTCGCCCGCAACTGGAAGCTCCCAGAGGGTGGGGTCTTGTCTGGCTCATCTCCAGAGCCTCAGGACCCTGACACCATGTGTCTGGCACAGAGTCAGTGTTCAGGTGTAGTCACTAAACTAAAAGTGTGATGCCTCTTTATAGTGAGCATTAGCTCTCCATTGCTGGGTAACAAATTCCACCAAAGTTAGCAGTTTCAAACACACACTGATTGTCTCACAGTTTCTGTGGGTCCAGAACCCAGGCTCAGCTTGGTCGGGTCCACTGGCTTCCGGTTGGTCGTGCAGCTGAATAAGGTATCAGTTGGGGCTGCAGGACCTAAAGGCTCAAAAGGGGGTGAATCTGCTTCCAGGTCCCTCACATGACCCTCAGCAGGAGCCCTTGGGTGAGGGGCAGCTCCCCTCTGGCAGTTGGGTAGAAGCTACCTTCCCTTCCTTGCTTTCTGAATCTTCTCGTGGGGCAGGTCATGACAGGGCAGCTTGCTTCCTCCCAGTGAGCAAGTGAAAGGGTTGCTTGTCTTTGCAAAACAACCTTGGAAGGAACACTCCAACGCTTGGGGTATTGTTTGCAAGACTAAACCCCACCCATACTCCAGGGGGGAGGGTTTACCCAAGCTTGAGACTCCTTGGAGTCTGCGATTACTGGGAGCTCTTCTGGGAGGCTGTCAATCCCACAGGGAAAAGCATTTCGTAGGACATTATTTGCCAAAGCGGAGCTGGTCCAGAGGAGGGGATGGTCAGAATGAAGGGAACACATGGGGGAAGGGCTGTGAGTCTTTCCACTGAGTGAAAATATAAGGTCTTCCATGTTGGCTCAGTTCCTGGACCACCGTGGGTGACCAGCCGGCTTTCTGCCACTGGTACAGGTGTCTCAAGGTGCAGTCGTGCTCCTGGTCCCTGGATGCCCGCTGTTGAATGCTTGCTGGCCTGCTCACCTTCTCTTAATACAATAATGTTCCCACGTAGCATTACCCCTTTGTACAAGGCACTTTCAGGTTCATTTCTTCACTTTCCTTCTTCCCGTCCTCGGCAGGTAGTTCTGGTATTCCCATTTTACAGCTGAAGAAACTGGGACCCGCAACAAAAGTCAAGATCATAGAGCCTAATGAACAGCAGAGTCAGAGTTGAACCCTGTCTGAAAGCCTCAAGTTTATCTCAACTTTTAAAAACTTACTTCTGGGGGCGCCTGGGTGGCTCAGTTGGTTAGGCGGCTGCATTCGGCTCAGGTCATGATCCCGGGATCCTGGGATCAAGTCCCACATCCAACTCCCTGATCGGCAGGAGCCTGCTTCTCCCTCTCCCTCTGCCTGACGCTCTGCCTACTTGTGCTCTCTATCTCTCTGTCTAATGAATAAATAAAATCTTTTAAAAATAAAATAAAATAAAAACTTACTTCTGTATCAAGACAGTCCCACCTCTAAGTGCAAGAAGTTCTATACAATTTTAGCCTACCATGAGAATAGGGCCCTTCTACTCATTTCTTCAGAACTTAAGGTCAAGGCAGAGTCGTCTTCCCCAGACTTGGCTTCAGTCACCACGTGCTCCCTCGCCATCTGAAATTGAGTCCAACCCCTGGAGGAGCTCCAACACCAGCCCTGGGGACCTCCAAGGGACCTCCTGGCATCAGCAGTTCCAAGTTTTGGAGATGGCTCCTACCTTCCCTTCCTCCACACCGGTGCCCTCTCTCCAGAATATTATATTCTGAATATCCAGAATATTATATTCTGAATATCCAGAATATTATATTCTCCCCAGAATCCCTTCATAGAAACAATTCTCAGTCAAGAAGACAGCAAGGCTTGGTAGGCTGGGCAGGATTTGGGATTTGCGGGGACAAGTATCTAGCCGTGACATCTTAGCTCTCAGCTCTCTGAGTTTTCGTAAGAAGGTCATCCTGCTGTGGTTTGGGGTGCCAATATTAGGGCGATGGGATGGTGTTCAATGAGCTTGTCCTGAGAAAACCATCCCCAGAGGACAAGGGCAAAGCGTGCTCTGAAGGAAATGGACTCTTGATCAGTTACCCAAGGGGGACGGTCTTGGGCAGGTAGAGGGGAGCCCCCACATCTACTAGAAACTTCCTCTCTTGGATCTGGGCCTCATGGAGGGGAACTCGATATGCACTTCAAAATCAGAGCAACAGGATGATGTGGGAGACAGAATATTGGCTTCCCAAAGATGTCCACACCCCCATCCGTGAAACCTTTGAATACATTACCTTCACATGGCAAAAAGGGCTTTGTGGATGTGATCAAGGATCGCAAGGTGGTGAGATGATCCTGGATTATGTGGATGGACCCAGTGTAATCACAATGTAATCACAGTCTCTTCCAAGAGGGAGGCAGAGGCCAAGGTCAGGAGATGAGCCAATGGAAGCCGAGGTCAGAGTGATGAGACCGCCAGCCAAAGAATGCTACTAGCCCATGGATGCTGGAAAAGACAACAACATAAATTGCCCCCTAGAACTCCCCAAAAGAAGGCAGTCCTGCTGACACTTTAATTTTAGCCCACTGACTTCCAAAATCCAGAACTATGAGATCATACATTTGCGCTGTTTCAATCCACAAGTTTGTGCTAATTCAATGCCATGGCAATAGAAAACTCATACAGTTTGTATCCATTATGAGGAAATTGGCCAGGAGACAGAGTGGGCCCACAGCACAGCTCTGAAACCCAGCTGCCTAGGGCATGTTGCTCTGGTTTACTCCCCTCTGGGTCACCCCAAGCCTGTGCGCTACAGTCATGCGGGGGTACCCACACTAGGGCCAGAGAGCTCAAGGGACAGCCTCTTCAGGGGGTCAGGGGGCTATGGCATCGGTGATTACCAGACAACCCCCCTCCCTGCCCCCTGAAGACGAGGTGACTCGCCTGGGAGGGCCAGCCTCTGCTGTCCAGTGAGAGAGCCTCTGGAAATGCCCACCTTGGAGGATAAGTCTTATTTCACCTAGGAAAGCTTTCAGGGTCCCCCCTCCCTGCCATCCCCTCTGGCGAAGCTGCCGCCAGAGTCCTCAGCTCCAGGGCTCTATATGCAGGGGGCTGCCCACCAGGAGACCGAAGGAGATTGTCCAAGTTGCCAAAAGCCTCAAAGTCATGGGGAGGCTGCTTCTGTCCCCTCTGCCCACCCCAGCTTTGGCCAAGCCCACAGCAACTCCCCTTCCTCGCTTGTCCCCATAGGTCACAGCTCATGGCTGCCCTCTGGCTTCAGCTCTCAGACCCTCCAACAAACCCTGCTGGGATTATAAAGGTCACATCTCATCTGGGGGCCCTCTGGAGGTTGTCCAGAAGCTGTCAAAGTCCAGGTTGCCGGTCTAGAGAGGCAGAGCAGGGGGAGAGGGTCTGAGGGCTGCCTGAGAAAGGGACAGGCTTCTGCGAGCCAACACAGAGCAGGCCTGGGGGCCCCCCAACTGGGGATAGTTTCCAGGTGCCAGATCTGCCTCCCTTTCCTCCACTCAGATCCCTGCCCCACATCAGGGGCTCAGAAGCACAAGCTGAACGGGGGCCATACCTTCTAGACTCGAAACTGGGACACTCATTGGCGTAAGAAACAATCTGGCAGATGGAGTCTGATTTCAGAATTACCAGCCTTTTTTAGGACACTGCAATCAATGGAGAGAACAATAGGACAAAATATTTAAAATGTAAAATATGGTCCCTCTCCATAAATCTCACCATGATGAAGCTCCCAATTGCTCTCAGCCCTGCAAAACTCCCTGAGGGCAAAGATCATGTTAACTCACCACTGGGACGCCACTGGGCTGCAAAGATCTTATGCTAGGCATTTTGTAAATCTGTGATGGGAGAGAGGCAGAGAATGCACTTGGACGAGGCCCAGGCCCATGTGGGGCATCAGCCTCAGACCTCAGGCCTGATCACCACCCGCCCCCCACCCCAGCTGCACAGGAAAGACTGGAGTCCCCCATGTCACCCTCTTGCATCCCTCTAGGTCAGATTCTTCGGGTAGGACAAATGACTCACTCTCCAGGGTTCCTCTCTCTGCCCTTGCTTGGGGATGCATGCTGAGTCCCACTGGAACCGTACCCCTCAGGGCCAGCCAATCCCAGAAGGAGCTGGAGGTTTCTGAGCCACTAAGGCAGCTGCAGCCCTGGGAAAGGGGCTTCTTTGGGGGCCAGATGGAGCAGGAGCAGCAGGGCAGCATGGAGGTGACAGGAACAGTAGGGAAGGGGAGGACACCCTCCCAGGATGCCACCTGTAATGGACAGAACTGTCCCTCCAAACTGGATATGCTGATGAAACCTGGTCCCCAGTGGGACTGCATTTGAAGATGGGCCTTTATTATTTTTAAAGGTTTTAAGATTTTATTTATTTATTTAACACAGAGAGAGAGTGCAGAAGCAGGCGGAGCACAGGGAGAGGGAGAAGCAGGCTTCCCACTGAGCAGGGAGCCCAATGTGGGGGTTGATTCCAGGACCTTGGGATCATGACCTGAGCTGAAGGTAGTCGCTTAACCGACTGAGCCAGCCAGGCTCCCCATGAGATGGGTCTTTAAAGAGGCCATTAAGGTAAAGTGAGGTCATAAGGGTGGGGCCCTGACCCAATAGGACTGATGTCCTTAGGAGAAGAGGAAGAGACATGGGGAGAGGTTGTGCACAGAAGGCAGCTCTCTGAAGCCAGGAGCAAGGCCTCAGGAAAAACCAGCCCAACCAGCACCTTGATCTAGGGACATCCAGCCTCCAGAACCATGAGAAACAAATGTCCATTGTTTAAGCTGCCCAGTTGGTGGTGATCTGCTCTAAGACACCACCCGAGGTGACAAGGTGCTCAGAGAGTGCAAGGGGTCAGGGAGGCATGGGCTCAAGTGCCCAGTGACCTTTGCCAGGGAGCCCCCCACGGGCAGCATGGGTCCACATCAGTCCTTGGGGTCCAGTCCAAACCCCTATCCCAGCTGCCCCCAGGTGACCAGAACATCCACGGGGCGCCTGAACCCCCTGCTTATCGCTCCATCCTACTGACTCTCGGGCCAAAGACTATGGTTTCTCAAGTTTCACGCGTTCCAACTCATGCTTCCCTCGACTGGCCTACATCTCCCCAGAGTGGCCTATGGCCATACCCTGAGCATGTGTGGACTCAGGAAAATGGCTGGGGATTCTCCACTTTTTGCCGTTATCCAAACCCAACAGGCCATGGGCCCAGGTGCCAGAACTCTGGCCCCAGCATCGCCTCAGGGTGGGGCGACCTGCTTTACTGTCTCAGGAGCAAGGCCAAGAGACTGGCCCCCCAGGTGACTCCGGGAGTCCCAGGGGCACTTCATGGTTAATGAATGATGTTCTCGGATGAGAAACGCCCCCCCAGGGAGCTGATGCGGGAACTGTGGCTGAGATCCAGCACTCCCACAGGAGGTTCTGGCTTATAGAACTTCCCAGGCAACAGTTCAAAGCTGCAGAAGGTATGGAAGGTATGACTGGTCCCTGCCCAGAACTTCCCCAACACAGGACTCATCTCTCTGGAGACTCCTTGTTCCAGAGGTCCTAAAAATAAAGTTCTAAAGACACACATATTCCGGTCTCACTGCGAAACAGAGCCCTGGGAAAGAAAGGGGCTCTTGGGTTTCATGGCTGGGGCCAGAGGACAGGGCAAGGACAAAGGTGGCGGAGCTCAGCACCCACAGATGGAACTTCAGAGTCGTGCAGAGGAGACCAAGACCACCAGCCCAGAGAGGGGCCAGGGTCATGCATGAGCAGTCCTCCAAGAGGAGGCATGATTCCACCAGCCAGAGTAGGGAGACAACTTTGGACTGGATCTCATCTAGCCCTAACCCCAGCCCCAAGGCTCCAGGGAGTGTCTAACTGCTGCCCAGTCTCCCTGGAGATCTAACTCCTCAGGTTGAAGGCTTCAGAACCACCCGGAAGGGCCAATGCCATTCCCAAGCCCCACAGCACACACAGCAGCCACATCCTCGCCTGGCCAGCTCCAGCTCAAATGTAATCCTGGGATTGCAGATGATCCAGAAAGATCAGAGAGGGAGGATACCAGAAAACAGAGAAGGGAAAGGCTAGCCAGTGAGAAGTCCAGTGAGGGGTTTTGAGAGCAGGGACGCAGGGACCATGCCCCCTGTGCCTGTGCCTCCTGGAGAAGGCACTGTGCCCCAGACTTAGTAGTAAACTCTATGATTTGGTTGGCCACAACAGGCCCCACCCCAACCCGAACTGCGCCCACCCCGGCAGGGTGGAAAGGACAGAGAAAGATGTACAAACCTGGCATTTGAAATTGGGCCACTAGAGGGCGCTCCAGGACAGCAGCTGAGTCTGGGCAGCCCTTATTCTGCGTAGGAATTTAAAAAGGACAAATTTGGAGTTTGTTTACTAATTCAACACACATCCACTGAACAATTACACTGTATCAAGTGCTGTGAAGTATTCAGAAGGCTGGAGAAGGGACCCCTGCCATCAAAGGGTCATCTCAGAAAGGTAAGAGGTGGAAACAAATAATAATGTATCCTTATGTATCTACTGGTAACTCATTTGAGTGTTAATTTTCACACACTGTTCCTTCTACCTAAAATGCTTGTCCCTCTTTCATAACCGCACAACTTACCCCCTCTTGCATGTCTTTGCTCAAACATCACCTTCTCTTGAAGCCTGTCTCACCCACCTCATTGTGAAGCCTATGCCGCCGTTCTCTGGCATTCATGAGCTCCCTCTGCTTTCTCCCATGGTAGCCAAAATCACCCACAACCTCCAGAGTGAACACACGTGTTGTCTCCATCATCCGTGTCCCTGCAGAGCGCCATGACCGTGGAGGATTCTATCTGTCATGTTTATTGAGAGACAGTACAGAGGACAATGCTTCACACACGGTACGTACTCAAAAACTATTTTTTAATAAATAAGACAGGTGACAATTCTAATTAGGCCCCAGTAAGCCAAGTCTTGCTGAGGTTTGGAGGCTCTGGGTGAGGTGGGCATCATGTGCAATAGGCGTCTTCTCAGAGGTGGTAACAGTTAAGCTGGTCTTGAAGGAGGAAGAGCAGTTCATAGGTTGGAGACGGTGGACAGGGCTTCCGGCAAAGCGAATGGCCTGTGCAAAGGCCCAGGGGCCAGGCCTGCAGGGGGCTAGATATGGCCAGGTGGAAGGTCAGACCTCCTGCTATATGCCAGGGGCCCGGTTGGGGGTGCGGTGGCGAGGGGAGGGAGGGGGCGGTGCACAGGAGAGGGGGAGCAGCCACAGCCAGGGCTCCTGAGCGGTGGCCAGGCCCTTCCCCTCTGCATGCCCCGCTGTCGTCCCTCAGCCCACATTCCCATGGCCCACTTCCAGCTCTCCGAGTGGGTCCTGCTCGCCTGTCTTGCTGCTTCGGGCTTCCTCACAAGGGGCACCCTCTACCACTCCGGGTTCAGTTATATCCTCCCTTCTGCGGCTGCCAGCAAGAAACCAACTGCACAGCTCAGAAAACAATCCATCATTTTGTCATAACATTTCCATTTCAAAGACTTCCTTTCCAAGCTTCTCTTTGGCCAAAGCTTCCTCTCATTAGCATGAGAGGATCTGGCAGGCAATTGAGCGACAGGGGCGGGGGAGAGGGACAGGAAACAGGGGTGGGCTCAGAGGTGAGGCAGGGGCAAGGAGGGGTGCAGGGCTGGCACGCGTGCCTGTGTGTGTGTACACATGTGCACGCTCGTGTCTTTGTGAACTTGTGTTTCCCAGCACTCATGATTCCTGCTACCCAGTCATAGATTTGCCCGCTCACGTAACAAAGCACAAGCCACCCTTGGGCGTCTGTTCAGCCTCCACCGCATGCCAGGAGCCCCCTGGGCTGCAGAGGAGTCAGAGACGTGAGATGCCTGTGCATCGGAGACTCCGGCAGAGCCCCCGTGTGTAAGTGAGTAACAACAGGAGAAGTGGCTTGTAAGGAAACCTGCTGAGCAATTGGGAAGCCAGAAGAGAAGTCTGGCAGAGTGGGGTGTCACCTCAGGGGACACTTGAGCTGATATTGAAGGATGCGGAGCGACTCACAGGTCAGGGAGAGTGGAAAGAACAACGACCGAAAGGAGCAGCAGGTACAAAGGCCTGGGGGCCAGTCACGGTCAAGGTCATGGTCACGGTCACGGTCAGGTAGGGCCAGGAACAGCCACAGAGACTTTCTCAGCCACGTGCTCCCTGCTCCAGCTCTCACAGGCAAATAGTGCAGGTGGGAGAGCAGGAGTGAGCCGCCCGGCCCTGCAGGAACCTGTGCCCAGCATCACAGCTCCCCGCTGGCCTCCAGCTTGCCCCTCTTCACAAGCAAATGGCAGATGTGCTGACAGCCTTTCCAAGTCCCCTTCCTCACCTGGCAGATGCCCCCCCACCCCCCGGAGAACCCAGCCTGGTGCAGAGCCCTGTGTGCCCTCCCCCAGAGCCTTAAATGTCTGGAGCCTGCTCCCCACCCCCAACTTCTCTCCCGATCACTGTCCTCCCACACCCGCTGAGCCTTTCCCCAGGGACAGCAAAGAAAGGGGAGTGTTCTGGGCTTCCGACCAGGAGGGAGAAGGTGCAGAGGGGACCTGAATGTGGCTTATGGGTGCATGGTTGGAATGGTCCAAGAGGAAGGGGAAAACCAGTCTCAAGCAGCGCTCCTCTTGAAGACCTCACTGATCAAATCATTGGTTCATTCACTCATTCATTCAGTCATACTCGAAGAAGGCATTCTGTGAATTAGGGGCTCAAGATATCAAAATGAGAGCTGCAGTGTGTGTCCTCAGGGAGCCCACAGTCAGTGAGGTAGACAGACAGGAAACAAATGTTAGAACGCTGAGCACTATGCTAAGGGGAGCACTGAGCAGAGAGGCCCTGGGGAGCCTCAAACCCAGGCCGGTCAGAAGCATCCTGGAGAGATCTGCACCCAGCTGAAGTTCAAAGGACAAACAGAAGCTGGACGAAGGGATCTGGGTATGGAGAACACGGCAGACAGGGCATCCTCCACAGCTAGGAGAAATCCCAGGATGGGCTGTCTCACCATATGGTCACTACTCGCTCAGGACAGGGACCACGACTGGGGTTGGGTGGGCCGGTGGGGGGCTGCAGTGGGGGGCCATTCGGTCCTAGCTTCCCATTTATGGAAGGGCTTTCTGGAAGTCTGGATGTTTAAAATGCAATTTACTAACTGTAAACCATTGAAATATGACACAATTTTTGTCATTTTTTTTGGCATTGTTTGGCATTTTTTTTAATCTACAAGAAGCCTAAAAATAATGAAAGTGACCCAGTTCTGTCTCATTCTTGGCAAACAGGCAGTATTGGTCTTGGATAAGAGAAGTGAGGCTTAGAGAAGTTGCCCAAAGCCAGAACTTACTCCTTGGCACATGCTGTCCTCCCCAATCCTATAAGACTCAGGCACCAAGGCCCACCCTCTATTCTTAAAGTCCAGGAACATTCTCCTGTATTCTCTGCCCCAACCCACCCACAGCTCCTCAGGTCACCTGGGACTACAGCCTGAGCTCTTCCTCCTCCACATCCTCCCACCCCCCACAGCCCAACGCCCGCTCCTCCCTGGCCAGAGGCCATTGGGTGCTCAGCCACAGACTCAGGTGGGTGCTGAGGACAGCATCTCCACTGCCATCTGTCCCTCATCTTGTCTGTCTGTGCATACAGCTGAGAAAGACCCCAAGGGATTCCCCCTGCCCCCAGGCCGCCTGTTAACAGGACCCCAGCAGCAGCTCCCACTGGAAGCCCCTCCCCCATTCCTCTTCCTAAAGGACAGTCTCGTTTGTCAAGTGTCACAGATCTGGATCCCTAGCTTTGCTGTCATGCTCTGGGACAGCTGCCTGCGTGCCGCCCCCGCTCCCCAGCTGTTTGCAGGGCAGGCGTGGTCACGATAAGGTTGGGCGCAGACCAGATGTGAACCTGGCCCCAGCCCCCTTTCCAAGCCTTCTGAGAGTTCAGGCACTATAAAGGTGTGACTTGAAGCGCAGTCACAAAATTGGGCGCCAGACTGGCTGTGATTTAGAAAACAGAAGCCTGTCAGGAGACTGCCAAGAGAAGGGGCACAAAGAAAAAGGAAGGTGGGTCAAGGGAGCAAATGTGTGCAGCGCAGCTGAGCACTGTCCAGGGAGCATAAAAGGGAGCTCGAACCTCCCAAGAAGCTTGTCTGTCTCAGCCCCCGTGGGGTTTCAGGGTAACATAACTGGGAAAGCCCCTTAAATTCACCTGGATCCCTCTGTTATAACCCTGTGGTCTGCATTTCCTATGTGGCCTCTTCCCTCCTGAAAGGAGCTGCTGGAACCCGGGAGCAGGAGTGGTCTGTCCTCTGACAGCTGCGGACTAGGGGGTCCTCACTGAGCACCAGGAAGTCTGCACTGAACACTAGGGTTCTCTCTGAGAGCTTGGGGTCCTGGCTGAGCACTAGAGGGTCTTCACTGAGCACTAGGGGTCCTCCCTGAGACCTCGGAGTCATCACGGAGCACTGGTGTTGGCTTTGACTCTCAGCTTCCCAGAGCCCTTACAGGCGGGTCTGCCCCAGTGATGGAGCCAGTCTCCATGAGCCGGTGAGTCAGGCTCAGAGAGCGTAAGACTAAGGATGGGCTCTCAACCATGGCTCATTCTCAAGGTTAATGACAATCTCAGGACCCTTAGACCTTCCCAGCTACCTCCTGCCCAGTCCACCATGTACTGTGCTCTCCAAAATGCCCTGAAGCCCTTTTCTTAACAGACTTAGAACTTTTCTCTCCTTGGGCCAATGTTCTCTATCCAGGCCCATACCCCAAGCCCTAAATCCCCAGGCACAAAACTTCTCCAGGTCCATGCCTCCTCCTGCAAAGTTCTCTCCTACTGCACCGTTTCCCCAGAAAGATCAAGAGTGGAGGAACTCAAAGGTAAGACACATCTTGCTTTTACCTGACCTAAGCTTGAAGTGGCCAAATCCTTTGTGAAAGTTTCCGCCCAACAACAGTGTCCCCAACCCTCTCCCACCCATGTAGCCCCAGTGCTGCCGGACACCACATGATGCCACGTCCCCACCCCCATAGCGGCGTAGGGCTTTGGCCCAACAGAAGCCACGCGCTTTGCAGAGATACGGTATTTATTGAAACATGCACCTGAAAACCTGATCTGTATGCGTGCATGTGCGTGTGTGTGGGCGTGCGCATGCGTGTTTGGGGCACACATCCCTGGTCCGTGCTCAACGGTGCCATCAGATGGCCTTGGCCAGCCCCAGGCGGTTGTTGACCCTGTCAAAGATGCTGTAGTACTCGCGGATGAAGACATCCCCCAGGATCCACAGCTGGGAATCACCTTCACCTTGGAAGCCGCTAGAGCAGAAGCCCATATCCTGGGAGAGGCGAGGCTGAGATGAAGCTGGGCCCAAGCCGGGTCACCATGTCTGTGGGTGGCCCAGCCTCCCACCCCCCACAGTTCCTCTCCCAGCTAGCACTTCCTCTCATCCTTGAAATCACCTTCTGAGGGAGGCAGACAAGTATCAGATTCATCCCACTCGATAGATGAAGAAATTGATATTCAGAAAATCAAGGAACTTCATGCAAGCTCACTCAGTGGGGCCCCCTTACCCCAGTCCCCCTCACTTGTCCTCTCCGGCACCCCCCCTTCATTCAGCACCTACTGCCCTGCTGACCAGCCAGCCCAGGCCTGGGGACCCAAGGCCGTGCCAGTTGTGTGTGCTCAGGGCTAGGTCAAAGCTGAGACCAGTGGGTCGGGGGGGATAAGGGCTGGGTTCCCACAAAGCCCAGGCTACCTATGGAAGTCCTAGAGAATGCTCCAGGCCCCTGAGCTTAGAAGCCAGACCAGTGGATGGAGGTTCCCCAGGGGCTGTGGTCCAGCCTACCCAACCCTCCCACAGGCTGCCCAGGTTCTGTCCTTTCTGTCTGACCCATTTCTCCCAGCATGAGGCTCCAGCGGCCACAGGCCCGAGGACAGCAGGGCCCCGCTCAGAAAGGCCAGTTTACCTAACTGCCCCTCCTGCACACCACTTTCCAACTGGCTGACTTGCCAGGAGGGGGGGGAGGGGGGCTAGGTGAACCCAGGCTTCCTCTCCCAAGAGCTCCTACCGTGCTGGTGTAGGCGGAAGGGGGCAGAGGGTACTTTTGGCCGTGGATCTCAAAGACCACATCAGGCATGCTGTTCAGGCTCCCACAGTTGACGTCAAACTGAAGATCAGAGGAAAGTCATCTCAGATGGCAATAGATCTGATTGGGCTCAATGAGGCAGAGCAAGGCCAAGGCAGGACCCCTTCCTCTGCACTGGAATTGGTGGGGAGGGGCCTCCCCACTCAGAGGACTCTAGGGAGGCCCTCAGGCCTCAGGAGAGTCACAGTGAGTGGGACCTCCTGTCCACCAAGGCAGGAACAGCCCCAGCTTGAGACAAAGGGGGATTGGCCTCTGTGTTTCCCCTCTAGGCTCAGTCAGTGCTCCCCCCAGGACCCCGGGAGCACTTAGCAGTCAGGGAAGCAAGGAGACCCGTGTGTGGGTGAGGAAAAATGGGGTTTAGCAGAGCTCAGTAAGTCAGGGAGGCACGATCCTCCTGGGAGACAGGAGGCCAGACCTCGGCCTCTGTGTGAGATGGGAGAGTCCCGACAGCCACAGTGGGCCAGGCTGGAAGCCCACGGGGAAGGCCTCCTGAGACACCCCAGCCCCTCTGGGGAAAAGGGCCTGGCCTCACCACACCATACTGGTCCTGTGTTGCTCCAATGGCTGTCTGGATGTTGAGGATGTCACTGCTGGGCCCAACCAGCATGGAGGTACCTGTGTCCAGGATGGCCTGACAGCCACCATCACAGGCCACCACCACGCCATTGACGGTAACCCTGCAGAGTGCAGAGAGGACAGCCTCGTGGTGAGTCCAGCATCCAGCCCCTGTCCCTGGTCTCTCCCATCCTCCCCTGCCAGGATCCTCAGGAAGGGCGGAGCCCAAGCTTAGGACTCTCGGCCACTCCCCAACCCTCAAATACACAAATCAATCTTTTTTCAAAACCACAGATATCACGTGCACTAAGGGTGGAATAAGTCCAGCACTGGATGCCTAAAGCTCCAGTGTCAAGCTTTCCCCCACCATTCACTTGCTGCAGTCCTTGTGCAAATTACCATCCTTCCTGACCTTGGGCTTCTCGTCCACAAAATGGGTACATTAACAACCCCTTCCCTGACCTCACCGATGGACCGTCATGAGGTTCACGTTAGTGAATTATAAAATGAGGATACTAGTGTGGCCCCCACCTCCTAGGGTTTCAGCAAGGAGTGAATGAGACCATCCTGTTGGCGCTCAGCCCAATGTCTACAGGTAGTAAGGGCTCAGAAAGTGCAGCACTCTTACTCTTACTAATAAAGCCGTGGGGAATGTCAGCGTTCTCGCTGACTGAGCTCACTGGCCTTGCAAGGGTCCAACTCAGAATCTGATGGGCCGGGCTTACAAGCGCCTGTGCTGCGGTCCTTCTTGGAGCCTCACGAGCTGATCCCCAGGCCCTGGTGTCCCCCTCCCCTGGAGCCAGGGCTGCTGCTCACTCACCTGTCCACGGTAAACTGCCAGTACTCCTGCACCGTTACGGGCACCCAGTGCAGGGAGCCTGTGTAGTAGGATGGGTCAATGGCTCCCAGCATGAGCATGCTCCCCTGGCCATTCCTGAAACCAAGGAAAGGCATACGGTGGCTCTCGGACACCCTGGCTTGGAAAGGAGGAGCCGCAGCCCCACATGGTGGGAGGGAGGCAGAGGCAACTGAGATCCAGTCCCACCATCCTCCCTGCCCTTGACCCCCACTTCCTCCCTGCAGGCTCTACGTGAGCTCTCCCACCTCCCTGATCTTTGGGGCTTTTCCCTGATAAGAGCATCTGCTCTCTGAGCTCCTCCGCCCCCAGACGAGGCAGCATCTGCAGCTTGCAGGGTACAGGGGAGGCGGGAACTAACCATCACGCAGTTCATATGACCACTAGGCTTGGCTGGGGCAACCCATAACTGTCGTCCTGTGCCCAGCCCCCATCCCCAGCCCTTCAGCTACAATAGGGGAAAGGGTCCTCAACCAAGTCCCACAGACTTTGGATTAAGATTGCCACCCCCTACCCCTCTGTTCCTTCTGGGGCTTTCCTCACAGCCAGGAAGCACAGGCACACGAGTGTCACCTGCTCCCACCAGCTGCTTTTAGTTCCTAGACCTCGCAGCAAGCTCTGTCTTGCCCCCGGGCCCCAGCACATGCTGTCGCCACTGCCTGCAGCATGCTATCCTGTCTTACCTGGCGAGCTCCCACGCGTGCCTCAGAGAAGCTTCCCCTGCCTGCCCTGCACATGCACCTCCACCAGACAGGGCTTCCCTCATCACTAAGCTTTCCCAGCACCCAGATCCGCCTGCAGTGAGCGACCTTCTCACAACTGTAAGCAAAATCGTGTAATTGTGTGTTGTCTGCTCCCCCGCTAGAAAGTTCACTCCCAGTTTGTCTGTTTTGCTAGTGTATCCCCTTCTTCTGCAGGGCACTTGCACATAGTAGCAGCCTATAAATATTGGTTGAGCAAATGAATGCATGAATGCACCAATGTACCCCTTGCCTGGGTGCCCTTGACCTCGGTTGCCCAACACCTTCCTTCTCCTGAGTGTGGCGCTCTTCTCCCCATTCTACCACCCACCATTCTGTCCTGCTGAGCTGCAGGAAGACAGAGCAGGGAGCACCAGATTGGGAGTCAGGAGCCCTGGGCTCCAGATGTGACTCAGCCACAAGTTCCCAGTGTGACCGTCCCTCCCACACCTCAGTTTCCTGGATAGAAAAAGGAGAAGGCTGGCCTCCTTTGGAGTCTACTCGGGAAGTCTGAATTTCAGTGACATCGACAGATGATTACAGAGGCCTGGACACTTTGGACAAAAGACGTTAAACGCCCCCAGGCAGAGATGGGGTCAGGCTTCATGTTTTAAATGCCAGAAATCAAGGTCAAGTGTTGGTCCTGTGGATTCTGGCTGCATTGGAGGCTACATTGGAGGCTTTTAGACAAGAGGTTGGGTCAGCCTGGAAACAAGGAGAGGGTTTGCTTGGATTCTAGCCACCATTCTTGAATTGCAGTATCCCAAATGGATAGCCACTCCTCGGCCAAGAGACCTTGCCAGGCCCTGGAAGTCTGGACCTGGCTGGGGGCGGCTCCTACCTGGACAAATACACAGAGAACAGGTCTTGGGCCACCAGGTGCTTCTGCATCATGTTGTCAAACACGGGCACCGAATACTCAGAGGCCAGAGTTGGGTAGGCCAGCCCCAGGATCCCGTCAAACTCAGAATAGGTAAAGACATTGCCAGGCTCCTTGGTGCTCAGGCCCACGGTCTGCTGGGGGTCCACGATATTGGAGACCTGCAAGAGAAGCCGAGAGACCTTCACCGGGGTCCTTTGGCCAGAGGCAGGAAGAACCCGGGGCAGGCCTGTATCGGGATCAGCCTTGGAGCGAGGAGGCTCACCTGCCCTCCTACAGGCAATGCAGTCATGTGAGCTTAAGAGAGGAAAAACCCTCATTTCCCAGCTCTGCACGGTGGTCGTGAAGGAACGATCCTGGCAAGGCCAGGGACGGAGGAAGAGAGGACATGGTGAAGGGGACAGACAGCAGTGCTCATGGTGCAGAAGTTGGGGGGGGGGGTGAGCCCAGAGAAGGGGGTGGGGTGAGGGATGCTCCAAGGCCCTCGGCCAACCTGCAGCCCTACCATCGGTGACACCTGGGGCATCTGCCAGGGAACAGTTGGGGACAGCATGAAGGCCAGAGAGAACACGCACCCCCTTAGCATCCAATGGACCTAGCTGTGCACCCTCGCTCTGCTGCATGCTGACGGTGTGACCTTGTACAAGCCCCTCCCTGAGCCTCCCTCCCCTCATCTGTTAAATGGAATAATAACATCTGCATCTCAAGGCAATGCTTAGGCCCGTTTAATACAAACGCTGAACCAGTATCGAGCATTTAGGAAATGATTGGCCTTTGGACATTAATGGCGCTGTGCTAGGGTATCTCTCCCTCCAGCTCTCCTGTTAATCTGCCCACTTCCCTGGAAGGCTGCTGAGCCCACCCACCCATTCTGAGCTCACAGAGCCTCCAGCTTCCACTCTGTCCCCTGATAGCTAAACCACCTACCACAAGCAGCCAAAGTGAGCTTTGAAAACTGACGTCCAGTCATGTCACCCCTTGCGAGGACCCTCTGGAGACCCCCAGTGGCACTCGGGATGATGCCTTTGTCTGAGAGTCCCTTCACATGCTCACCCTGCTTTTCACACCTGATCTCATACCTCTGAGCCCTTGACCTGAACTCCTCTGCCCAAGCCTATCTTCTTTCTCCTCCTCCAATACCCCAACTTGTCCTCATTTCCATGTGAGCCTGCTGGGGGGTGGGGGGTCCTGACCCCCGTGGTTTTCTCTCCTACCCTCATCCCAGGGGGGCAAGTGAAGGCCACCCGACACCCCATGGCTGAGGCCAGCAGGCTCAGGCCAGCCCCTCCATGAAGACGTGGGATTTCCCCCTGAACCGAGAACAGTGGAAAAGAAAACCAGCGGCTCCAGGCCTCAGAGGAAGGAGGACACGGGCAGGAGATTTGCCTTCCCCGGGGCACCTCAGCCAGTGGCTCTGGGGCCTCCACTGTCTGGCAATGACCCCTGGGGAGGCCTGAGCTGAGTGGGCACTTGCCCTGCCAGTGGACAAGCCTGAGGAGAGGGCCGTCAGCAGAGAAGAACTGGGTCCCTTTGGGCTTAAAGCAAAAGAGCCTTCGGCCAGGCCCAGGAAGAGCTGAAGGAAGATG
Source organism: Mellivora capensis (assembly GCA_004024625.1). Classification (NCBI taxonomy): domain Eukaryota; kingdom Metazoa; phylum Chordata; class Mammalia; order Carnivora; family Mustelidae; genus Mellivora; species Mellivora capensis. Next base: position 161,389 of record PISX010001430.1, on the reverse strand, counting down.
GAGTAATAAGCCCCAGGGGATGCTGCTTGACTTTGAACCTTGGATAGTGGGTGAGGAAGGAAAGCAAGAACCTAGTTCTGAGACCTTCTATGTACGAATTAGTACTATGTACTACTTACATAGTACTAAGTACTATGTACTAAGTTCAGCTCTGACACTCAGCTCCCAGCCACCAGCTATGAGACTTCAGGCAAGTGACCAGCTTCTGGGAGCTTCAGTTTCCTTGTCTGCATGATGGGGATAATAGACCCCTCCTAAGAACTCAGTTTACAGTGAGACCCCAGGAGACACTGGGGAGCTGGCATAGGCTCAGGGTTTGGAACCAACTATGGCAAGGACAGATGAAAGGATGGTGGGGAAGGTGGAAACTGGGCACGGAGAAGCCTCTCAGGGGGAACTCCAGGGGCTGGCCTGGGAAGGAGAGGAGGGAGGGATGAGCCACAGTCTCCGCCAGTTAAGATCACTCTCAGAATCCCTACCCACCAAGCCCCCCACCAGGGGTAGGGGTGGGGGTGGTGCGTGGACAGGACACAAAGGGCCTCTCCACCCCGACTAGAGGTGCAGCCCGCCAGAGCCTGGGTGGATGGGAGGCAGAGCAGCCACCGGGGAAAGAAAAGTGAGCTCCGGCAGGCCCCAAGCCCCACTCACAGTGACGGTATCAAGGCCCAGGAAGCCTTGCATGCTGCCTGTGCCATATTGGATAGACAGAGGTTCGTTCAGGTTCTGGAAAGTCGAGGACTTGGCCGGGTCGAAGCGGTGATGGCTTTCTGAAACACAGACCCAGGGTTAGTGAGACCTGTAGAATCTTCTTGCCCTTGACAGTAACAGCCAGGGCTGAGATCCTCACTAGTCCTTGTAAGAAATGTGGTCTACATACTAATCATTCTCACTGCAGAAAATAAGCAGCCCCCCTCTCTTGACCCCCCAGGGCTTAATAAGGAAAATTATCCTTTGCTGCTCAACCCACCTCTCGGAATCCCAGAGCGACCTGTGTAACTTCCAAACCAAACAAGAAAGAAAAAAGCCATTCCTGGGGTTTCCATAGACTTGTTACTTTCCCCAGCTTTGTAACCTTAGGCAAGACTCTTTTATTCTCTGAATTTTGCTTCCTTCTCTGATAAAGGGGGTAACAAGAGCACCAATTTCCCAGGATTGTTGGAGAAATCATTTAGTACCATGTAGTAAACGTTTATTCATCACTAATGATAGGCCCAGTGACTTCATTCTCCCAGAACCTCCTGGCATATCCCAGCCCCATTTTATAGAAAGGAAAACCGAAGACCCAAGGAGGGTCAGCATGTGCCTTGGCTCCTGATAGAGGCTAAGTAAATAAGTAATACTGGGCACCTGGGTGGTTCAGTCGGTTAAGCATCTGCCTTTGGCTCGGTCATGGTCCCAGGGTCCTGGGATCAAGCTCCGCATCGGGCTCTCTGCTCAGTGGGGAGCCTGCTTCTCTCTCTGCCTGCTGCTCCCCCAGCTTGTGCTCTCTGCTCTTTCTCAAATAAATAAAATTTCTTAAAAAATAAAGAGCTTAAGCTTCCCTAATTTCCAGCTGGTGCTTTACACATTTGACTCATGATTTGCACACCTTCTCAATCTGCGGGCAGTTGGAGGGGCTGAGCAAGGAGATGGGGCACAACCGGGAGGCTGGGAATGTCAAAGCGAGCACTCCTGCACCCACGTTCCCCTCAGTACCCTGCAACTCAAGAGCGGTGGCCAGAATCCAAGCAAGCCCACTCCTTGTTTCCAGGCTGACCCAACCTCTTGTCCAAAATCCCCCAGTGTAGCCTCCAATGCAGCCAGAATCCACAGGACCAACACTTGACCTTGATTTCTGGCATTTAAAACATGAAGACTGGCCCCATCTCTGCCTGGGGGCGTTTAACATCTTTTGTCCAAAGTGGCCAGGCCTCCGTAATCATCTGTGGATATCACTGAAATTCACAGACTTCCAGAGAAGGCTCCAAAGGAGGCCAGCCTTCTCCTTTCACTACGCAGGGCAGGCAGAGCAGCCCTGGGGTCAGAGCCCGGAGGGGCGGGTTGGAAAGGGAGGTCACTCACGGCAGGCATAACTCTTGCAGTAGACAGAAGGCACCCAGAGGTCAGAGGAGCCAGTGTCAAACACCACGGTGAATTCCTGGGGTGGGGTCCCGATGTAGATCTTCCCAAAATACTGACACTGGCGACAGACAGCACGTGGTTAGGGATGGGGAGTAGAGCATAGGGATACGGGTCAGTGCTTGGCATGAAGAACAAGGGAAGAGAGGTAAATGAGGGTTACTGGGGAGGGTTCTTCATCTCCAACCGCCACACTGGGCTCCTCTCTGCACAGCTGCGCTGGCCTGTCCCTCCCATAAGCCCTACAACTCCTGCGGGAATCAGCCCCAGAAGCAGACATTAGATCAAAACATCACCCCTCCCTGGTAGGAAGACTGAGCCCCGCCCGCCAGGGGCAGGGACACCAGGGAAGTACAGACCCGGGTCCCGACCCAAACTGTCCCTGCCACCCCTTCTTGCTGGCCTCCCCAGGTGTCAGAACTTAGGGTCGGGACAGGGCTGAGCATGACCTAGCTAAGGCAACAAGCTCACAGGAGAGACCAGGCTGGCTGATTACTGCCAAGAGCGACCGATGAGGGGGAGACAGGCTCCAGGAAGGAAGAACGAGTAAGGGGTGTTCCTGTCATGTCCTGGGAGGCTGCAGATGGACACCAGAACCCCATCCCTGCTGAGCCCAGACTAAGACATGGGTCACCGGGGCTGGGAAAGCCAGCCATGGGGGTACACCTGGGAGCAGATCATGTGCCCCCGAGGGTTGTCTGCAGGTCGCCTGAGCTCAGACCCTTCCGGCAGTGACCTTCAGAGCCTTGCCTTTGCCCAGGCTGCGGGCCCTGTGTGGAGCTGACTGAGGGGAGGGGGGACGGTCTCCACAGCCCACAGGACTTCCTGATTTCTAGAAGGGGAAAGAGGCGGGGGCCAGGAGAAGGCATCCAGCACACTCTGTGCGAGAAGCATTATTGGAAGGGGAGGGGAGAGCCACTCACGTCCAGGTAGTTGGTCAAGGGCTCGTTGGCCACCTTCGCTAGGCTGGAGTACTTCTTGCTGATGGAATACGGGTGCTTCTTCAGAAAGTCCTCTAGGAGCCCATGCTCCTTCAGGGCCTTTCTCAGTGACTTGCCTTTGTATAGAGGGACCCTGAGGAGACAGGGAAGAATTAGTGATGCCAGTGGGCATCTCTTCTGGGCTGCCCAGCCTCAGAGAAGTGCCCAGAGGCTCTAGGTTCCATAAGCTACTTCCCCACATTTTTTTTTATTGTAACTCAAAGGAAAAATTAAATTTTACATCAGTTCACAATTCCGTGCCTACCCTTACCAAATGTAATACATTCTGGTGTTCCCTAGTCCTTCCTCTTTTCTCAATGTTGATGGAGACTCGGTGGATGGATTTTATAGCCTGCTGATGAGTTCCCCAACTCCGAGGTTTGAGAGACATAATGTCATTCATTCAGTCTCCAAATTCTCGCTGCTTCCCTACTATGGGCCAGACATTGCATGGGGCCCAAAGGTGCAGTCTCTGCCATCTGGGAGGAAGCTCTCTGGAGAGGAAATGATGTCCCCCACAATCTGAAAATGCTCCCTCCTTTGCAACCCCTGTGATTGGCTCTCTGGGTGACCTAATGTGTGTAGAAATTCTTCAGAGGGTTTTAGCACAGAGTGTGGTCCTCGGGATAGAGAACCTTTTGATAGAGTTTAGGTGTTGGATGATGGAAGCAAATCATAGAAGAGAATCGAGAGGGAGAACACCAGAAGGGTGCTAGACTCTGCTTTGCAGTCTGTGGCACCTTCGGTAGCCCCCCAAGGTCCTCTGAGCTTCACCTCCGTCTCTGCAAAATGGGTGACCTCCTTCCTTTCCAGCCATTTTCCAGCCCCGCCTTTGACCAACTTCTTCTGGCTTTCACCTCTCTGGCTCCTAGTTTCCCCTCCTATAGGTTGAAGTAATGCAGGCTGATGACCCTGGTGTCCCTCCAGTTCTAAGGGCTATGCAGTCCTCCTCTATGGGGCTGATTTAAAGACAAGAGGACAAGTGGAGACCACGGCTGTGAAAGGGTTTGGAGAGTAAGAAAATGGCAGGAGATCTAAGACCCTCAGAGAAAATGGGTTTTCTCATGTTGTTCACAATCCAAACAGATCCTAGAAGGAATAGCCCTGTACGGGACTTATGGTATCTCTTTCTGGTGCCTCGCTTCCCCAGCCCTCAAGTGTGACTTCAGCCAGGACCCAACGGAAATAAAAGGAAATAAAAGGACCTAAGACATTTCTCAGCTTTTGTCTCTGATGATAAAAAAGGACATAAGCCCAAAAGGAAAGAGGCTCCCAGGCCCAATCGTACAGTTGCCATTTCCTGTGTCCCCATGTCCTGGCCCCCAAAGTGTTCTGCTTGCTGGGCTCCTGTTCCCACTCAGCTCAGGATTCACTCATGGAGGGCTTGGTGACTTACACAGGGGCAGCTGCCTCTCCACTGAGCTGCTGTGTCCAGCATGAGGCCCCAAAGAACCTCCTTCAGAGGGATGCCGGCAGCCCACTGCCCCACGCCAAGAACCAGGAGGTTCCAACCACCATGGAAACCTCCACTTCCAGTGCTGTCCAGTCCCTGCACTGAAACCACCTGAAGCCTGGTTAGAAAAAACTTCCCTTTCAAGACACAAGGAGCTCTGACTTGTCAAAGCCCCCCTGGCCCCTTTTCAGGGATCCAGCTTCCCTGGGTGGATTCAGGTCTCCCCAGGCTCATGGCTTGATGGAGCTCAAGGCTAGGAACTGAAGATAGGGTGATTTTGTGGCAAAAACGTAAGTCCACTTGGGACCAAGTCCTAGCTCCTCCACTATGAACCATGTGGCCTTAGGTAGCTCAGGGACCCTCCTCAAACAACAGCTGCCTCATCTGTAAAATACAAATAATAATATCTACTAAATCCAGGAAGAATAGTGCACCCAGCAAAAAGCAGCTCAAGAAATATTAGTTACGGGGCACCTGGCTGGCTCAGTCGGTAGAGCAGGTGACTCTTGATCTTGGCGTCATGAGTTCGAGCCCCAGGTTGGGTGGAGAGATTTTTTTTTTAATTATTTCCCAAAAAAGTATCAAATAAAAAATTATCAGTTACTAGTTTTGGAGGAGAACTTGGGAATTTCGCCCATAGAGAGAACTTTATTTTGTCTAAGAAATGCATACATAGCTTTTTTTATCATGTGCCAGGCATTGCTCAAAGCATTTGACAAATACCAACTCATATACTCCTCACGACAACCCTGAGAGAGAGATGCTTTCTGTTATCCTGATTTTACAATGGAAGAGGAAACAGGGCACAGGGAGTCAGGTTAGTGATGGAGCTAGGGATCAGATCACAGGCAGTTTGACCCCAGAAGCCATTCCCTTCGTTTCCCAGGCTGCCCGTCGGACCCTGCATTGCTGCTCATCACCCCGGCAGTGGCGGGGCAGACTTTGAGGGAAAGGTCCCCAACGCAAAGGCAAGACTCTCCTGGGAACCCACAGCATGGCTGCGGGCACAGGTGGAAGACCAGGAGACACCCACCCAGAGCAGATGCATGTGATGCCCTTCCCCTCCCCGGGCACCTGATACCCACCTGGAGATCCCACTGCTCTGGGAAAGGGCGAGGACTGCAAGGAGCGCCACGAGGCACCTCATCCTGGACCACGGGCTGGCCACTGCTGGAGCCAGTCCTCCTTCCCGCAGCCTTTATAGAGGGTCCTGGGTCCCCTCTGGCTGCAAGCCTGGGCTGCAGAGATGACCCCTTGACTTCAGGCTGCTCCACAAACACATTAAGTACCCAATACCCACTGCGATAAGGGCCCCAGACTCCACCCCCACGGGACTTCAAAGCCAAAGGACACACATGCTTGATCTTTAGTCTGGGAAGGGTCACAGCAGCCTCCGTAACCTGATTTCCCATTCCAGATAGGACTTCTTGAGCTAACACAGGTGGGGCCACCGTCAGAATCCCATCTCATGTTCCACCTTGGCAGCAGACCCCTCTCCTGCACTCACTGCCTCTCCACCTTGGGCCTGACTTCACAGGGAGCCCACAGCCTGTCCCGTCCAGGCATCTCCAGCTCGGTGCTCCTGGACTCACCTTCCAGGGAGCACTCCGTCTACCCCTGCGGCAGAGAGTGCTTCTTCAACCTGTCTCCCCGGCTAAGAAAGACGGCAGGCCCAAGACTCCTGCACTGTCTGATCTGTGTCCCCCGGTTCCATGTTAGATGGGTGCTGGGAAGGTGAGGGGTAGATGCCAGATTCCCATGAGCACTAGGGGGAAGGGGGGACTGGCGGAAGTGAACAGGGAAGGCGGACATGTGCCATACATAGAAGGGAAGGAGGAAGATAGGACGCCATGGTCAGATTTCGGCAACAGGTGAGACCACGAGTCAGCCCCCTGGTCTGAGCCTCTCAGAAGCATATATGCAGGGCTTCGTGATAAGTAGGCAGCCCCCCGAGAGAGAGACAGGGCAGAAAGGGAAACAGGCTCAGCCGCAGATGGGGTGGAGAAAACCACATCTCAGGGTGAGGGGAGGCCCATAAGCTGGAAAGTCAGGAGCAAATCGGGATTCAGGCAGGGGCTTTGGGGCCACAGGTGCGATGCAAGAGTGGTGCCAGCTGCCAGCACCCCGTGGGACAGACGTCTGGGTAGTGAGGAAGTGGAACAGAGAGGGCAGACTGGATAGCCAAAGAGGCAGGCGTGCGGTGGGCCCTGGACACAGGGGCACACAGAAAGGGACACACCCAGAAGTTTCCTGTATTTGATGAGATCCAACAACAGGGGAACTGAGAGTTTTATGGCGGGAGCTAGGAAGACCACCAGACGGGTTCCCTCCCACGGCAATGCCCTACCCAGCCGTCCTCGTCCCTCCTCAGAAGGCCTGTGTGTCCCATCCCAGCAGCCCTGCATCAGAATGGTCTTTCTTGCCAGCACGGAGCACACCACATAGTAGACGCTCACTAAACATTTGGTTAAGCAAATGAGTGAATGAACATTCTTGCTCTGGAGGCCCAGCAGGGCCCTGTCTTTATGACAAGCTGCAGGTGAGGAGACAGAGACTCAGAGAGGTTGATGGACTTGCCCCTGAGCAAAAGACCTTGAACTATCACAAGAGCGCTGGTCTGACACCCCACACTGCCCCTCTGGGGCCCAGCCGGCTATAGGAATTTCATGAGTTTGCAATTTCAAGTCTGGGGTGGTTCTCTGGGGCAAGGTTCACCCCTGCTGAGCTCCGGGTACCCCTTGGGACAGGCTTGCCTGCATGCAGCACCTGGGGCAGGGCCCCTCCGGGGTCAACACTACCACGTGGGAGCACTCTGCTTCGCTTCCCTGAGGGCCCAGCCTGACCCAGCAGCAAACACTCCTGACCGGGAGCCTGGTAAGCCAGGCTTGGCCATCCCTCCCACTGGAAGGGGAGCCTTGAAGCCAAAAACTAAAGATCCCTTAGCACTGGTTGTTCTGTGTTTACTCACGAGATTGAGATCATTCTAATAGCGTTCAAGTGCGCCCTATCAGGAATGCTGCCCAGACTGCACAGAACATCAGAACTGCTTATCCACAGGCCAGGGCAAGAACTGCAAAAAGCTCTTAGGAAAACCACGATAAGATTTCATCACAGGCTACCCAGCACCACGTGGGGATGACTCCCCTTGGTCTAGATTCTTTGTGCCAGGGGAGATGGCCCACAGAAGTGGCTAAAGAACAATCAGGGCCTGGGGACGACCTATCCTGGCACATCTCCCCCCGCCCCCCCAACGCCCATGATCCCCACTCAGGCATAAGCAACCACAAAGCCGCTTCAATGCAGCACCTTGAGCATCTTCTATGTGCTCACCTCTCCATGCCTGGGGAGGCTACAGTCGGGGTATGGACAGCTCCGATCCCATATGTATGACCCTGCTGTGACAAGCACTATGGGGGGAAATCCAAAGGAACAAACATCTTCCATGGCAAGGAGCCAGGTGACAAGGGAGCATGGTTTCTGGAATGTGCACGTGTGACTGTCTTGGGTTTCAATCCTGGGTCTGCCACATGGGGTGTGGCCTTGAGCAAGTCCCTTTACATACTGGCATCTCAATTTCCTTTTCTGACCCTGACATGCTCATGGGACGATCAAAGAAAGGACAGTCTAGTGCTGCTCTGGGTTAGGGCTTCTACAAATCTGAGTCATAAATGACTGTCCTTGTGTGACCTTGAATGTTCCACGTCAGTTCCCAGCCTTGAAATGTGGGATTCCCAAGTGCATGGAGCTGGTCTGAACCTTAGGTATGTACAAAGCATCGGTTCTTTTCCTATTCTAGAAATTAACTGAATTTCTGTATTGTCCCTGCAGGTTGGGGGCAAATTAATCTTAGCCATTTTTGCACAGTGCCCCACAGATGAGCTTTGGCACCCGTGATTCTCCAACATGCCAAATTTTGGTTGCGGGGGGGAGAGGGTGTGCTCAGTAGTTTTTCTTCACCCTTGCCTGGGCCCCTGTTGCCTCCGTGCCTCGCCCGGGCCAACCCAGCCTTCTGGAAGCTGCCTTGGTTATACTCCCGGGGACGGGCCACATATTCCCTCCTCTCTGGTCTTGCCACCCCTCTGGGCCACCACCAGGAAGCAGACACCTCCCCGCCACTCAGGACCCACCTGTGTCCCTGCCCTCCCCCCACCTCTTCTTTCTACACCCTCTGAGGAGCCCTGGGTTCCCCTAGGGCTTAGACTTCAGGCCACAACATCCCAGCCGGAAGTCCTGCACGTTACCTCTGCTTTCTGCCCTGCTGACATCGTCCGGCAGCTTTGTCTTTTCCTTTCCTGAGGAAAAGAGAAAGGAAAAAATGAGGGTTTTTTTGTTTTGTTTTGTTTTTAAAGCATAAATCAGGGACACCTGGGTGGCTCAGTTGGTTGAGCATTTGCCTTCGGCTCCAGTCATGATCCCAGCATCCTGGGATGAAGTCCCACATTGGGCTCCTTGCTCAGCAGGGAGCTGCTTCTCCCTCTGCCTCTGCCTGCCACTCTGCCTGCCTGTGCTCTCTCTCTCTCTGACAAATAAATAAAATAAAATACATAAAAAGCATAAATCAGTATCTCTAAATATTGCCCAGTTGTACAACTATAACATGTCTCATGTGCTTACCTAGTGCACCAGCCCTTTGAAATACCATGCCACAGATGAGCAAGCAGGAGCTTAGCTTGTCGGATCTTCCAGGTCACTCAGCTAATGGCAAATGGATCTGGATGCAAAGTTGGGTCTGTTTGATCCTTGACCGCCCATCCTCTCAGCTACACAATGTGACACTCACAGGATCCAAGTTCTGCATGTCGGCAAAGAGGGCCACACTGTGTCCACACTTGACAAGTCTCAGGTTGAAGGTGAAGGGGTCCTGGGGTCTTTAATGCAGGACCCAGGAACAACAGAGGCTCAACTGCGGAAGACCTGGGGAAGGTAGAGACCCGGAAAATGTATCAGAGGTCTGACCTGCACACCACCTTTCTCCCTTCCTGCACCCCAGTGATCTCTGAGTGATATACTGGCCTGTCTGCCATCCATGGTCAGCATAACTTTGGGGAAAGGATAGCTCCCAGCCTCCAGAAATGCACTTCTATTTGTTCAACAGTAAGCATCCTGAGTCCTGGAAACCTCAGTCCAATGCATCATGGAATTGCCAGGTCCTCTTGGGAGATGGGTAGGTGGGGATCCCGCCCTACACACAGGAAATCACATTATTAGTTATGGGAAACAGCAGTGGAGAAGCCCATCCAGCTTCCTGAAAGGAATGGGAAGAAGGAGGAAAAGAGTCAAGGCAGTCCCCACAGCGCAGATGCAGGACTGTGGGCCCTTAGCCAAATCCGGTCTCTAGATCACAGTGTCACACATCTTGAGACTACGTTTTGCTTTATAAACACAGTTTTAAGGAATCACTAGGTAGTTGAGGAGGAGGACTTGGCCAAAATTGTAAGTAATAGTATTGTATTGATATCAATCTCCCAGCTTTGATATTTGTACTGGTTCTTATTTTAATAATTATAAGAAAATGTTCTTGATTTGGGGGACATATCGAACTAAAGGAATACCATGTCTATAAGTTCTAGCAGCATTTCTCATAGATCAGAAAATGGATAGGGAGAGAAAAGAGAATAAAGCAAATGTGGAGAGGTGCCAACATTTATGGTGTCTGGGGAAGGTATGCAGGAGTTCCTTGTACTGCTTCTGTACATTGGGAGCTATTGTTAAATGAAAGGATTTTAAAAACAGAGATAGCTCAAACACGTCTCCAGAGAAACTCCGTGTTTCTCAGTCTGACACTTGGCGTCGGGCACTTCCAGAAGGAGGAAGGCACAAACCCAACCTCGTCAGAGCGGCCCAGGGCCCTGCTCCAGGGAAAGACCTTCAGCAGAGGCCGCGGGGAAGGGGGACGCAGCTGGCCCTAAATCCCATTCCGGACTGTTTTTCAGGTGGGGGCATGAAAAGAGGAAGAAAGTAGAATGAGGGGGAGGAAAAATGGGGTGGGAAGGTGCTCTGGTAGAAATCAGTCCTCTCCCAATGGACCCTGCACAACCTGCCTCCCCTCCGGCCCCCCGTCATGCTTATACTTCATGACCAAGCAAGGCAGTGCCCAAATGGGACGCTGAAGGTGGACCTGGGGAACTAGCATCCCTGCAGGACAATGAAACAGAACCAGTTCCACGCATCTTGAGATCATGAATGTTTTGCTTTATAAATACAGTTTTAAGGAATCATTCATTAAACAGTTGGAGAAGAGGACCTGATCCAAAATTTCAGCTTCAAAACTTCATGACATGGGATTCAGCTTTGATTGCTTATATATGACACCAAAAGCATAGGCAACAAAATAAAGAAAATAGATATATTAGACTACACCAAAACTAAAGACTTGTGCATCAAAGGACACTCATGGCAGAGTGATAATGCAACTCACAGGATGGGAGAAAATATTTGCAAATCAAATATCTGATAAGGGGTTAGTAGCCAGAATATATCAAGAGTTCCTACAACTGAACGACACACACATGCACACACACACAAACAAATAACTCAATTACAAAAGGGGCAAAGGACTTAAATAGACATTTCTTCCAAGAAGATGTACCAATGGCCGACAAGCACCTGAGAAGATGCTCAATGTTGCTCATCATTAGGGAAGTGAGGTTCAAACCATGAGGAGTTATCAGCCCACACTCAGAATGGCTGCTATCAAAAAATCCAGAAAATAACAAATGTTGGCAACAATGTGGAGAAATTGCAACTGTTGTATATTGTTGCTGAGAATGAATATTGTATATACATTGTATATACATACACGCATATATATAATATATGATACAATGTATATTGTATATACATATATACAATATTGTATATTGCTGCTTGCAGCCATGACAGAAAACATTGTGGCAGTTCCTCAAAAAAATTAAACGGAATTACCATACGATCCAGCAGTTCTCCTTCTGGATGTGTACTCAGAAGCACTGAAAGCGAAATCTCAAAAAAGATATTCGTACACCCATGTTGATGGCAGCATTCTATACTAGCCAAAAGGTGCAAGCACCCCGAGCCTCTGCCCACAGTTGGACGGCTGGATTAACAGTCTGCGGCGTACACACACAATGGAAAATCACTCATCCAGAAAAAGGAGAGATTCTGAGACACTTGGGAGAAAGAGATTCTTCCATGATCCGGATGAACTTTAAGAATTCTACCAAGTGAGGGGCGCCTGGGTGTCTCAGTCGGTTGAGTGTCCAGCTCTTGACTTTGGCTCAGGTCGTGCTCTCAGGATCGTGGGACTGGGCACCACCCCCATTCCCGGTCACTCAGCTGGGAGTCTGCTGGAGATTCTCCATCTCCCTCTGCTCCTCCCCCAGCTGGCGCGCATGCGCTCTCTAAAATAAATAATTTAAAAAAAAAAATTTTTAAAGAACATTATACCAAAAAAAAAAAAAAAAAGAACATTATACCAAGTGAAAGAGGCCCATCTCAAAAGCACAAATCCTATATGATTTCCCATTCTATGGAGTCCTCGGAGTCATCACATTCAAAGAGACCCAAAGCAGAGTGACGGTCGCCAGGGGCTGGCAGGGAGTGGGAAATGGAGACTTCCTGTTTAAAGGGGGGAGGAGGAAATGGCTTAAAAAGATAACTCTTCTGTTGCGTCTATTTGACCATGAAAACATTAAAGTTTACTTATAAACAAAAAGAAATGCCCTCTGGTGAACCAAATAGAAAATGTAATACACATCTCTTTGCAACTCACCCTCTAGAGATGGATGACTTCCCATGGCACAGCCGCTCTTTTTTTTTTTTTTTTTTTTTTTTTAAATTTTATTTATCCATTTGACAGAGAGAGATCACAAGCAGACAGAGAGGCAGGCAGAGAGAGAGCGAAGCAGGCTCCCTGGAAGCAGGCTCCCTGCTGAGCAGGGAGGCCGACGCGGGACTCGATCCCAGGACCCCGAGATCATGACCTGAGCCGAAGGCAGCAGCCCAACCCACTGAGCCCCCCAGGCGCCCCGGCACAGCCTCTCTTTGAACGTCGGGAAAACTTGCCCCTTCCTGGCATGCTTCCCCCAAGGACCTGCATCCCTGTAGAAAGGGAAGGACCCAGGCCTGAGTCACAGCATTTTCAGAACTGGAGAACTTGGCCATGTCTACTCCATGGCCTTCAGACCCTGTGTCCTACTGTGTGACGGACACCCCAGCTTGGCCCCTCGTTAGGGGATCGGCCAGCCTCATAATGCTCAACCGCAAGCTTCTTCCACCTCGTGGGGTTTTTGTGATGATCAATGAGGCCCTGTAAAGGGCTTGGTAGACAGCAGGCACTCAAAAATCACCAGCTCCTTTTATTATGCTCTTCTCCAATCATCACCAAAAGTATTCAGAGTCGGTATTATTACCCATATTCTACAAATGAGGGAAATGAACATAACATAATAGGAGACTCCATGATTCTGATGATTGTGTTTCAGATTCTAATTTTTAAAGTAAACTTCAAAAAATAGAAATTTCCCATTAATTTCATTCTCTTCCAAAAAAAAAAAAATTGTTCAGCACAATGCACGCCAACACTCTGTAAACCCAACACATTATCTGCAGGTCCAAGGTAAACCCAGAGGCAGGTATGGCAGAGGCCCCCACGAGTGGCGGGTTCTGGGAATGTCTACACTCCCACCAATGACTGGCTACCCCAGCCACCAGTTCATCCACACCACTGTGGGAACCCAATGCAGGGATGCCAGAAATTTCCATTTTCCGAGAGATGCAGAAAATGCTGCCTCTGGGGGAAATGTACCGACTTTCCAATAAAGGTGACCCTTTATTCTGATACCATGAGGACAAAATAAGTCAAGTGTGCAGACAAGCCCTTCAGCGGTGGGCTCTGATAGGAAGTTGCGTGGTTTATGAGCAGAGCTCTGACAAAAAGACAAGCCTGGGACTCGCAGATTCCAATGAAGCCCTCAGGTGGTTTTTCTAGCTGAGCCCAGGAGCTGGAGCAGGAGGCACAGAGAGGATGGACAGAGATAAGGAGGAGCAGGATGCCCAAACCTGATGGTCTCAGGATGACAAGCTAATCTTTGTAGGGTTCACTTATTTTCAGGGTTCACTAATTTTCTTCCATCAGATCTTTGCCTGAAGCTACACCCAGAGATTTTCTGCAACCCCTGTTCCAGATGGGAAGGCGCACACCATCCGGCCACATTAATTAAAGAGGATTTCTTTCCTCTGAGGTGAATGCGTGTTAAAAATATCAAATGTTAATCACTGGCAACATTAATTTATAATAATGCTTGTCTCCCTCTCAACTTCCACGGTGACATCTGGCCTGACTGCTTTGAAACTGACACCTGCTCCATCGAGGGAATTATAAATAGCCTGACTTAAAATCTTCACCTTGAACCGAACAGACGGGCTCCATGGGGTGGTTTACAGAATGAAGCCGGCTGCAGGGTGCAGCGAAGTCCTGGGTGGGTCTGTTTGGGGTGGTGTTTAAAATTGTTTTTTAAAGCCAGCAGTCATGGAGTGGGAGGCAGGGTGATGGAGGGGCATGGACGAGGTGGGGCTCTGGGCTGCTTCCTCGCCATGGGCAGGGCTGGCCTCGCTCCCCCACCACTCCCTCTCCCCACCAGCCCATTTCATGATGGGTCAGATGCAGGCGTGGGGGCAGGTGTGGGGTCAGCTCTTTCTTTCCATTCTCCATCCAAGTTTCCACACTTGCCCCATGGGGGTTGCTGGATGCAGAGACCATCTTCTACTGAAGGGGGCAGCACCCACTTGGTGTGAACAGAAGAAAAGTTCATCCCAGGGAACAGAGCACTCTCCACCCGCAGGCTCCTGTAGTAGCCAAAGTTCACATATCCCGTGCCTTCACTATGTGCCAGGCCCAGGCTGGCTCCATTTCACCCAGTCCCCGCAGCAAGCCTGTGAAGTAAGTCCTAGTGGGAATGCTGCTTCACCCAGGAGAAGACTGAGGCTGGAGAAGCTGCTTTCCTGAGGTCATCCAGCTAGCAAGTGGTGGGCAGAATCAAAATTCAAACTAGGAAAGGTAGGTCCCAGGGGGGTCTCCTTGCTTACTCTCCCTTTCCAGGGTCTCTCGAGCTGCAAAAGCTCCCTCTTCCCAGGCCCCCTCTCCAGCAATTCACATCTCTTCATGACAACTCTGGGAGCAGCAGGAATTACTCTCCCCACGCATCAGATGTGGAAACGGACGCTGGGAGCTACCTGACCTCTCAGACAACTGAGCGGAGAATCTGAAGCTTTGGTCCCAGTGCCACCAGAAGGATGGGACCACCAGGCAGAGGACAGGGAGGGACAGAGCACCTCATGGAGGGGAGAACACGGGTGGGAAATGGGGAGGGCAGTGTCTGGGAAGGAGGGCAGGAGATGCTGGGGGCCCATTTCTGATTGTCTCCAGCTCCCCAGTGGCTCAGGACTTCTCTGGGGCCAGCCAGCAAAGCCCTCCTGGCCCATAAGCTTTGCGATGAGGCTGCCTCCACAAGGCTCTGCTGTCCCAGGGCTCCTGGGAGGGTGCAGGCTGTCCGGGCATGTGGTGGCCATTGGCTGGCTTTCCCATGATCCCAGGCACCCACAGAGCCTAAGGGGAGGGAGGAACTAGGTATCCTGAGAGCAGACCCCTCATAGTATATACCACTTTGTCATTTCACAGCTTTCCCTTGCCAGTTAGGGCCCTGGGGGAACATCTTAACCAACAGAGCTGCAGCAGGGAGCAAGAACCCTCTCTTCCATCTCTCTCCAGCCATTACCCCATCCTCTCCAGTGCTTAGTACCCCTGAGAACACTCCCAGGTCTTCCCTCTGACCCCACCTCACTGGGCCTGCCCCTGGGCCTCTTTTCAGTGTCCCTCCTCGGAGGCTGACGAGAACAAGTATACACACCTGGCAGAAGAAGCGTTTGATCCCTTCCCCTTACCTGGGAGCAAGTGTGGCTGCCCGCCCACAGGGCTTCTTACTGAGATACCTGCCCCCAGCAGGCTCCAGAGCAGAGAGCCCCTACCTGAGGTCTCAGACCCATTTTTCTGTTGCCTGACTCCCTAACGCTCCCTCCAGACATGGATCATCCCATTGGGCCAGTCAAATCCCCGTAGGTCCCGTTCACAGCTGGCTCCCAGCTGGGGACGGGGGAGCACATGCAGAACTCATGCAGGACATGTGTTTGCCTACTGGTTGGGGCCTCGGGCCATCCAGCATGCCTCCTCACCTGGGCTTTGCAGCATCCAGGTGTGGGCCCAGCTGCCAGCCTTGAAGCTAATGGAAATCACAGCCCCTTAGAGAGGCCTCCTCTCTCTGCCCCAGTGTCACCCCTCTCTGTACTCCTCTTCCTGCTTCACCACTCTGAGGATGGAGGTGTCCTCGGGGACAATTATGCCCCCTTTGAAACCTAATTCTGGACGGTTGCAGACCCAGGCATATTGACACACACACACCGAATTTCCTCCCCACCTCCTGTCTTCTTAGTCCTTGTTTTAACATGAAGATCAGTTCTAGCTGAATGGAGTTTTCCTAATGGAAACTAGCCTCTCTGCCCCCCTGGAAAGATAATTTGAATTTTCATTATAGGCCTAACTGATTTCCTCCAAAGGTTAGGGTGCCCAGGTGCCTAGGACAGTGTCTCCCTGGGGATGGAGGCCTGGGGAGGACCTGCAGCCCCCTCACTGGAGAAGAGCTGGTTAGAGTCCCCTCGAATCCAAGTCTCCGGGACTCAGCATTTTGACATTTCCCTTTGGTGGGCTATGCACACTGAAGCTTGGGAGCTGCGGGTTTATGGGGCAAATGACATTTCCTAGGACCACCAGCTCCTGGGGGGACAGCCACCAGAAGTGACACCTGTCTCAGGAGACATACACGCTTTGGTTTAATTTGAACCCAGTTTGAGAAGATTCAGGATAGAATTCAGAGCCCACTCTCCTTATGCTTTTTCTAGAAAAAAAAAATTGCATAGCGCAGTGTTAAGATCACGGCCCATATTGAGCAAACATTATTTTAAAATAGTGACTCATATGTTTAAGCAAGGTATTAAGAGGCACTTAGATAAGATTTGCGTATCTATGTTCCTAAATGGGTTGTTATTGAGCTTTGCCTAGATAAACTTGTGCTTCTAAACTTCATAATATCAACAGAACCAGATCTGGACAAACTAATTTCTTCCTACCACACTCCAATCCTGGGGAGCAGAAGCATGTCCAGGAGATGCCTCCAGGTAACATGGGCTTGGTAAGGTGGCTCCAGGCGGACCAGGCCCTGGGCAGAAGGCTCCCAGCAGGGGCTGTGCAAGATGTGTTCATAAAGAAACAAAAAAGCATAAAGCATGCCTAATGCGCTTCCTCGTGCACAGCCTGTCCTAAGCACTTTGCACACCCTTGCCCGGCAGCCCTAAGAGCCGGGTACTACTATTGTTTGTGCCATTTTACAGATGGGGACACTGAGGCAGAGCAGTTCGGTAACTTGCCCAAAGTCCCCAGTCAGGAAGTGACTTGGCCAGGGCTCAGACCCGTCAGTCTGCGCCGTCCACCATCGTGCCGCACCCCCTGTTGGGAAGCAGAATTGGGGTAATTTGCTGCACATTTGCCAAGCAATGCCAACAGAGCGAAATGCAAAATGACGAGAAAATGTCAAGCTGTCATTCGACATATTTGTTTACTTAGTGTTCGGGGCTTAGTTTTGTGACAGGATTTCACACGATCCTCTCTGCCTGTCTCTGTCAGAGCTGTGCCCACGGCTTCTTACTCATCAGCGTTTCTCTCTGTATAGACCCATTTCATCCTTTCGTGAATCTTCGGCCCCCAAGTAAAGGTTCCCCTGTCCTCAGTAGACCAGGGGAGGGGTTGGGGGTGGGGGGTGGCTCTGATCCCTTCTGAGAACAACACCCAGGTTTTTCTTCCAAGGCACACTCAAATTTAAACGAAACAAATGTCCCTAGAATCCATGGGCAGGGACTTCCAATAGGGCAGAGGCGAAGATAAGAAAGAATGTTCTGGACAGAGGGCCATAAACTGTGTCCCTCCCATGGCCTGGGCCCCGGGATCTTGAGGCCCAGGCACTGGGCTCTCAGGCCTGTAGCCGGCTGCAGGCTCCATGAGGCCCTTCGTAAACTTTGAGAGGAAAGCCTCTGTGGCAGTCAAAAGGGGCCTCAGGAGAGCTGAGGGAGAAACCATGAAAATGCATAAAAGAAAGCTCATTCAAAATGAAGTTGGGAAGCCAGGCAGGGAGAGGTGTCAGGAACGTCATGGAAGCTCGCCTGGACCAGCAGGAAGAAGAAAGAGGTCCTCAGCCAGAAACAGCACCGGCCCTGCCTGCGGCCAACGAGAAGCCGCCACATGTCGCTCCCCATTTCCCCCCTTTCTCCTATAAAAGGAGGCTCTCCTGCTGTGTCCTCCAGGCTTGCCTCACTTCACCTAAATTGGCTTATCCCGAATTGCAATTCCTCTGCTGGTCCCGAATATACTCATTTGCTGCAGGATTACCTGGGCTGTTTCATTTTTAAGGCAGACCCCACCTAAAAGTTGTCCCTGGGGTGACTCTATGGCTTTGGGCTTCTGGAGCTAAATATGGCCCCGACCATGACTGGAACAGGAAACGGGCCATATTTCCACCTTATTCCCACCCAGGGTCAGCTGTTCAGGGTAAGCCTCTTTTTTTTTTTTTTTTTTTTTTTTTTTTTTTTTTTTTTTTTAGGATTTTATTTATTTATTTGATGGAGAGAGAGAGCACAGAGGGAGAGGGAGAGGGAGAAGCTGACTCCCTCCTGAGCAGAGAGCCTGATGTGGGGCTCAATCCCAGGACCCTGAGATCCTGACCTGAGCCAAAGGCAGATGGCACCCAGGCGCCCCAGGGTACTGTTCCTAAAGAGGCACAAACATCCCTGCAAGAAGGACTCGGTGCCAGTTAACTCAGCGGCTACATAGGGACTTGTCCGCTCCCGCCAAGGTGGGCAGTGCCCAACGGTGGTAAAGCAAAAACAACAACAACAACAACAAAAATCCTTTGCAGGAGACATCCTGCCTCCAGGGAACATCTTTGCAGCAGGCACATGGAGGCCAGAAGGGCAGCTCTAGGCCAGTGTCACTCTGGGCTCGGCAAGCTCCAGGTGTGGTCGCTGCCATTCATTTTAAGATGCAGGCACCAGGAGGAACCGAGAGCCCAAACTTGCACCTTGTACCATATAGCGCTTTTGTCCTGCTAATGAGGGATTTCCTTTATTATCCAAACTTGGTTTGTTTGTTTTTTTAAAGATCGTATTTATTTATTTGACAGAGAGAGAGAGAGATCACAAGTAGGTGGGGGTGAGGGGGGCAGGAGCAGGCTCCCCGCCCAGCAGAGAGCCCAATGTGGGGCCCCATCCCCGGACCCTGAGATCATGACCTGAGCCGAAGGCAGAGGCTTAACCCACTGAGCCACCCAGGTGCCCCTATTATCCAAATTGTAAACTGTTGAGAATACCATTCAAGGAGCTGTCTGGTACAGAAAATCACTCATGACAAATGCCTTATTGGGGGCATCTTTCTCCCCGGCCCACAAGATAAATGTCAAATGAATATTAAGGGATGCCAAATTGTTCACCAGCCTGGAATGTTCCAGTCCTGCTGTGCTCGAGACCCTGAGGACCTCCCAGGTGCCTGCAGGCCTCAAACCTCAGAAGCTGAAGCCTTGTTCCACGAAACATGGGCCATTTCCTGCAGCCATGAGCAGCGCTGAGACAGGCCCTGGCCTCGTTCTCTTCAGCCTGGACGCATGGGCCAGACCAACCTCCTGCTGACTGAAGCTGGAAAGCTATTTTTTTTTTAAGATTTTTTTTTTTTATTTGACAGACAGAGATTACAAGTAGGCAGAGAGGCAGGCAGAGAGAGAGGAGGAAGCAGGCTCCCCACTGAGCACAGAGCCCGATGTGGGGCTCGATCCCAGAACCCTGGGATCATGACTTGAGCCGAAGGCAGAGGCTTTAACCCACTGAGCCACCCAGGCGCCCCCCCCCTTTTTTTTTACTTTATGGATTTTAATAATGATTTTTTTAAACAGCTTCATTCTGACATAATTCACACCCCATGAGAATTCATCCATTTAATTCCATATTCCTCAGATATTCACAGAGTTAGGCAACCATCGGTAGGTACAACCTAATTTTAGAACATTCTTGCCACCCCAAAAAGAAACCCTGTACCCACTAACAGTCGCTCTCTATTTTCCTACACTTGGCTCCAGGCAATGACTGAGCAGCTGTCTGTCTCTGGAGATCTACCTACTGTGGGCATTTCCCATAAAGAGAATCATATAAAATGTGGTCTTTTGTGTCTGGTTTCTTTCTTTCAAGTTTCTTTTTTTCTTGAAGATTTATTTATTTATTTTAGAGAGAGCGCAAGAGTTGGCGGGGGTGGGGGAGAAGAGGGGAACCCCAAGCACTGAGTGCAGAGCCCGACATGGGGCTCGATCTCACGACACTGAGATCCCAGGCTAAGCCCGACTGCACCGCGTAGGTGCCCCTGGCTTCTTTCGCTGAGCATCCCTGGCTTCTTTCCTTCCACACTGCATTCTTGAGGTCCGCCTCTTCTGTGGCACTAGCAGCAATTTGTTCCAATTTAGGACTCAGTGACATTCCATGGTAGGGCACAGCCTCTTTTGTTCGTTGCGCTATTGTTGGAAGCAAGCTGTTTGTTTCTAGATGGCCCTTCGCTTTTCTTTCTGACTCCCCTCTGGAAAGGTGTCCCGATGGAGGGCCTCGACCATCTTATGCTTCCCTCCCCATCTGGTGGGATCCGAGGTTTCGGTACACTCCAGGAGAATTCTCCAGGTGGACTCTTGGGCTGGTCTCAGATCAGACACCGGCCAAATTTTCAAATAGCAATTCCTCAATCCCTGAGCTTATCACTGCCAAAGCTCCGAAAAAGTAAGAATGCCAAGTGTTGCCCTTGGGGGCCTGAGGCCTTGGCTCCACCTCAACCCACCCCCAACCAAAGCCAACCTGGGTAAACACGCAGTCGAGGTAAAACAGTATGTCTGCTGTGCAGACTCAGCTCTGAGACAAGCCCCCACTCCCGGGGGCCTCTTTCAAAAGCCCAAACTTTTCTTTGGCTGAGGGAGGCTTCCTGCTTCCTCCTTGGGTCTTCCCTCTGCTCCTTGCCCCTCTGGAGCCTTGTGGCTAGAGTCTGTGAGATGGGAGAAGGGCTGAGGAGAAACACTGACCAAAAAGCACTCACGTGCCTGCTTGGTGCTGGCCAATTGGAATCCTTTCCCATACACCATCTCGAGTTCATCCTCAAATATTCAGGGGGAACAGGGCTTAGCGGCAGACTTCCACTGAATGTTCTAGAATTTTAGGCCCTTGGGAGAGCTCCAGGCAGACGCTCGGCTCTGGCCTCTGCCCTCCGCTCTGCCTGTGTCTAGCCCTTAGTCCTCCATGAGGAGCTTCTCCCACACCCAGCTTCCCTCAGGCCCTACCCTTCCTCGACCCCCTACTGGTGACATCTCCCCTCCCTGGTGCCAGCAGCTTCTGCCCTACCTTCTGCCCCCATTCTCTTGGAGGGGAGTGTCCTTTTTTGTCTTTGTTTCCAAGACGACTAAGTCCATCCAACAAAAGTAAATGGAACTTGTATAATTTAAGATGTTCTCTCTCACAGACAGCATTCCCGTACTTTCCCACTCCCGACCTGCCCCCCCTGGACCCGTCCTGGTCTCTCAGGGCTACTGTAGGCTTTGTGCACGGCTCTCTCAATCGCCAGGATCTCAGAGGGACTCCCTCTGGTGAGTGAGAAGCTGCAAGGGGGCCATGAGGTGAGCACGGAGATGTGGGGACTCTGAGAGCAGAAGGTCTATGACAGGCAGCAGCTAAGAGTCCCACATCCCAGAGGCCCTGAGACCCTTGCCAGTCTGTCTCCTCTTAGGAAATGCTACTGCTGTTTCATTCATTCGTTCATTCATTCCGTAAATGTCCTGAGCACAGCTCCAAGCCAGGCACCAGACCCGGGAGAAAACCATGGTCTCCATCCTCCAGCAGGTCCTCTGTTTACTGTGCAGGAAAGGGACCCCTTAGCTCATAAACAAGCAATAAACTAATTAGTTAATACATGAATTAACTGGGTTCCACTTCAGATGACAAGAAACTTCTCAGTCCTCTGTGGGCCCTCCCTTCAGATCTGCCAACGTGTCCCATCACCCATCCATGGTGTGACCCAGGTCCTGAAAGCCAGCACCCCACCACGTCCCGCGTCTCTACCCCAAACACTGGAGGGAGGGGTCTGGGCCAGGCAGGCCAGCCCAGGACACCCCTGCCTCCTCCCCCCACCTCCCTTCTGCCAGCAGTGACAGACCACAGTGCAGACAGCAGGAGGGCACGGCCCTTCGTAGCTTGGGGTCTGGAGAGGGGCCGCCCACCAACACCCTCTGTCAAGTACTCAGTACACCTGGTTCTTGGGCTTGGTGTTGCTAATGCTGGGCTTGGTCTGTGATGACCCCAGGCCCTGAAGCCAGCCCCAGTAGAGGGCAGACTCTGGCCTCAGCAAATGAAGGGATCTGAGGCCGATGGGTGGTGCAGGCACTTGGCAGGGAGCTGGGTCCGGAAGCCCCTCCTGCTTCCCTCCCCATCCCGTACCTCCACCGCAGGCCTGGGTGTTCTCTGTCCCTCGGCAGCTTGCCCCTAGAGATGCACTCTGCTGTGTACTGGGCCTGGGAGGGGAGCCCAGTTCCTGGGAAGAGAGGCCACGGAGAGGAGAGGCTGGGGGGTGGGTCCGCTCCCCGGGGAGGCCTCCGTCCTCTGGCTGTGCAGCTGCTCCTCCGGGCCCCCGTTATTCAACGTGGGGACACAGGCAGGATGCAGACACTGCCCTTCCTTCTCTCATGGGTGAAGGCCGACATGGGGATGGATGTTCTCTAAGAGCGGGTGCCAACTCGTGCCTGAGGCCTATCCCAGGTGTTTCCATGTGGATGAATGCGGATGGGGCAGGGGGATGCATTTGAGGGGCTCTTGAAGGAGGTGTTGAGGTCACCAGACCACAGAGGAGACGCAGAACATTCCCCATGGAGGAACAGCCCCGGCAAAGACACACATGGCATCTCCCAAGGACCGTAGGCAGTTCTGAGGCCGGGAAGCCTGGTGGGGAGCATGGGAGAGGCAGAGAAACGGTGGGCAGGGGCTTGCTGCGCCCTGCTATGGGCTGGGTTTTCTCCTTTGGAGCTGAGAAGGGCCATCAGGGGCCACAAACCAAATAAATGTGCTGCCTAGAAAGATGCGGGTAGACACGCCAGGGTGGATTTTTAAGGGGAAAACTGGAGGCAGAGAGAATAAGTCAGAAGCAGTTGCCACAGGCCATGCTCAGCAGGATGACTGCTTGAATTTGGCCAGGGCTGCCGTGGGAAAAGACAGTAGAAGAGAGAAGACATCCAGACTGCTCTTGAGCTTCCGACTTGGATCCTGGAGGTGATGGTAGCACTGACCCAGATGACTAGCCAAGAAAATGGGGATTCGGGGGCATAGGTGGGGGGAGGGGCATCCCATCATCGTCACCTGGCCCCACCCACCTCCACTGTCCCACTCCTGGAGAAGCTGGACAATGTCTCCCCAGAAGATGACTGCAGCTTCTAGGAAAGAAGTGTGTAGGTGGGACCGGACCCAAATGACCCCACAACTAAGTATTTCTCCTGTACTTCTTAGAGTGATAGATTTCTTTCCACAGGTGGAAGCACTGTTCCTCTAACCCTCTGGCTGAATCTATCCTTTGGGGACATCTGGGGAATGGTCCCTATCTGCTTTGAGAAGGGCACATACCTTCTCATGCCATCCCCAGGTTGGTCACTAGATGGCACCAGACTCCACCTGTCGAACAGGAAGGGGTTGGGTCCAAGGGGAGGTAGGGCTGTCACTGAAAGGGCAGCATCCCTTCCGGAAGGGATGTCCATTTTATCTAACCCCGATTTAATTGAACTCTTTGGGAATACATTCTTATCTTAATAAATGTTATTCCTATAAGTAGGATCTTTTTATAATTATATTGATGAAGGATATATTCCTGAGTATAAAAACTTCTCACAAATACACTTTTCTTACCTCCCCACCCCTCCAACCTCCCCATCTCTGTTCTTAGGGCTTCAGGGGAAAAAAGCAGTGAGAAATTGGGGTGGAGGTACAATTATACATTCCTTGGCATTCTGGTATAAATATGAGAACTGTTCCAGTTAGACTAAAAGGGGTCTACAGACTGGCCAGCTCCAGATGGGGATGGAGATGGGGGCTGCAGGTGGCGAGTCAGTGTGTGCCTCGTCAGGGGCACTCCTGTGCCTCCAGCCATCACCCCGTGTCTCTGCTGTGCGAGCCACGTGGCCATGTCTCATCCAGGAGGGCTCTGCCTGCAGAGGGCACACCTGACTGGGGAGGGTCCCACACACCAGCATGACTGTGATAGCAATCGGTGGTACCTGGAGACCCAAAGGATAAGGGTGGGGAGATTAGAACCCTGGACATGGACAGTAGCTCTATGTCTGGCACCTGAGCCTGAGTAGAGGGGGGAGAGATCCAAGGGCTGCAAGAAGGGGCAAGAGCCAGCAGAGAGCAGGCAATGAGGTCTATCAGAGGAGCCAAAAACAAAGAGAAGGAGCCCTGAGTGGGGCTCAGGTCCGACTCGAGTGGGTCCTACAGTAAAGCCTGTCTTGAGTACCCACTGAGCAAGGCTCCAGCAGATCCAGGGCAAATGGGGGAGGCAGGAGCCCCCAGGCCTCCTTAACCATGATGAGCTTGGAGGCTTCTGAGAAACACAGGATACAGTGTCCTTTTATCTTAGATTTTGCATTTTTCTAGGCCAGGAATTGGGGTGAGGAGGGGCCGTGGGGACAGTAACCTGACAGGGAATGCTCCTAGCCCCTGGGTTTGGACATAGGCTCACAGCCATCCTGATATAGAACTTCCTCACCTCTGGGGTGAGGTCTGGGGGCCTCAGGTCCTGGACACTAAGCAAAAAGGACTGAGTTGCAGAAATGGGAGTCGCAACCCATCCAGATCTTGCCATTGGAGTCCCCACTCGGCTGCCAGTTCAGGGCTCCCTTCCTGTCTCCAACCCACCAACACACCTGAGCCACACACCTGAGCAGCACCCTCTGGGCCCAGAGCCCAAGGCCTGTCACACTCCATTCAAAGAAACCCTGAATCCACTTCTGCAAAAAAAAACTGCCCGAAACAGGAAGAGTAACAGGACGGCATCCCTCCTCCACCTGGAAAAGACCCCGTCCTGCCCTCCCACTCGCAGCCCCCCGGTCCCCACATGGGCGGAGCGGGAACAGCAAGGCCACTCGCCCCTGTTCATGCCTTTATTCTGTAGGGTCAGGTCAGCAAGCACAGCGTCGGGGGGGTGTCCCCTGCTGTCCTGGGTGAATGCAGGGCAGAGTCCAGATGGGAGGAGCTTGATGGGGCTGGCGTTTTAGCGGACAGTGGAGGCCCGTGACACAACTCCCAGGCAGATGGCTCTGAACTTGGGGAAGCCCTTGATGTCTAGAGAAGCTGACTTCTCTGGGTGTGAGGCCTGTGCAGCCTGGTCCTTAGGGGACAGTTGCCTCCCCTGAGTCCAAAGTCAATGTGCCTGCCTGCTGCCTCCCCTCCCACCTCCCACCCTCCCCGAGCTGGGCAGAAGCCCTGCATCCTCAAGGCCACAGACTTGTTCGAGGGGCTGATCCTCAGAAAGGAGCTGTTCGAGGTCACTCCCTAACTGCCTCCTAAAATGTCATGGCTGATTAGGTTAAGCTGCCCTCACTTGCGTTCTACAGGGAGGCCGTGGGAACTAGGGGCTTCATTGGTGAATGAGTAAAGTATGCGGGGAGGGGCCTCGGAGGCAATGCAGTTCTGGCCTAGTGGGTGGGCTCCCCCCACCTGCCATGAGGTCACTGCCTGCTGCACCTCTGCACCCACCCCAAAAGGCTGACCTGGGGCCCGCGGCCTAAAACTGAGGACTTAGTCAACCAAAGGAAGACGAGCAACTCCCCGGTTGTCCCTCACGGACTTCACGGAAAGGCTCAGCCCAGGACCTGTCCCTCAGAGCCGAACACCCAATACATACACCTAATACACCGGGCCAGTGGGGGCAGGGGCTGTGGAATGTGGGATTCAGGCAGAAGAGCGTGTGCAGGAAGAGGAAGAGACGGGCCCAGGGAGGAGGACAAGTCACGTCCGTGAGTGAGGCGGGGGGTCAAGGGAAAGAGTCCTCCTTCCTGATACTTACAACCCCTTAGGCAGCCAGAAGGGGAAGAGAACCAGTCAGGGAGCCTCTCAGACCACAGCCCAGAGCTGGGACCCTGTGTGCTGCACGCACATAGGTGTGTAGGGAAGAGGGACCTAGGAGGACCGTCTGGGGAGGGGGGACGGGGCAGTGATGTGCTGGGCCACGCAGCAGAAATGAGCACGAGGCGAGCCCAGGCAGGGCTCAGGCAGAGGCCCCGTGTGTGTCCCGACAACAGATGGGCTCCTAGAAGCTGATGCTCTTCAGGTCCGTGGAGCAGCGGTACCTGCCATCCGGGCACCTGGAGCACAGCAGGTTGGGCAAGCAGGGGCAGGTGTGGTGCTGGCGTTTCCTGAAGAAGGGGACCTGGGGAAAGAGGAGAAGAGGGGGGACAACTTCACCATGAGGGAGGTGGGCCTTCTGGCAGGAGCTTCTGGCCGGCCCAGCCCTGGCCGGTGTCTCCCCTCCATCCAGCACAACAGTAACAGTTATCACAGAGGGGGGAAACTGAGGCATGGTGGCTGAGCGACGTGCCAAGCTCACGTAGTTCCCTTGTGGAGGAGCCGGGATTCAGACAGACCCAGGCAATCTGTCTCCCAGGCCAAGGTAACTAGCCTAACCTAGCTCAACGCTAGGCGGTGCTGACGAAGCAGCAGTGGACCAGACAGACTCAGCGGCTCACCCAGAGACTAAACTATTGAGGTTTCCTCCAGGGAGGGTGAACAGGAACAGTTATGATCATAGGTAGGGTCACACTGCCTGGGGTTCAGTTCCCAGGTCTGCCACTTCCCAGCTGCGTGACAACTGGCAGGTTCTTTAGTCTGTGGGTCTCAACTTGATTATCTGCAAAATGGGTCAAAAATAGCACCTCCCCCATATGGCTGGAAAGAGGTTTAAGCTATATAATTGCAAAAGCTCTTAGTCTGAAAAGTGGTCCATAGTAAGCACTCAGCTTTAGCTTTTACTGTCCCCAGTGTCCCCTTGGGGGGAATGCAGATCTGCAGCCAAACTATCACACACCCCAAGGCAGCAAGGACTGTCCCACTGTTCCATCTTGACTCGGCCCTACCTCCCCAGCATCCTAGCGGTCCTGATCTGGAGCATGATCACAGGAGGACGCCCAGAAGAACCCAGGGCTCCTGGGTACAGACGTGCTCCCCTGAGGAGCAGGGGGTACTCCAGAACCGCAGGGAACCCAGGGGAGGGGCTGGCCCATGGGGTCCCCATGCACACCTGGGGTTGCTCCTGTACCCGGCTGTTCAGAAGCAAAGGCCTAGTGGCCCTTCTATGCCGCTGGGGCTGGGAGCAGCCTGCCAGGGGAGGGGAACTAGGCACATAGGGCCCAAAAGGGTACAGGTGCTTCCCTAAGGCATACGCCCTGGGCCCGTGGCTTGCGGCGCCCTAACCAGACCCATCCCTTGGGTGGGAGGCCATTTTGTGAGTCTTATTTCAGGTTTTTGAGGGACGGTTCCTAGGGGCAGACGGCATTCAGGTCCCCTTGAGAATCTGAGTTCATCAGATCTGAAAGAGACTTCTGGGGTAATCAGTCTCTTCCCCTCGTATTCATGAGGTGACTGAGGCCCAGAGCAGTCATGCTAATTGTCCAAGACCACCCAGCTAAGGAGCAGCTGGGGTTCCAGCCCGTAGATCTAACAGGCTATGTGATCAGTACCCCCGCTCCACCCCAGGCTGCCTCCAAGAATCAAGGAGTAGGGCCCAACCCCCGTGAGCTGCTCCTGGAGTCAGAGTCAGAAAATCAGGGTCCAGTCCTAGCTGTCTGGCTCAGGGCCCTGAGCAGGTCTCTGCTGTACCTTATGGCTGCTGGGGTGACACTCTTCTCCTTCCCGCCCCAGCGGGGTGCACATCCGAAGCCCACGCAGCCACAGGCTGATTGCACAGCAGGAGCCCGCCCCACACTGGACATCCCTTTCACAGGCCTGCAGGGAGACAAAGCGGCCATTCGGAGTCTGTTAGTGCCACCCAAGAGAAACCAGAAGGGAGAGGTACACCCGAATCCCTCACGGCTGCCTGGCACCCCAGGCAACACATCCGTGCTCCTGCTCTACTCACGACAGGATGCGTGGGCTCAGCGAGGCATCCTACTGCGTCCGAGGACCCCACCAAGCTCCTCGGAGCCCATCCAGTAGGGAGGCAACGCTCCTCCTCGGACCAAGCCAGAGTCAGGAGCACAGCTCTTCAGCTCTAGTAAATGCTCCAAGGATGCTGGGGAAATGGAACTGATCTGAATTCCTAGAGGTGGCGGGGTGGGGACATTGATGGTCCAAGTCCTGAGGGGGTCAGTCCTTGGACTAACTATCCAACCTTGACCCCACACCCAGGGTTGGTGTCTTCCTTCCCCTGGTCACCACCTCAGCCCTCTCCTTGGCCTTCACCAGAAGCCTAGCCTCACTGAGATGCCAGCACCCCAGAGAACAGGGATCTCCCTGGTGCTTCTCTGCTGCCATCCTCAATCCCCAGAGAGGGGTGGATCCCTCTGGGCTGGGCTCCAGAACAGGAGCTGGGCGGCTTTGCCTGGTTTCTGGAAGCTGTGAACTTGCTCAGCCCCAGGGAGGGAAAGTGGGGGTGCGGGTTCTGCTTGCCACCCCCAGAGGAGGTGCAAGTGACAGTCACCTGGCCGTGCATGTCTCCAGCCCAGCGAGGGCACATCTCACACACCCAGCAGCCCCTGAAAGCCCAGGTCAGGGTCGAGCAGACCCTCCCTTACTGTTCTGCCACAGAGCTGGAACATCATGGTCTCGATCTGGCGGGAGGGAATATTCCATCCTGAACCCAGGAAGGTCACAGTCCAGGGAGCAGGGGCTTGTGGCCATGTCCGCCCAGCCTCTTCCTGGGAGTCAGCCTCGGGGCAGCAGCAGGGCATGGAGAGAGGAGGGAGATCCTGACACCCCTTCCCCAGCACTGGGTCCCACCCGCTCCAGATGTTGGAGCTGGCCCAGTGAGGTCACCTGGGCGTCAAGGTCAACCCGCAGCTCCCATCCCTCCTGGTGGCTTCTCTCCTTTGTTCTTGGCCTCCCCGGGGTCAGGCTACATAATAGGAGATTCAGAGACCGATTCATTAGGTATAATTTTGCCCTAACAATGTTATTCATGCTCTGGGTCTTAAAAGCATTGACTTGACTTTAATATGTGTTCGTGTTTGAAACTCAGTCTTTTTCCTTTAAAAAGGAGAAGAAAGACCTTTCCTTTCTGTGACCATGAAAACTAATGAGATTTCAGGAATGGTTTGGCATTTTTCTACATTTCCATTCTTTATGTAAAAAGTTAAAGGACACTGGGGAAAAATTAATTGCCGTCTTTTTTTTTTTTTAGCAGCTTTGATCTGGAAAACTCTTAGGTATTACTTTCCCTTTTAGTAAGTGTGGTCCCACCACTATAACACATTTGAGGGTGGTCCCGGGGAAAGCCCCAGTCTGAGTGTTTCGAATTCTAGCACAGGCAGCGCCCCTGTGTGGGAAACCTCCACTGGGAGGCAAGATTTCTACTTGTTATCAGATGCTTGCTTTTGGGTACACCCAGCCAAATGCTCTGATCAAAGGAAGGAAAGAATTTTAAGACAATCTTTCTTAAGAGTAAAAAAAGCAGAAGTTAAACATCCCCAATTAAAGCTAATAAGGCCCCTGACTTTAATTAAGTCAACATGCTGTGTAAATGACACTGACATGTGGACCAGATTGTATATGAAATCCCAAATTTACACAAAAGATAAATTATGGGGTGCTAATCAGCTTTATGAAAGAATTCCTTACTACACAATTAGGAATCTTATTCTTCCCCAAAGTCTAAACTTCAGAATGTTCGATGTTCTTCTAATGAATTTGGAAATAAGACTCGATTTACACATAGCCTCTCCAAAGTAGACCCCATCTAGGAGGGGGGTAAGGTCTGACTAGTCTGAAAATCGTGTGGAATGCCCCTCTGAAACGCTGGCTGGCCACTGACTCCCTCATTTTTTGTTTTGTTTTGTTTTGGTTTGCCTCCTGCGTAGTTGCTGGCTCCCATCCGGGGCAGACCCTGACACCCCCCCGAAACCCAAGGCATAGAGGGAGTTGGACGCCTTACCCCAGTGATCACGGCACAGTCCGACATAGTCAGCAGAAGGAACATGACTGAGACTCGCATGGCACCTCTCATGGTCACTTGGGGTGAAGGCGCAACGCTGCCTGCTCCACGGCCTCTCGCTTGGTCCCACTCAGCTTCCTGCGCCCGCTGGGAAGGCCAGGCTGTCCAGCCCTTTCCCTCCTCCCAGATTTATGCAGTCCGATCCCGGCTGCCCGTGGGCGCCTCTCTCTGCTCTTCCCTTCCCTGTCACCAGTGCTATTTAGATGATCTCAGGGACGAACATGAGACCTGAATCTCTGATGACATCATATCATCATCAAAACCAATAAAAATGAACACATCGGGGGTGTTGACAGTGGCTCGAGCTCTCCGAGGAGCCCAGAGATGCAGTCGGTGACATACGTTTCACTCTATGGTCTTCGGTGCCTCTGGGGCATCCTTCTATTCTGATTGGGGCGGAGGGTGGGGGGGGCAGGCAGCTTTGGCAATGAATTAAGGGATTTACAACATCACCTTTTATCCTCTCTCCTCCAAATCATGCAGCATACACGTAGGATCACCCGACCCCTCACAGTCAAGCCAACAAGAATTACCTGGGCATTTACCATTGGTCCAGCCCAGAGTTGGTGGCCCAGAAGACATGCAGGAAGGCAGTGTCCCTGGTCCTCTAAAAGGTTAAAAGTCTGATAGGGAGACATAAGACAGTGAGAAAATAAGGCCATGCTTGGGGGGAAAGGGTTGACATCTCTGAGAGGCCCACATGAGCAATAGCTCCGTAAGAGGCTCAAGAGGAATACCAAGTGTCACTTAGGTACAGGAACCAGAGGGCAGAAGATGAGCCCATGTCTCTTCAGAGAAGCATGCTTGGGTCCGGGTACAGATAAAGGGAGCCAGGAGCCTCCCCTCTGCCTTCCTGGGTTTGGGGTGAGCATGAGAGGGGTGAACAACACGGTGGAGCCCGGTGCCAGTTTGATAGGAACGTGAATTTGGGCATGGGTCCTCTTGCTGGGCAAGGAAGGCCCCAGTCCCAGACCTCCCACACCAGCCAACCCAGAGATAGCTCTCAGAATCCTGTACCAGACATCTGCTTCCCTTCACAAGAATAAAAGCTATTATTTCCAAGGTATGCTTTGCCATATGTTAATAGACATTACACACACCAATGAATAGATAAAAGTGTCTACTGTCAACACTTTGGGAAACACTGATTATACAAGTTCAACCAGGTTTTTTACTGCAGGACTCTTCAGAGCCTTTCCTACGCTACCAAGCAGGAAAGGCAATTTGCAGCTCTCACAAACCAAGTCATCCATCAGAAGCTTTTTCCTAGAGTGTCTCAGGGAAATAGGGTTCCCGCACAGAAACACTGGTAGGTGTTTACGAGTGCAGAGAGAGGTGAACTGGCACAGTAGCTAAGAGCCAGACCCCAGAGGCGAGACATCTTAACTTCTGGTCCTAGGTGGCTCGTTCATTTTATGACGCCGAGAATACTGTCAAACTCTCTAAACCTCAGTCTTCTCATCTATAACATGGGGGAGAGAGTACCTCTTACATTATGGGGGTTGTGAGGATCCACCCATTTATGTTTTCATTGGCCACATATTTATTTATTTATGGCCACTCCATTGGAGGCACTGTTCTTGGTGCTGGAAATCAAGCAGTGAACAAAACAGGGTTCCTGCACTCAGGTAGCTTTGGTTCTAGGGAGGAGATAGGTAATAGACAACCAAATAGATTTATAATAAAATAGCCAGGTGTGCTGAGTTCTATCAGGAACAGAAGAAATAGAGCCTAACAACAGGTGATACTTTGGATGGGGTGAGCTCTCTGTGAAGAAACACTAAAGAAGGCCTGATAAGGTGAAGAAATGATGTGGGCAGTGCCTGGGGGGAAGAACCAGAGCAAAGGCCCTGGGGCAGGGCCTTTTTGGCCAGTTCCAGAAGCAGCAAGGAAGCTGGTGAGCAGGGGAAGGGAGGGGATACAGTTGGAGTAGGAGCCAGGAGCCATGCCCCACCAGCATTGCAAGACACTGTATTGGGCCTGGCGGCAAATATGCCACAGTTCTTGGATGGTTTGGGGTAGAGGAAAGGTGGGGGAAATGTCATTTATACTTTGAGAGGATCTCTCTGGCTGCATACAGAGAATTAAATGAGATGATGTGTGTGACATGCTTTTCACCAGGCCTGGTACGAGCAGAGATTTGCTAATAATTAGCAATTTGTACCACAAAAAAAAAAAAAAAAAAGATGGACCTATCTGCCTTAATATAAAATTCTCCTGTGAGGTGGGCATGGAAATAATGACCCTGTATGGCCTACTTTTCACTGTGCTCTGAGTCAGGCACACAACCAGAGAAACGAGAGACCACCCAGCCTGTCAAACACTTACCTGCAGGAAGAAAGCAGGGCCATGCTGGGTGCTAGAGGAACTCCCGAAGCAGTCCTGGGCTCTGAGTGTTCCCACAGATGCCACTTCACACAGGCCGCCTTCCCTGAGACAGTGGTAAATGATGGCTGATCACCCCCACCCCTGTTCTCCCTCTGCCTCCCATTCTTACCCCCTCCCTTCAACACAAAACTAATTATCCCACGCAACTGGTGAAGAATGGTAGTGATAAATACTGTTGCAAACAAAGCCAATAACATTGATTGAAAGCATTGTATTCATCTGGAATGCTGGCACTTGAGGAAAAGCCAGCTTCATTAGAGGAAGGTAAGGGATAGCTAGTGGCTTTGGTGGGTATCCCGAGAGAGGTTTTTTGGGAGCTTTGGGGGCTCTTTACCTGATAACTCGACTAAGCAAACATTCGCTGGGTGCCTTCTACGTGTCAGGCCCGAGAGCTCATGGTTACAGGTCTGATTTCTCTCTGGAACTTGGAGCTCTCCTGTTCCTGTGAACACGTGGATTTCAACAATATTCTTGGCACATTTTAACCAAATTGGGGTTACTTTGGGCTGACAGATGTGGCACAGAAGAGAAAGCAGGAGTGGGGAGGCCCCAAACTAGACCTAGGTAGGAGCCCCAGGAGACAAAGGAGAAGTGAGTGGTGAGAAGAAAAACACAATGACAAGTACTAACAGTGAACTTGCATCCCCCAGGGACACAAAAGCCAGTGAGATGTGCAGGGCCAGAGGGAATGAGGCATGTGGACAGGGATGGCCTACTCCTGAGTGATCGTACAAGAGGGCTCTGTGCCACACGCCTCGTGACTGAGACCTGGCCCTACTTCTCCCTCTAGCTAATTTTGGTTCTCCAGACCATACAGCTCTGTGTGTGTGTGTGTGTGTGTGTGTGTGTGTGTGTTCACGCACATGCACATGTGGCAAACAAGAGCCATTCTCTGGGCCCAGGTCAGCACTAGCCTGGCATCCTCTCCAAGAGGGTTTACCTTCATCCACAGATTAAATTTGACTGTAAGGGCATTGCGCTCCCTCCCTTCCAGCTCCACCATGAGGTCCTTGTTCTACAAGCTACAAAACAGTGCACATCTGGGGGTCTCCCTGCCCCTGTCTGAGTGTGACAGAAAGGGGTCACTACCATTGGTTCCTTGCCAATGATTAAATGTGAATTACTCCAGCTCATTTAGGAACGATATGAAGGGGGGGCCTGGGTGACTCAGTCGGTTGGGCATTTGACTCTTGATTTGGGCTCAGGTCATGATCTTGGGGTCATGGTATCAAGCCCTTTGTAGGGCTCCACACTCAGCTTGGAGTCTGCTTGAGGTTCTCTCTTTCCTTCTCCCTCTGCCCCTCTCCCTGCTCATGCTCTCTAAGTAAATAAATAAAATGTTTAAAAAATTAAAAAAAGAACGATGAAGAAAGAAATCAACAAATGATGGAAAACAAAGTGCAGGGACCAGGGATTCTGAACCTGGGGTCACAGACTCCCAAGGAGTTCATGAACAGAATTCGGAGGACCCATGAGCTTGGCTAGAGGAAAGAACTGTGTCTTCATCCTCACTAAGGTCTAACAAGGTTTGAACATTTTCTTCGATTCTAGCTATAGCCACAAACACAACAGTATCAGTGAAACCTAGCTCATGATCACCAAGAGAAGTTGCAGGTGTTTTCATATCCTATCACTGTTGTTGCAAACAGCTCAAAAGATTTCTGCTCATCATGATATTGAAGTCATGGGAGTTACCGGGACACTGCTGGACTGTGCTACTTGAGGGGTGAATAAAGAAGCACACCTAGGGATGCCTGGGTGGCTCAGTCGGTTAAGCATCTGCCTTCAGCTGAGGTCATGATCCCAGGGTTCTGGGATCGAATCCTGAATTGGGCTCCTTGCTCAGCAAGGATCCTGCTTCGCCCTCTGCCTGCCACTCCCCTTGCTTGTGCTCCCTCTCTCCCTATCTCTCTGACAAATGAATAAATAAAGTCTTTAAACAAAACAAAAAGCATGCCTATTACCAGAGCACAAATGTGCTTTTAATATGTTTGATAACTATATTTTAACTTAATTGATTTTCTTTGCAATCTTGCATACTTTATTTTATACATTTCAAAACATTATTCTGGGAGAAGAGTTAAGATGATGGAGGAGTAGGGGGCCCAGGCTTGCCTCCTCCCTCGAACACAGCTAAATACATAACAAATCATTGTGAATACCCAGGAAATCCATCTGAGGACTTAAGGAACCAACTGCACATCTAGAGGTAGAAAAATGGCCACACCATGGCAGTAGGAGCTGCAGAGAGGTGATTTGGGGGGGAAAAGAATCATGGGTGCTGCGAAGGGGAGGGAGCTCTGATAACGGAGAGAGGAGTGAGACACACACACACACACACACAGAGGGTGAGACAGATGAAAACAACAATAGGAGATTGCACAAGAAAAACTCTTCCCCAAAAATCATCAACTAGGAAAAGGAGAGGGCCTGACTATCACAAGTCTTTATAAGCAGTAGAGACCAAAGTCTGAAGTTTTTTAAGTACTCACCAGGCTGTGCCTGGTGGGCTTAGGGTTACTTCTGTGGGTAAGGAGGGTGGAGGCCTGGGAGCAGACAGTGGGGTCCAAAGACCCCCTCGATCACATGGGTGGAAACAATTCCCCTGCTTGGAATGCATTTGGGAGATGGGGCACAGCCTCTCTGGGGACAAAAATGCTATTTGGAGCCACTGTCCTGCACTGTTTGTTAGCATAGGAACAGGGAGACACCTGCCGCGGACAGCAAACCTGGGTGCTGACTTTTTGCTGCACTTCACCATAAACTCTGAGCTGCTGTACAGTTGTGCAAGTGCTTTTCCAGGACAAACCAGCACGAGCTACAGTGAGGCGAGATCCTTCCCCAAAAGATCAGCACAGGATTGTGCCATGCAGATCCCTAGAATTTGGAGTTTTGAAACCCAGCCACACCCCAAGATAAATCCAGCCACATGGGAGTGCCATGCCATTGGCAGGCAGACAGCTTGGACACAGGCACGGTGAAGGCAGGGATCTGATGGAAGCTGGCGACACAAGATTGTTTGCCCTTCTGTGAGGGCTTCCTGAAGAGTGGTGGGTGTAGACTCTCTGCTCCAGGGATGAGAGAGCAGGGTGATGCCATTAACCCCCAACCCCCGCCCATCAGCACAGACCAACTTCAGTGAGCAACACGAGCTGCTTACACCAATCCCCACGCCCCTGTGCCCTGAAAGTACATCTTTATTAGGGCAAGTCCACCTGAGAACCAGCGCAGCAGGCCCCTCCTCCAGAAGACCAGCACAAACACCTTGCCCACACCAAGTCTACTGATGATAGAGCACTGTAGAACTTCAGTTCTAGGGGAAACAGGATCTAGGATCTTTCAACAAGCAGATCGGAACACACCTCGTTAAAACTTGCCACATGGTCGACAAGGTCCAGACACTCCTCACTGATGGGTAAGGAGAAACTCAGCAGAGGACTGACCTGAGGGAAAGAAGAGCCAAAACACAGCAGCAGAGTGCATACTCCAAAACATTTCCCAAAGCACCAAGCCCAAGACAGCATAGAACTTCTTAATATAGCCATTACTCTCAGGAGCAGGAATATAACAGGCTTTCCTGACACACACACACAGAAACAGTGACCTGGAAAAAATGACAAAATGGAGGAATTCACCCCAGGAGAAAGAACAGGAAGAAGTCACAGTCAGGGATTTAATCAAAACAGATATAAGTAAGATGCCTAAACCCGATTTAAAACAACGATCATTAAGATACTATCTGGGCTCAAGAAAAGCATAGAAGACATTAGAGAATTCCTTACTGCAGAGATAGAAGAACTAAAAACCAGTCCTGCCAAAAAAAATGTTATAACTGAGATGCAAAAACTGACAGAATGTGATGACAATGAGGATGGATGAAGCAGAGGAATGAATCAGTGACATAGAAGATAAAATTATTGAAAATAATGAAGTTAAAAAGAAGAGGAAAAGAAAGGCATTAGATCATGAATGTAGGCTTGTGAACTCAGCAACTCCTTAAGGCATAATAACAGATAATATCATAGGAGTCGCAGAAGAAGAGACAGAAAAGGGAGCAGAAGGTTTATTTCAGCATATTATAGCTGAAAACCTCCCTAATATGGGAGAAGGAAACAGACATCAAAATCCAGGAGGCACAGAGAACTCTCAACAAACCAACACCAAGACGTCTCATAGTCAAATTCACAAAATGCACAAAGAAAGACTCCTGAAAGCAGCAAGGGGGAAAAAGTCCTTAACTTACAAGGTAAGACAAATCAGTTTTGCAACAGATCTGTCCACAGAAACTTGGCAGGTAAGAAGAAAATGGCATGGTATATTCAATATGCTGAATGGGGAAAATATGCAGCCAAGAATACCTTCTCCAGCAATTCTGTCATTCAGAATAGAAGGAGAGATAAAGAGTTTCCCAAACAAACAAAAACTAAGAGTTGGTGACTACTAAACCAACCCTGCAAGAAATATTAAAGGGGACTCTTTGAGTAGGAAAGAAAGACCAAAAGCGACTGAAACTAGAAGTGGCATTAAATTCATATCTAACAATAACCTTTCTGAATGTAAATGCTCCATTCAAAAGACAGAGGGTATGGGACGCCTGGGTGGCTCAGTTGGTTGAGCGGCTGCCTTCGGCTCAGGTCATGATCCCAGCGTCCTGGGATCGAGTCCCGCATCGGGCTCCTTGCTCGGCAGGGAGCCTGCTTCTCCCTCTGCCTCTGCCTGCCACTCTGTCTGCCTGTGCTCGCGCTCTCTCTCTCTGACAAATAAATAAATAATCTTTAAAAAAAAAAAAAAAGACAGAGGGTATCAGAATGGATAAAGAAAACAAACCCATCCGTATGCTGCCTACAAAAGACTCAGTTTAGACCGAAAGTGAGGGGATGGAGAACAAGCTGTCACACTAATGGACAGCAAAAAATAGCTGGAGTAGCCATACTTACATCAGACTAACTAGATTCTAAACCAAAGCCTGTAACAAGAAATGACGAAGGGCATTCTGTCATAATTAAAGCCTGTATCCATCAAGAAGATCTAACAATTATAAATATTGATGCCCCCAACTTGGGAGCACCCAAATATGTAAATCAATTAATAACAAACAAAGAAACTCACTGATAATTATACAAGAATAGTAGGGGACTTTAACACCCCATTACAGCTATGGACTGATCTAAGCAGAAAATCATCAAGGAAACAATGGTTTTGAATGACCCATTGGACCAAACGGACTTAACAGATATACTCAGAACATTTCATCCTGAAGCAGCAGAATACACATTCTTCTCCAGGGCACATGGAACATTCTCTAGAATAGATTATTTACTGGGTCACAAATCGGCCCTCCAGAAGTACAAAACATTGAGATCATACAATGAATATTTTCAGACTACAATGTTATGAAACTTTAAGTCAACCACAACAAAAAATTTGGAAAGACCACAAATACTTGGAAGTTAGAGAACATCCTACTAAAGAATAAATGGGTTAACCAGAAATTTTAAAAAGAAACAAAAAAAGTACATGGAAAAACCCAAAACCTTTGGGATGCAGCAAACATGGTCCTAAAAGGAAGTACATAGCAATACAGGTCTACCTCAAGAAATACGGAAAGTCTCAAATACACAACCTAACCTTACATCTAAAGGAGCAAGAAAAGGAACACCAAATAAAGCATAAAGCCAGCAGAAAGGAAATAATAGATTAAGCAGAAATAAATGATATAGAAACAAACCCAAAAAAGCCTCAGTAGAAGAGATCAACAAAACTAAGAGTTGGTTTTTTGAAAGAATTAATAAAATTGATAAACACCTAACCAGACTTATCAAAAAAAAAAAAGAGAGAGAAAGGACCCAGATAAATAAAATCATGATGAAAGGAGAGAGATCACAACTAACACCACAGAAATATGAACAAAGAGAATATTATGAAAAATTGTATGTCAACAAATGGGCCAATCTGGAAGAAATGGACAAATTCCTAGAAACATACAAACTACCAAAACTGAAACAGGAAACAATAGAAAATTTGAACCAGCAAATAAATTGAATCAGTAATAAAAAAAATATCTCCACACAAACAAAAGTTCAGGGCCAGATGGCTTCCCAGGGGAATTCTACCAGATGTTTAAAGAAGAATTAATACTTATTCTTTTCACACTGTTCCAAAACATAGAAATGGAAGGAAAACTCCCAGACTCATTGTACAAGGCCAGCATTACCTCGATTCCAAAACCAGACACAGATCCCACTAAAAAGGAGAATTACAGGCCAATCCCTGATGAATACAGATTTAAAATTCTCAGCAAGATACCAGCAAATCGAAGCCAACAGC
This sequence comes from Mellivora capensis, assembly GCA_004024625.1. NCBI lineage: Eukaryota > Metazoa > Chordata > Mammalia > Carnivora > Mustelidae > Mellivora > Mellivora capensis. The sequence goes on along the minus strand of PISX010001430.1, from coordinate 122,787 downwards.
ACATTAAAAGAATTATTCACCACGATGGAGTGGAATTTATACCTCGGCTTCAGGGGTGGTTCAATATTTGCAAATCAATCAACGTGATATACCACATTAATAAAAGAAAGGATAAGAACCATATGATCCTCTCAATAGATGCGGAAAAAGTATTTGACAAAAAACAGCATCCATTCTTGATAAAAACTGTCAACAAAGTAGGTATAGATGAAACATACCTCAAAATCATAAAGGCCATATATGAAAGACCCACACCTAATATCATCCTCAATGGGGAAAAGCTGAGAGCTTTTCCTCTACAAGAATAGGTTCCTCTACAGGTTCCTTTTGTCAGGAACAAAACAGAGATGTCCACTCTCACCATCACCATTTAATGTAGTACTAGAAGCCTGAACCTCAGCAATCAGACAACAAAAAGAAATAAAAATCCTCCACATCGGCAAGGAAGAAGTCAAACTTTCACTATTTGCAGATGGAAAACTCCACCCAAAAAATTGCTAGAAGTAATACATGAAGTCATCAAACCCACAGGATATAAAGTCAACATACAGAAAGCTTGTTGCATTTCCATACGCCAATAATGAAGCAGCAGAAAAAGAAATCAAGGAATAAATCCCATTTACAATTGCACCGAAAACAGTAAGACACCTAGGAATAAACCTAACCAAAGAGGTAACAGGTCTGTACTCTGAAAACCATAGAACACTTTTTTTTTTAAGATTTTATTTATTTACTTGACAGACAGAGATCACAAGTAGGCAGAGAGGCAGGCTGAGAAAGAGGAGGAAGCAGGCTCCCTGCCAAGCAGAGAGCCCAATGTGGGGCTCAATCCCAGGGACCCTGAGATCATGACCTGAGCGGAAGGCAGAGGCTTTAACCCACTGAGCCACCCAGGCACCCCCGTAGAACACTTTTAAAAGAAATCCAAGAGGACACAAAGAAATGGGAAGATATTCCATGCTCATGGATTGGGAGAACAAACATTGTTAAGATGTCTACACCACCCAAAGCAATCTACACATTTAATGCAATCCCTATCAAAATACCACCAGCATTTTTCACAGAGCTAGAACATACAGTCCTAAAATTTGTATGGAACCACAAAAGCAATCCTTAAATAACCAAAGCAATCCTGAAAAAGAAAAACAGAGCTGGAGGTATCACGATTCTGGACTTCAAGCTCTATTACAAAGCTGCAGTCATCCAGACAGTATGGTACTGGCACAAAAGCAGACACATAGATCAATGGAACAGAATAGAAAACCCAGAAAAACCCACAGCTATATGGTTGACTAATCTTCAACGAAGCATGGTAGAATAGCCAATGGGGGACGGGAACCAGTCTCTTCTACAAACAGCATTGAGAAAACTGGACAGTCACATGCAGAATGAAACTGGACCCCTTTCTTACATCACACACACAAATAAATTCAAAATGGATGAAAGATAATAAATGCGAGACAGGAAACCATCAAAATCCTAGAGGAGAACACAGGCAGCAACCTCTTTGACCTTGACAGTAGCAAATTCTTACTAGATGTGTCATCAGAGTCAAGGGAAACAAAAGCAAAAATGAACTATTGGGACTTCCGCAAGATTAAAAACAAACAAACAAACTTCTGTACAGTGAAAGAACCAATCAACAAAACTAAAGGGCAGCCTATGAAATGGGAGAAGATATTTGCAAATGACATATCTGATAAAGGCTTAGTATCCAAAAATCTACAAAGAATCTATGAAAAAATGAATGAAATCTTGCTGTTTGCGACAACATGTTTGAGCTAGAGTGGTATTATGCTGAACAAAGTAAGTCGGAGATAGAAATACCTCAGGATTTCACTCATATGTGGAAATTAAGTAACAAAACATATGAACATAGGGGAAGGGAAAAAAGCAAACTGAGGGTGGATGGAGAGAGGTGGGTGGGGGATGGGCATTAAGGAGGCACTTGTTATGATGAGCCCTGGGTGTTCTGTGTAAGGGATGAATCTCTAAATTCTACCCCTGAAACCAACTCTACACTATGAGTTAACTAACTAGAATTTAAATAAAAATTTGAGGAAAAAATATAAAACTTCATTCTGAGCAGGATTTATGGACTTCAAAGAGGTCCATGGTAGAAAAATAGTTAAGAACCTCTGAGGCAGAGTGAGGAGACAGAGAAAAAAGAGAAGATGGGGCGCCTGCGTGGCTCAGTCGTTGACCATCTGCCTTCGGCTCAGGTCATGATCCAGGGTCCTGGGATCGAGCCCCGTATTGGGCTCCCTCCTTGTCGGGGAGTCTGTTTCTCCTTCTTCCACGCCCCCTGCTTGTGTTCCTTCTCTCACTGTGTCTTTCTCTGTCAAATAAATTAATTAATAAGGAAGGAAGGAGAGGAGAGGGGAGGGGAGGGGATGGGTGGGGAGGAGAGGAGAGAAGAGAAGAGAAGACCCGGTTGAGCAAGGTGGAAGGTCACAGCCCAAAGAGAGAACCTTAAACTGGACGCCTTTGAGAAAAAAGCCGTTGAGGAGGAGAAGAGGCACAGGGAGGGGAAGAAGCAACAGCAGCGAGCATGAACTGGCCTGACGGTGAGGTCTCGGGCGGGACAGAGCAGCAGGACCATGACAGTGGGCTGCCTCCACACTGAGGGCTCACCAGAAGAGCTGGCTCCTAATCGGGATCCAGGTGGACCCCAGCCCTGGTTCCCCTGTCTCCCCAACCCATATATGACTTCTATCCCCACCTACCTCAGCTTCAGAACACTTCGGATTTAAACAAACAAAAAACAAAAGACAAAACAAAACAAATGAAAACAAAGACCATGTTCCCATCAGTCCTTCAAACTTCAGTCTACTTTCAAGTTCCTTTGATCCCAACTGTCCAGCGGGGTTTCCAAAGAGGGCAAGACTTCTCTGTTCTACAAGTCGAAGGTGTCATTAAAAAGAAGACACCAGGGGGGCGCCTGGGTGGCTTGGTTGGTTAATCGTCTGCCTTCGGCTCAGGTCATGATCCTGGGGTCCTAGGAGTGAGCCTTGCATCGGGCTCCCTGCTCAGTGGGAAGCCTGCTTCTCCCTCTCCCCCCCCCCACTCATGCTATCTCTCTCTCTCTGTCAAATAAATAAATAAAATCTTTTTTAAAATTCTTCTCTCTTACTTTTCTTGACATCATTTTCTCTGTTGTCCCCACCCTCCACATTCAGAGATTCCCCTGCCTTTCCCACCCTGAAACTGTTCCCTGGGGTCACACTCAATAGTCTTCCATCCCTCCACACCCACCCAAAATGCACATCACTGAAATGCTTAGGATCCCAGCCTGTGTCCCCACCCTGGGCTCCCCAACCTCCAGGCCCATACAGCAGATAGCCCTAAGGCTGTCACAGTGATACCCATTGGCCCCCCACACTCACTGGCCTCTGTCCGCAGGTGTGCTGAGAAACAGGTGTCTAAGAACAAGTCGCAGAGCCACAGGGCAGAGCTGCCTAACAAGGGAGCCTGCCTCCCGAAGCCAGATCTGCGGTGACCTCCAGGCCTCATGTGGAGCTTCTTTCTTCATGTCACTTTGTTCCTGAGTTCCGACTGCAGAGCCCGGGTCTCCCCCTGCACCCCCCATGGGAGCGGGGGCAGGGACGTGGCTGACTCGTCCCTGAAGACACGGAAAGTGTTCAAAGCTCTCAGGCAGCTACAAAGCACGGTCTGCTGCTGCTCCATTCTTCTTCTTCCTGTGTGCCCTTCTCATAATGGAACCACGACATAGTCAGCAGTACCGCCCGGGAGTGTCCTGGTTTCCGGAAAGTCTCAGCTTTCATAAGTCATCCCCTCCTGTCACTTGTGCCTCCCTGGAACACACATGCACCCCCCCCTTCCATCTCCACCATCACCGTCCACCACCGTCCATGAACATCTTCCCTGCTGGCCCCCTCCAGGCTCACCCCTTTCCAATCCAGCTTCCGCACAACCCAGACCTCAGCTCTGCACCTGTTGGAGATCAAAAGTTCCCCCAGGACTCCTCACTGACCAAGAGCAAGCCCAAACCATCAGCCTGTTGTCCAAGGCTGGAATGGCCCGTCCTGCTCTCCTTTCAGCTTCACCAGCCATCATCCCCCAGCCGCACACACTCACCTGCCCGGCCACGCAGAACCTCTCACGGCTCCTCCCCGGGGCCGATCTGTATCGTCTCCCAACAGCTTCCACGTGTCACTCCTCTTCCCTCTGGCCTGAGTGCTAAAGCCCCAGGTCTCCATCCTCGTTCAGCCACTTACTGTTGGTACGAACTTGGAAAGCTACTGCCTCTCTCTGCACCTTGGTTCAGAGAATCTGAACTGAATCTCTCTGAACCTGGAAGAAGGGAATAATTCTCCTCCTGGGTGCTTTGTGAAAAGTACACAGCATAACTCCGCAGTGTTTCAACATCACAGTGGGTTCGAAGGTGACCCCTCAAAAGATATGTCTCCCTCCCATCCCAACCTATGAACGTGACGAAGGGAAGGGTCTTGGCCCAAGCTCAGCCTGGATGAGCAGTGGCGAATGGCCTTAAGAGACCAGGGGACGGCTGTAGGAAGATGGGGACCGAGATGGAAGTGAGGCCACCAGAATGCCAGGAGCTGCCAGGAGCCGAGAGAGGCAAGGAAAGATCTCCCTGGAGCCTTTGAGGAAGCATGGCCCTGCCAACACCTTGATGTCTGACTTCCAGCCTCCAGAACTGTGAGAATATATTTCTGTTGTTTCAAGCCACTGAATTTGGAGCGGCTTAGGGGCGGCCACGGGAATGAGCACAGACATACTGAGGCCATCTCTCCTCCTCCCACTCCGTCCTCATCCTTTCCAGCTGGGGCCGCACCGGGGATGCTACTGGCCTGGGGACCAAGGAGGCCAGGCCCCTGGCCAGCCAGCAACACATCAAAACCCCTTTAAAACAAGCACTACCAGGGCACCTGGGTGGCACAGTCTGTTAAGCATCTGACTCTTGGTTTCAGCTCAGGTCACGATCTCCGGTTGTGGGATCGAGCCCTATGTTGGGCTCTGTGCTCAATGGAGAGTCTGCTTGGGATTCTCTCTCTCCCTCGCCCCCGCCCCTCCCCTCACACGCGTGTGCATGCTCTCTTTCTCTCGCTAAAAAATAAATAAAACCTTTAAAAATAATCCCCATGGAGAATACCTCTGTGAAGAGTGAGGATGAACTAGAGACATTGTACCACCCACACTCCAGGAAGGGAATAGGCTCCCCAGCGGGTACAGGGCTAGTCAGCCCAGGGGACCAGCTTCACTGCTAGAGGGCAGCACAGGAGAATGAGCTCCTATTTGTCTTTGCCTCCTGAAAACTCCCCTGAAATTTACAGCTTATGTTCATTTGTTTCTTTCTCTTTTTTTAAGTTCATTTATTTTTGTTGTTGTTGTTGTTAGTATTCTCTACATCCAACGTGGGGTTTGAGCTCATGCCCCCAAGACCAAGAGTGGCATGCTCTTCTGACTGAGCCAACCAGGCACTCCTGTTTGTTTGTTTCTGAACCTCTTCTAAGAAATGCTTAGACAAGAGCACCTGGGTGGCTCAGTGGGTTAAAGCCTCTGCCTTCTGCTCAGGTCATGATCCCAGGGTCCTGGGATCAGGTCCTGTATCGGACTCCTTGCTCAGTGGGGAGCCTGCTTCTCCCTCTGCCTGTTGCTCCCCCTGCTTGTGTGCTCTCTCTCTGACAAATAAATAAATAAAACCTTTAAAAAAAGAAAAAAAGATGATGTTAATAAACTCCACTGCCTCCTCCCTACATCATCCCCCCCCCCACAACTCCAGGGCGTATCCCATCCCTCCCCAAAGCCAGACTGTTGTTGCTCTCCAGTCCAGCCCCTGCTCCTGGGTAGGGATCTCCACAGACAGAATCTGGGGCACAGGAGGGAAAGGGCAGACAGGGCCTTGAGGCCAGAGGCATACTCCACAGTCCAGACCTGGTGGAGCTTTTTGAATACTGCCCAGTCCTGGAGAAAGCCTGGGCTCCCTTCCCTCTTGATCTGTGTTCCCAACCTGGGTTGTGGGGGCTTGCGGGGGGAAGGGGAGGATCAAGGTTGAGTTTGGGGGTTCGTTTGGAAAATCAACAGACCAGTTTCCTGCACTCCCCTTGACTTTCCCCTTCTCAGGTCTCACCCTGAGGGACAGCCAGCTAATCTGACTACCTTCTTCCCCAGATAGTCCCCAACTATCCTCTCTCCCATCACGCTGTCACCCATCACCTTCCAGACTCTCCAGTCCCCAAAGGTAGAGTCCCAGAACCCTCACTGTCCCCCTGCCTCAGCACAGGCCCATTTGCAGTAGAGAGCAGGTGGGTTTTCTAGAACAGGTCTTGAACCCTAGCACGTGAAGGAGAGCTGGAGGGGCTCAATCCGGAGAAGCAGGCCCAATGACAATCTTCGGTTGTAATGACTCATTACTGAGCAGCCCTCGTGCGTCCTCTGACTTCATTCTTACAACAGTCCCCCCAAGAGAGCATCACCCCAGCTTACTGAGGCTCCATAAGCAGCCAAGGCCAAACAGATGGGAAGGACACGGCTAGAATCTGACCACAAATCTGATTTCGGCACCCCCTCCGAACCACCACACTGCACTGCCACTTATGTATGAGAAAGACAGCTGGAAAGAAGGTGGGACCAGCTTGCTCTGGGGCCGCTTCAGAGACAAAAGCAGGGTTAAAGTGTGGAAGTTAAGGAAATGAGACTTTAGCCCAGGGCAAGGAAGACTATCCCTAGCCCAGGGCAGGAAAGGCTACCCCAGAAGGGAAGGGAAGGGACTGCCAGGGAAGCCACGGCTTGTTGTTGCTAGATGCTTCGAGGCTTGCCATTCAGGCTGCAAGGCCACAGAGGAAATCCTTGTCTCAGGTGACTCCTAAGACCCTATGACACCGAGTAGACAAATGGACCATGAACATGCCATATATAAGAATTCAGTTCTGACCCACGATCTGCAGCAACCAGAGCAGGAAACCAGCCCCTTATCTTAGGTGAGCAGCTGGGGAAGCCAGCCTGCTCGAAGTCAGAGCCATGGGAAGTCATATTGCTAACTCCAGCAACAATCCAGAAAGCCAGACAGTAGCTCCTCTAATCCACCAGCCACAGAGAGCCAGGACTTGGCTAATACCTGACAGCTCCCCTCATTTTTTGTCTCTACAGAAAGCTAGGACGAACCAGAAGTAGTTCAGGACGCACCCCTAGCCCATCACAGGGGACGCCCACTTCTAGTCAGCCCCCCTACAGTCTCCTCACACAGCAGCCCCTAGCCAGGGCACAGCGAAGCCTCCCTTCTCCCCACTGGAGAGCTGGCCCAGTCCTCAGCCTGCCTTTGGGTGTCTGCCAGAACTGTTGGCGGCCGACTCTCCTGCTGCAGCAAACTCTGAAAATAGCTTTCGCTTCTCTCGTTTGGTCTTTATTTCCATAATCCTTTCAAGTGCTGAGTAAAATGAATGTGTGTGTGTGAGAGAGAGAGAGAGAGAGAGAGAGAATATGTCTGTGATTTCATATCTGTGTCAGATCGTGTATGTCCACACAAATGGGTATAACCTCCTAAGTTATGGGTTTTTTTAAAGAATTTATTCATTTATTTATCTGAGAGAGAGAGAGTGCATGTGCACAGAAGTGGGGGGAGGGGCGGAGGAGGAGGGAGAGAGAACCTCGAGCAGACTTTTCCCTGAGCTCAGAGCCCGACACAAGGCTCCATCCCATGACCTTGAGATCATGACCTGAGGCAAACCAAGAGTCGGACGCCCAACCGACTGAGCCACCAGGCGTGCCCCGTCCTATGTTATTTCCACTTATAGAGTGGGCCTCCTAGGCCCCAGCTCATTCTCTCCCTGGACCTTGGATAAGTCCTTTGTAGAGGGCAACACTGGGGCATCGTGTTGACACGTCTCTTGGACCTATCACTGATTTCAGGGACAGAGGAGGTGGAAAGCTCCATAGGAGCTCCGATTTACCTGTGCTGACAAGGTCTGCTTACCGAAGGCCACTTCTTCCCGCCTGAGCACCCAGGGTCTTTTCTGCCTGGCGGGAGCTCAGCCTGCAAAAACAGGGAGTTGATCCCCACCCCACACACCTGTCAACCAGGGGGACCAGGAGCCCCTGGAAAGATGCTCCAACCTGGAAAACCATGGAAGAATCTAGCCCTTTACTTCAAAAACACATTCCTTAGTGGCATTCCCTCTCTCCCACCTTCCTCTCCCCATTTCTCCCTCCTATTTCCTGAATCACTTCCCAAAGAAAACACCAGCAACCAAGCCTTTGCCTCGGCCTATGCTTCCTGGGGAGCCCAAGCCAAGGTTTCACTCATTATCTTAAGACTTCCCACTTCCATCCTCTACAAAGTAAGAAGTTTCTAGAAGACGTTGAGCCTCAGGGACTCTCCTGGAAGAGGACCTCCCTCGGACAGCGAGGTCCAGAAAGAGCCCCCCACTCTGTCTAACAGAGTAGCTCCCCCTCAGCTGTCTCATCTATTGGGGTTCCAAGTGAGTTTACTTTTTCAAAGGACTTGTGTTTTGACTAGTTAGAAGACCACTGGTCTTGAACATTCCCTCCTGACCCCAGAGGCAGCTCCAGAAAAGAGAGTCCCACCCCTCAGCCTCTTCTACTGAGGGGACACCCCCTGGTCTGAGGAGGCATTACCAGGCGTCCTCTCCAAGGACACACACAGAGCCTGTTGCCTGTCTCATCACGGGGTCACCCAAAATGAAACTCAGGGTTAGGATCTCCCCTCAGCTGGACATTTCCAATAAACTTCTGGACATTACTATCTGGGATGGATTTCTTATTCCCGTAAGAAGAACCCTCAGGCACCAGAAAACTCTCTGGCTCATTAGCTCCTTGGTTCCCCTGTAAATGTCAGAGTCACCCTGTCTGTGGGAGCGCAGAGATGTCTTTGAAGTGGCAGTGGGAACCAGCCCACTGTTGCCTTGCTCATGGCAGGGCTGGGAGGGCTCAGAGACTGTCGGACAGCATCAGCCTCCCTGCCCACTAATTACTCCCAGCTCAACAGGAGGGTGTCTCGGAGTGGGAGAGCAAAGAGGGCAATTGTAAAAGCCAGAGGTCCAGAACCCAGGAAGCTCGTGGTCAGCAGGACCCTCTTCCCTGAGCCATTGGGAGAGCCTTCTTTGCCTCTGTGCTTGTCAGGGCAGGGTTCTCAGGAGAGGAGAACCCACAGGTCAGTATTCCCAGCTAGTTCCCATCTGGTCCAGTCTACACAAGCTTCTTTCTGGGTGTAGCTGGACCTTGAGCCAAAGGCCGTTGTATGACATCATCTCATGCAACTGTCCCACTAGCCCCACCAGGTGGGTTTAGTGTTATGCCCATTTCACGGAGGCGCAAACTGAAGCCCAAGAATGCAAGATTAGGGAGTGGGAGTCAGGGGTTCAAATCTGGGTCTGGGTGACTTCAGAGCTCTTGTTCTTCACGGCCTCTTAAGCCACTGTTGGAATGTGCCGCCCAACTCAAAAGAAGGGCTTGGCTCTGGCGAGGGTCTCCAGACCAACTGTCCAGTCTCTGACTCCACTGACATCCCAAGATAATGCAAGTGGGAAGATTTTGAAACTTTTAAACCTGGCATTAAAAAATGCAGTCTCTGTCATAATGGCCAAAATAATGTTCTAATTTAGACAATGGGATGTTAACTCGTTACATGGTAAGGGTCACCTCCACAGAGAGCTGAGGCTATGGAACAGCCCTGGGGCCATCTGTAACTTGTTCTTCCAACTCCATTAACAACCCAGTAAGTGGGCAGGAGCCATGAGGCCGGCCCCTCCTTTTTTTTATAGAGTGTTTTTCTTCCCCCATAATCTCTACACCCAACATGGGGCCCGAACTCGTGACCCTGAGTTCAAGAGTTGCATGCTCCACTGACTGAACTAGGCAGGCACCCCCATGAGGCCCATTTTAGAGATGAGGAAACTGAGGCCTAAGGGATAACATTATGTGCCCAAGGTCAGTAATTAGACCGAGCTTAAATCCCAAGGCCAGTCTCAATGGCCTGGAGATCCTCAGTGCAATTTGGATTCTTAGCCAACATTTAAAACTCAAGAGATTTTACTGCGAAATCCTGTTCCTGGCTTCTTTGGAAAGTCAGACAGTCTGGCTTCACTGGCCTATGCCCCACATGGCCACAGCTGGCTGGAGCCGAATGGTGGCTGTCTCTTCAGACAGAACATATGAGCACTAGGGCTAACTTGCTCCCGACTTACATCATACATTTGTGTTAGTCTCCCGGCCCCTATAGGGCTCACGTTTCCCTCCCAGCTCTGTCCCCATCTCTCTGTGTGATCTGGAGTAAGTTACTTCTCTTCCCTGGGTCTCAGCTGCCCCGTTCCATAAAATAGGGGGTGGAACTCAGTGGTTTGGGGGCCCCTTCCAAAGATACAGGGTAGTGGAAAGTTCATAAGCTTTAGAAATCAGCTCTTCCATTCAACTGGTGCTTTGCCATACGTCAGCTGGGAGGGGGGGCCTTGTGTCCACTTGATGGATATTTACTAGAGGTTATCATGTGATGAGCATTGTGCCGAAGACGAGAGGCTCAGTCCCTGTGCTGGGGGTCAGCCACAGGACAAGTGGGACAGTTCCCAGTTCCTCCATAGGGAGCTGTCCACGTGGCCTCCGTGAGCACAGTCCCGTGCTAGTGGCTGAGGGGTTCGGGAGGCTCAGAGGCTGGGGGATTTGAAAAGCATTGTGGGAATGGATGGAGCCCGATTTTGGGGTGGAGGGGGAGAAGAAGCCAGCTCTGGCTTTAGAGGAAACATTTAATGCAAAAAGGAGTGAAAGGGTCAGTAAGCAGGCAGGAGCTCGTAGAGGACCTGAGTGCCCAAGTTTCTACTTCAAATCCAAGGCCATGGGGACACCTGAAGGGTTTAGAGCAGGAGAAGAGCACAATAGTCAGGTGTGCTTTGCAACGGCCTGCCACTGAGAGATAGTTAATGTGCGGCCTCGGGATGGACATTAGAGTCGTAATTATGCTTATCATTAGCGTGATTAGAATAATAATTATGATTATTCTGTGAAAAGCATCTTTGAGTACAGCTTTTGTACATGCAAATGGGAGCAAGGTCCCAGCCCACCAAGCTGTGGAGCACGGCCCAGGTCCTTGATGAGGGCGAGGTCCCTGCACCTGCTGACCTCTGAGAACCCGCCCAGCTGCCTTCATCTCCAGGAAACACGCGACCAGTTCCTCTTCTCTTCTCTGGCTAGGAATTGGTCCACCTAGCAAGTTCATAGAAGAACCCTGTGGCTCCCTCCGTGTTTGGCTACTACAAACCCAAAGGATTAACTGGGGGACGGACTCCGGATGGTCAGGACCCGCACCCAGAGCCTCACTGACGGGAGGGTGGCGTAATGACCGAACAGGGCCATCAACAAAAGCTCTATGGGAACAGACAGCCGAAGGTTCACATGGGGTCATCGATCTGAGCTGGCCAATTCCCCACTAAAGTAAGTCAGCCACATCCTCCTGGAGAGCCCTCGGGAGCCTCTGGCCCAGTGGAGGGCCTACAGCACTCTCTTCTCATTAAAAAATAATCCTTCAATTTCTGAAACTTCAGAGAGAGTATGTGGGTGATTGTTTTAATACCATTCCTTAACCCAGGCTCTTTTATGCATTTGAAATATTTCATTAAAACAAATAAAGACAATTAAATTAAAAACAGTTCTCTTGGTGGCAGACGGGGGAAACTTCGTCAGCGAAGGTACATTTACGACTTCCCTTTTTTTTCTCCTTCGCGTAAGATTTAGCAAATGAACGAGCCTTTTATTGAGGAGCAGGAATAGCAGGATGTGGAGAGGCACAGCGGGGTCCTCACTGGAGGAGGGTCTCGGGAAGCAGCGCCAGCCCGGGGTCACTGCGCATGATGAGACCATTACATGGCACAGGGACAGAGCTCTGCCCCTCGTCTGCCTTTAGGAAGAAGGGCTCCTTGGCCCCCACTTCCAGCTGCCCTTCCTAGAGGTGGAAAGGGTCCCAAGAATGGATGAGGAACAGGCAAGAGTGGGGCTGCTTGTGGCCATGGGAGCAGAGACTCACCTCCTCTTCTGTCAGAAAATGCCAAGGCCCAGAAAAGACTCCTGGGCCATCTTTGGCTCCATTTCCTCTATTCACATCCACCCCTCCCAGCCACCTCCTGCCCTTGCTCTTGCAGGGAAACCAGAAAAACTGGAGGCCCTTCTAAGTATTCTGTCCAATGGGAGCTTGGCCTATGACTCCTGCCTATGATGAGAAAGTCGTTCAGGAAAGGCAGAGGCCAGTGCTGGTTGGTGGGAATGGCTGCCGAGAGAATCGTACCAAGCCTGAGCCTGAAGCCACCTCGGGGCTCCATGGGAAAGGGTGCCAGCATTGATTGGTGATGTCTGCCAAGGGTACAGATTGGGAAAATACTGACACTAGTGTCATATATCTTCTGGCCAGGGGGCCCTATGCAAAAAGAATCATTTTATACTAGAAAATACCAATGAGAAAACAACCCCAGGCTCTGGGTCAAGGGGGTTTCGACTCCCGGTTATGCTTTTGTCTCTGATGGCAGAAACGAATTCCAGCAACGCCTTCAGCCTCTGGCTCAAGTCATCCAGTTGGAACCAGAGTCCTTCCCTTGAGAGCTATGGGTTATTGGTGCTGGGAATGGGGTTATGACTCCTCAGCGCATACCCCTTTTCTAGGGGTTCAAGGAGTAAACGGCTTATTTTTTTCTTACCCTTTTGGTAAAGAAACCTGGGCTAAGCCCTAGAAACTCTACCTTCTGTGATACGAGTCCTTTCTAGGGAGGCCACCACCCTGGCCATCCTGGGCAGAGGCTATGTGATGCATACACAGGGGCCAAGATGATTTCTATGGGCTCATATCTCCCCCAAACGATGAGAAGCTCTTCACTTTTCCTCAGTTAATATTTAGCCTCTAAAAATGGTTCTTTTTTAGCTCCGAGCAAAAGAAGACCTAGTACTTTCAGGCCTCAGAGTCTTAAGGTCAGTGGTTCAGGCCTCAAGGTCAGTGGTTCCTGCCAAGCGTATGCAAGTTCACTTTGAGAATTGTTTTCCGGTGGTCAGTAATTCCCTTTGGGAAACAGGGACTGGAGTGGCTGCAAAGGGTCAGTCATCCTAATAGGGTTGTGCCTCATCTTCCCCATACAGCCTTCTGATTCTAAGTCAACTGCAGAGGAGGAAGGGACCACACTGCCTATGAGAATGTCCTTCTGGAAGGGCACTATAGCACAGATGAGTGGCATCTCTCTCACTCTTTCTCTCTATCTCTCTTTTTCTCTCTTTCTTTCTCAGGTGAACTTTGAATAAGTTAACAAGCCCATCCTGAATAGAGTTTGGTAGGTTCACAAAGCAGGTATGGATCATTTGCAAAGTAAGTCCCTTGGGTACAAACCAGCTCACTCAGGAAAAAGGTTCAGAGTCCCCCTAGGGTCAGCCCAGAAAGGAAAAGTGTGACTGGACACAGAAAATAAAGTTGGGCGGATTGTGCCTTGGACAGAAGTTAATGAGCATGGGGCCAAAGATCATGGGAAATGTTAATATTATAGCACTGAGCAAAAAAAGCTGGAAACAAAAAAGAATGTTCGATGTCATTCCATTTTGTGCATGTTGGGAGGGGGCGCTGTGTGTGCATGCACATAGACACAAAGAAAAAGAAGGTCAGAAAGAAAGGAATTAAAATGTGAGCATTTTGGGACGCCTGGGTGGCTCAGTTGGTTAAGCGGCTGCCTTCGGCTCAGATCATGATCTCAGCGTCCTGGGATGGAGTCCCACATCGGGCTCCTTGCTCAGCGGGGAGCCTGCTTCTCCCTCTGCCTCTGCCTGCCACTCTGTCTGCCTGTGCTCGCTCGCTCTCTCTCTCCCTCTCTCTGACAAATAAATAAATTTAAAAAAAAATTTTTTTTAATAAAATGTGAGCATTTCATCCCAGCAAAGAAGAATTGCTAATGACATCGAGCTCGGTTTTATTCATTTGTGGGTCTTGGTGGTTCTTCTGTCTTAATATATTTCCATGCTTTCTAAGTTCGCGGTTAGAGCATGTGTTCCTTTTGTAATAGAAAATGAAGTAAATGTTTCTTAAAAATAATTATAAAAGGTGGAAAAGGGGAAATATAAAAGAAGAGGAGTATTGGGATAATTTGGAACTCTGCTCAGATCCTCATTCAGCCCCTGGTTAGCCGATGCCCTCGGAGAAATGATTTCTCTTCCCTGGGCCCCCGTTTCCTCTCCCTAACTCGCCAGTCCAGTACATGCTTGAATAAGGCACAGCTGTTGTTTCCTGGGTGCTCGGTCGTTATTCGCAGAGCAAGGGGGCTTAGCAGCCAGTGGAAGAAGGTTATGGTGCCAGGAAGGGATTTCGGGTCTCCTCTACTGAGACTGAGATCTAGAGAGGGCAGACTGAAGGCAGCCTGCGGGAACCCTAGAAGAGGTCCTGCTGGGAGGTGCCCCCACCTGCCATCAAGTGCCCAGCAGCTCCTCCAGCCCAGACACAGGGGTGCAGAACAGCAGAAACCTTCGGGTATGCCCATGAGTGAGACTCCAGCTCTGACTATGGCCATGACTCATGTGAACTGACATTGAAGCGTCCAGGACACAGTCTCCAGACAGAACGTTCTTTCTGAAACCGTGTGTGTGTGTGTGTGTGTGTGTGTGTGTGTGTGTGTGTGCGCGTGTGTGTGTTTGCAAGCAGGGGGCCAAGCTGGACTGGGAGGGGCAGATGGATGAATGTGCCTGCAAGCTGGTGAGACCCACAGCCAAGAAATTGGCTGAGCCACCACGGCAGGGTCACATGGGACATGGGGATCCCAGGACAGGGCTGAGCATGGCTCCAAAGGCCTTTGGGGACATTGCCCACCATGGGAATGATAGCAGCAACACCCAGCAGCATGACCCAGCAGCGTTTGCCAAAAGGAGCGATCCTGGCTCCCTCTGCCACATAAATCTTGTGCCAAAGCCTTCAAGTCAGTTTCAGCAAGGGGTCCCCAGAGCTCCCAACCCGGCACATAATTTCACCTTCTTAATGAATCACCCGGCGTCTTCCTCCTGTCCTAAGAAAAACAAGAAGAGGAACTGCCAGAATTTCTCAAGAGATTAATTGAAAACAGCATTAAGGGGACGCCTGGGTGGCTCAGTTCATTAAGCGGCTGCCCTCGGCTCAGGTCGTGACCCCGGAGTCCTGGAATCGAGTCCCACATCCGGCTCCTGGCTCAGCAGAGAGCCTGCTTCTCCCTCCCACTCTGCCTACTGCTCTCCCCAGCTTGTACTCTCCCTCTCTGTTAAATGAATAAATAAAACCTTAAAAAAAAAAAGAAAACAGCATTAAGAGTTTCATGAATACATAATAAGACAGTAATTTGCTCCTTTCTCAAAGGCAGACTTGGAGACTGGGTATTTTCCCTCTGGGGGCTGCTCACCCAGGGGCCCCGGCTTCGGCGAGGAGGCGTTCCTGCCACCAGCGAACAGCAGCTGTTCTCTCTCTAGCAAAACTATGAAACAGCACATCCTCGTCGGCTGCCAGTGCGGATCCTGGGCCAGAGACCTCACGTGCATCGTGGGTGGCTCTTCCAAGAGAAACAAGAAGAAAGTGCCTCTGTGTGTCCCCGGCACCCGGATACATCTTTCACGTATTCGTTATATATTTCTTTTGCATGTTTGCATCGGTAACTCCTTTCTTGGGTGGATGACAGACCAAACTAGAATCCAACCGTCTTAGAGCTGGGAGGAAAGCCAGAGAGGAGACAGCATCCCCAGTGCCCAGCACAATGCCCAGCGCTTGGTGCAGTCATATGGTGGGTGAGAACATCAAGGCCCCGGCGAAACTCACAGGACCAGTCACAGTCACGGCACAATGAACTCAGATCCCCTGCTCCCAACTCGTTCTACCACATTGCTTTCTGCAGTTGTGCTCAACAAACCAGAGCAAAGTGAGGAGGCAACAAGGAGGAAGACAGAGCCCCTACCCTCAAGGGACTGGTGAGAAAGACAAGGATATAAAAGACTGTGATGTTAAAAAAATAATAAAGCCTATCTATAAATAAGGCCACGAGAGGACACTATGCCCTCCGAACATCATTTGGTCATTGTTACACCAGCCCACCCAAGGATTACTTAATTACCAAGGGGATGGTTTTCCGTATGACTTGGCTATTTACCATTAGGGGCTCAGACTGTCAAGTTACATATTAACTTGTAAATGGTGTCCAGCAAAGATGTAAATAATTTCAGGGCACCTGCTGACTGAGTCAGGAGAGCAAAAAACGCTTGATCTTGGGGCTATAAGTTCAAGCCCCATGTTGGGTATAGAAATTACCAAAAACAAAAAAATAGGAGCACATGGGTGGCTCAGTCATTAAGCATCTGCCTTTAGCTCAGGTCATTATCCCAGGGTCCTGGGATCAAGTCCCACATCGGGCTCCCTGCTCAGGAGGAAGCCTACTTCTCCCTCTGCCCCCCCTCCCACTCCTTCTCTCAATCTCCCTCTCTCTCAAATAAACAAATAAAAATCTTTAAAAAATAAATAAATAAACTTCAAAATAGATATATAAATAATTTCTAGCAAATGGAAAAGGTAATTTTCTATTTTAAAGATCGCTATTATAATTGCCTTATAGAACATCAGCTGGTTTTGTTTTATTTTTTATTATTTTTGTTTTATTTATTTATTACATTTATTTATTATATTATTTATTTATTATATATTTATTTTATTTATTATTATATATTTATTTATTATATTATTATTTATTATATTTGTTTTGTTTTTTATTTATTTTTTAACTGTGGTAAACTACAACTAACGTAATATGTTACCATCTTCACCACACTAAAGTGTGCAGCTTTATGAAATACATTCATGTTGTAGTACAACCTTTGCTACCATCTGTCTCCAGAACTCGTCATCCTGCAAAACTCAGTGCCCATTAAACAATACATCCCCATTCCTTTCTCCCCTGGGACCTGGCAACCACATCCCACTTTCTGTCTCCCTGAATTTGACTACTCTAGGTCTTCCTATAAGTGGAATCATATGGATTTGTCTTCAAGTTTCCTCCATGTTGTAGCTGTATTGGAATGTCTTTCTTTTTTAAAGCTGGATAATATTCCATTGTATGTACAACCCACATTTGCCTATCCACCCACCTGTCCCTGGATGCTGGGGTTGCTTCCACATTTTTGCTTAGTGTGACTAATGCTATGAATACGTGTAAGCAAATATCTCTTCAAGATCCTGCTTCCAGTGCTTGTGAACATATACCCAGAAGTGGAATTGCTGGATCATGTAATAATTCTATGTTTAACCTTTGAGGAGCCACCGTATTATTTTCCACAGTGGCTGTACCATTTTACAATCCCTCCAACAGTGCACAAGGGTTCCAATTTCTCCAGATCCTTGCCCATACTTGTCATTTCTTGGTTTTGTTTGGGGGGATTTTTTGGTCCTAATGGGTGTGAGGTAGTATCTCACTGTGGTTTTAATCTGCATTTCCCTAATGATTAGTGATAGTGATGTTAAGCATCTTTTCACATGCTTGTTGGCCATTGGTACATGCTCTTTGGAGAAATGTCTATTCAAGTTCTTAGCCCATTTTTATAAAAAATCAGGTTATTTGGTTTGTTGTTGTTGACTTGTAGGAGTTCTTTATATATTCTGGACATTAACCCCTTATCAGATACGATTTGCAAATGTTTTCTCCCATCCCACGGACTGTCTTTCGCTCAGCTGATAGTGTCCTTTAAAGCACAAAAAAGTGTTTTCGTTTGTTTGGTTTTTTTTTTTTTTATAGATGGATCGATTTATTTTAGAGAAAGTACAAGCAAGGGGAGGGTCAGAGGGAGAAGGAGAGAAAGAATCCTCAAGCAGATTCCCCACTGATCATGGAGCCCAACGCGAGGCTCGATCCCAGGACCCAGAGATCATGACCTGAGCCAAAATCAAGAGTTGGATGCCCAACCTATTGAGCCACCCAGGCGTCCCACAAGTTTTCAACTTTTATAAAATGCAATTTATCTGTTTTTTTTCTTTTGTTTCCTGTGCTTTTGGTGTCATATCCAAAAAATCATAGCCAAATGAAATGTCATGAAGCTTTTCCTTTATGTTTTCTTCTAAGAGTCTTCAGTTTTAGCTTTTACATTCAGGTCTTCGACCCATTTGAGTTCATTTTTGTATACTGTGTCAGGTGAGAATCCAATTTCATCCTTTTGCATGTGGATATTCAGTTTTCTCAATTCCATTTGTAGAAAATACTGTGGAACAGTTTTTGCCCTCTTGTCAAAAATCATTTGGCAAAGAAAAAATATATATATATCATTTGGCCACATATGTAAGTTTTTTTTTTTAACCTAGGAACTTTACTCAAACATTTCCTTTTTTTTTAAGATTTTATTTATTTATTTGACAGAGAGATCACAAGTAGGCAGAGAGGCAGACAGAGAGAGAGAGAGGAGGAAGCAGGCTCCCCACTGAGCAGAGAGCCCAATGTGGGACTCGATCCCAGGACCCTGAGATCATGACCTGAGCTGAAGGCAGAGGCTTAACCCACTGAGCTACCCAGGCCCCCCTCAAACATTTCTTTTTTAAGTGCTTATAAATACACAGCTCTTCAAAATGCTCTCCGAACCAGCTTTCCCACCTTCCAGGCTCCCTCATTCACGAGTTCCTCATGTTGAGATATGCCCGTTCCGTGTTTTATGAGAACCATGTTCTTAAATGTTCAAACATTAGGCTTTGATGGTCACATACAAAGGGCTACACATGTCTGGGTGAAGAACACCTCTGTTTGGGGGATTTGAAAACCTTTTCACTTCTGAGATCAGCCTTCTGATTAACGGGAGGACTTCTGGCTGATAGAAATGGAGATCTGTGGAGGACATCAAAGACCCCAGGAGCGGCAGGAAGAGTGCCTTCCTTCCTGTTGACTTCCTTTCTCGTGTGTCTTAGCCAGCAAAATCTAAGGGCCAACGCAGATGTGATACTTTCACACAAGCAAGTCCAGAAAAAAAGCCCCTTGCCTTTCTCCTGTGTTGTTTCTCCTCACAGCCCTTCCCAAGGGGTCTCTATTCCAGCTCTGGCATCGCACAGCCCTTCCCAAGCCCCTGCCTCCACCTCTCTCCCCTTTCCCTTACCCCCCAAGAGGCTAGAAAAGTTCTGGGCCTTTCTTTCAACACTTCAGATTTATCTTCGATGCTGCCTTACCTGGGGAATTACATTTCCTGGCTGTCTCATTCCCCCCCACCGCGTGGCGCATCCGTGAATTATCTCCCTGACGGACTCTAAATGTTATCAGCATCAATCACGGGGATAAACAGCAAACAAGCCCGAGACAGAGCAGCCATCTCTGTTGGGGCCAAAGTGGTATTAATTAGAAAACTTACTTCTGGCCACAGAGCAAGAGCCCTGCAGCCCTCAAATGACCTTTGCTTTGGCAGCACGCATCTCGAGGAAAGGCTGCTGGCAAAACCCCTCTCTCGGGGCTCTTCGCTCTGGAAGGGGCTTCTGCCCCTGGTTGAAGTGAAGGGTCCAAATTTAACGCTGAGACCTGTGTTTTCTGAAGATGTCAGGTATGCATATTTCTTCTTGGGTTTCTGAGATCACATTGCTGTGGTCCCCAGGCCTTCCTAATGCAAACCTCCTAGCCCCTGGTCGTGGTGTTTTCCTGGGCTCTCGGTGGTCACGGCAGCCTGCACTGGCTGGAGCCTCCGGATGTCTCAGCTTCTGACAAGCCAGGAGACTGTCACTGACCTCACCTCTCCTCTCCTCCATGGAAATTCACGCAAGGCAGGAACCACGAGGAGCCTCAGCAGAGCCTGAGCCCCGTGTGCTGCTGAGCCCCTTGGCCCCGGCTTGCCCACCCCACCACTTATCCCCGAGCCTCAGCTGCCCAGATGCCCTGACTGAGGCCTCAGGATGTCCCAGCCCCTCGACCTTGGGTCAGCCACTACAACCAGCAAAGGCCATCTCCCCCTGGGGGTCAGCAGAGCTACCTAAGGGGCTGACCGAGGAAGGCGTGAATGGAGTGGACAGAAGCACAGCAGTCTGGAAGCAGTTCAGGGTTGTCTGGACTCCTTTCAGGCTCAGTAACCTGCAAACACTAAGTGGGGACTGAGGGCAGGCGCAGCGGCAGCCATGCTGCTCCTGATTCCCCTTCAATAGCTAAGTAACGTTGGGCAAGTCACTCCATCTGTCTAGGCCTCAGTTTCCAAATCTGTAAGATGGTGCTGATGATAACATCTCATAAAGCCGCTGGAGAGTGAGAATAAAGCACTTAGTAGAGCACCAGGCAATAATCAGTCCCTAGAAAATGTTAACTATTTCTTGGGGTCAAGGGTGGATTTTCTCCAGTTTGTGTGGTTGTGTGGTTATAAGAAATAGAAAGTCTTAGGGAAAGGATAAGGAAAAAGAGCCGAGAACTTGCTGCTGGTTTCCCTAGACAGTCCCCTTGCTGATCGATGTTTCCACCAACTAGTAAAGGAGGTTAGTCCTCATTTCATATTCGCTTGTCCAGAGAGTAATAAACTGTTATCCCCTTAAAGTAATCCACACTGCTTTCAGATCAGCCCTTCTCGGCCTTAACAGATGGGATTATATTCATCTTGCTTCCCCTTTAGCAATTGAAAAGATCAATGAGACATTAGTCTCCCCACTCCTGAGTTTCTCCTGGGGGAAAATGCTGATGGTCCAGAATTAATGCGGCAATTGATTTACTGTGTGCTGTCTAAAGGCAGCCAGACAAGCTCTCCCACCAGTGGGAGGGGAGGCGGGGGAAGACAACCGTTGGCCACTTTATGGGGCTGGCTCTGGGACCTGTGTTGTCCAAACTGGGGGAGAAAATAATTTGCAACCGACCAATCTGAGACCTACATCCTGGCAACTGGCTGGCCCTAGCCTTGGAGTCCCCAAAGCCATGGGGACTTTCAAGTTCTATGTCCTTGACAAGTTATTGACCTCTCCTCTCCTTCATCCACAGAGTGGGGATACAGATCTCCCATCCCAGGATGACTGTGGGATCAACGTGAGGAAACGCGCGTGAACAGATGTGCTTTGTAGATTTCAGCTTTTCACCTTCAGGTGCAAGAGTAAAGGCCTTTTAAAGGCCTTTAAATGAGAAACTGACCAAGTTTACAGATGGCCAATTACGGAGGCCTAGAAAGAGGAAATCCGTAACAGCCAGTAAGCTAGGAAGACCATCCACCATCCTCACTGTTATTAACACCTGAGATCACCACCGTTTCTACTGGTTCCTTGGAAGCTGGGATAATGTGCAGACAAAGGGGTAAAGAGGGTCAGTTTGCTGGGATCTGCAGAGGGGATTCCTTCTCTAACAGAACAGGCATTCACTGAACACGTGTTGTGGCCCAGATGCTTTTCTAGGGACCATGGAGAGTGAGGACCACACACTCAAGTTCTGAAAAGGCCTTGGCTGTGAGGGTTCGGTGTTTCTCTCTTGGTCTTCCTGCCTCTGTCATCTTCTCCTTCCCAGAAGCAACTCTGTCCCTGACAGGCTTGGGTAGGGATAAATGCCCCCACCCCTGCCCCACCACTGCAGAGTCCCCCCCTGAGAACCTGGTGCCTGGAAATGGTAGTGTTGGCCCCAGGCTCCAGGCAGGACCTACATGCAGGTTGTCATGGGCGGGGCGGGGGGGTGGGACGATCATTAGTCTGAAATGTTTCTATTACTCAAAATAAAACGTGGGGCTTTTTTTCACCATCTACCGTATCTGCTGTATAGAATACAAGCTCCTTTCTTAGGGAAGCTCTGTATTAGTGCTCCCCACATAGAATTCAGTGAACCAGGACTGTGAAATCCATAAGGAAATGGAACCGTGGACTGAAAGTGAGGCCCCAGCGTGAAGCTGGTGGTCACTCAGCCTCTGAGATGGCTCGGGCAGCCCTTATTTCTGGGAGCACAAAGCAAAATGACCAAGACTCTCGAATTCTATATAGACAGGGCTCATGCAGAAGAAAGAGCAGAGAGTGCTCCCTTTCCCTTTGCCAGGGAGTGGAAGGTTGCCCAGCTGCAGAAGGGGGTGGGGGCTTTCCTGTGAGTTCCCCCTCCTGCAAAGCAAGAAGGACACACTTGAAACCCTGTCTTGCTGCCCAGACCCCTGTGGGTGCCGTCACTATGTTCAGGGCACTTTCATATCAGATGGGGAAGAAAGAGGAACATTTCCTCCTCAACCTCCTTTGCTCTAAGCCAGGCAGGTGATCTTCGCCTCATTGCTTACCTACACTCACCTACAAGAGACCTCAGAGGCTCCAGGAAAACTGTACTCCGCTGGCAGGGGCGGCAGCAGGGAGGTGGTTGGGGCATAGCTGGGGGGTGGAGGGTCATGGTTGTAGGGTTAGTTTCCTGATACAGAGGTGGGACGGGTGCTGCAACAGGCCAGGAGTGGGGCTGTCGGGGACGTTTTTCTCCCGAGGGACTCGGAGCTTTGTCGCTGAACGCTGAGAGTGACCTTCCCGGCCCTCCCAGTCCCACCAGTTTCCCAATGCCATTTTAAAATGTCCTTTCCTGGGGTGCCTGGGTGGCTCAGTCAGTTTAATGGCCAACTCTAGGTTTCAGCTCAGGTCATGATGTCGCGAGATCAAGCCCCACATCGGGTTCCGAGCTCAGTGCAGGTCTGCTCAAGATTCTTTCCCCTGGGCTGCCTGGGTGACTCATTCAGTTAAGCATCGGCCTGCAGCTCTGGTCATGATCTTGGGGTCCTGGGATCGAGCCCGCATCAGGCTCCTCTGCTCATCCAGGAGCCTGCTTCTCCCTCTCCCTCTGCCTCCCCTGCCCCCGCTCATATGCTTCCTTTCTTTCACTCTGCACTCTCTGTCTCCAATAAATAAATAAGGCCTTCAAAAAAAAAACTTAAAAAAAAATTCTTTCCCTCCCCCTTTCCACCTGCTTCTCCCCGCACCCCCATGTGCAGTCTCTCTCTGTCTCAAATAAATAAATGCATCTTTAAAAAGTAAACAAATAAAAATAAAACTTCCTTTCCTACTCCATAAGTCAGCTCTTACTGCTGGTAACTATGAACCCTGAGTGACAGTCAAGTCCCATTGCACCCCAGTTATCATTCCTTGAAGTCCCAGCAACAACGACGGCTTCCCTTTGTTCAGTGCTCGCATTGGTGCCTGGGACTGTGCTCCCGGATCCACGTTCCTCGTCTGCCAGAATCCTCACACTGTCGCCACGCTGATGCAGGTGCTCTTCTTATCTTCAGGGATTGTGGGGAAGAGTGGGGACATGAGGGCATGAGGAGACTTGTGCAAGGTCTTCTCAGGGTAATGAAATGCTGTGACAATAGCTAAGTGCTAGAAGCCACATGTGGATGCCACAGCCGGTGGCGGCGGTCCAGGAGAAAGCTTCTCCCTCTGCTCTGCCGGGCGAGCAGGCGGGACGAAGTGGGTCATCTCCTCTTCACAACAGTCTCTTCTCTGAAGTAAGGGCCAGCATCATCTCACCACGTTTGCAGATGATGAAGTAAAGACACAAAGACACTGTCTGAGAAGGGATTTGTCCACAATGGTGGGGTTTTTTCACAAGATTACAGACCATGGGGTGTCATGTTCGCCCACAAGCAAGTTCTCTGAAACCCACCTGGAGTGAAGAGGATGCACGTCTGGCAGACAGTGATATGTAGCAGAAGAAGCTAGATGCCGGCGTTGGACTAAAAGCCTCAGAGCACGGGTCTGCACTGCAAATACATTTTAATACAGGTAATTTCTTTTCCTTTCAAGTTCTTATTTCATTTACACAATTCCAAGGCCGATAAATCTTGACATTAAGCCTGATTTGATGTGTGGTACAGATGGTCGGATTAAGGATACGATATTTCATCAGTTCCTCTAAATTTTCTTTTCTCTGATGGATGATTTTTTTATACTGTGTTGATCTTTTTTTTATTCATAAAGGCTTCATTCCCATTTGTCATGGCTGCATTAACTGGGCATCTAATGAAGGCTTGGATATGGAAGTCTGCATCTCATTTATCCTCAACAGCAAAATTAATAAAGCATTGGGAAGATAGCATCCTAAGCTGGAACTTCTCTAGGCCACCCTGAGTTACCTAAAATATATTTTGCTTGTGACTTCCAGGATTGGCACTCGGCTGGACACTTTGGGAGACAGTGCCCAATTTCAACTTCTGTCCACTGACAGTCCATACCCTCCCCTCCCCGCTCCACTCCACCCAACTCGTTGTCTGGAGAGGCTTGGGTGAAAAAGGCCAGAAGCCTGTTCTCGTGCTCATTCTCTCTACACACACTTATTGAGCTCTTCGATAGGACAAGCTCAGGGATATAAAGTAGACTCAAGAAGGTCACACAGACAAATGGGTCACGCCACCACTGTTGGCCAGTGTCCAATATAAGGAAAATAGTCAAGTACTAAGGTTGGGAGCAAGCTGGAAAGATTACCTGCTCTATCCTTTTGCCTCTGGTGAAGTGATCTTCTCAACCAGTTTTTCTATTAAGACATTGACTTTGACTTACAAATGGGTACAGTGGTTTCCCAGGGCTGTTGTCTCAAAGTACCACCAATGGACTGGCTTAAACAACAGAAAGTTATTGACTCACAGTTCTAGTGGCCAGAGTCCACTAGTCCAAAGGACTTTTGTCCAAAGTCAAAGCATCAGTGGGGTTGGTTCCTTTTCATGGCTGTGAGGAAGGGATCTGTTCCGGGCCACTCTCTTTGGCTTGCAGATGGTGGTCTTCTCCCTGTATTGCCCTGTATCCCTGTCTCCTCTGGGAATGTCTTTGTGTCCAAATCCCCTCTTTCTAAGGACACCTGTCATATAGGATTAGGGCCCCTTGTAATGACCTGATTTGAAGAATTATTTCCAATAAGGTCACATTCAGAGTGAGGACTTTAACACATGAATTTTAGGGAGACACAATTCAACCTGTAACAATGAATGTCTCTGAAGTTGGTTTAAGGAAAGGTCTAAAACAGCCTCCAGCACCACAATATTGTTAGAGCCCTGGTGGAAGGTGAAGAGGCTGAAGTTCAAGTTCTAAATTAGCCACTTGCCCTCTCTGAGCCTCAGATTTCTTCCCCAGAGAGCAGGAGATCTGGATGGGCCTCCAAAGCCCTCTCACCTCTCCAGGATTGTGCTGCTGAGGAAGTGAGAGAAGTTGAGGCCACATGGTAGGGAAGTCCACAGTAAGGTTTTACTACCTACAACTAGGGTGATCCTGACCAAGCACTGACCTTCTGAGCCTCAGGGGGTTTTTAACTGTAAAATGGAGACAGTGATGGGAGCTACTTCATGGACTGTACGATGGAATATCACTCAGCCAAGAAAAGAAGGAAATCTTGCCATTTGCAAGGGTGTGGATGGACCCAGAGAGTATTATGCTAAACAAGATAAGTCAGAGAAAGACAAGTACCATATGATTTCTTTCATATGTGGAATTTAAGAAACATAACAAGCAAAGGGGGAAAAAATGAGAGAGAGAGAGAAACCAAGAAACAGACTTAACTTAGAGAACAAGCTGATGGCTCCCAGAGCGGAGGTGGGTGGGTGAAACAGGTGATGGGGACTGAGGAGGGCATCAACTGAGATGAGTACCTGGTGCCGTACGGAAGTGTGGGATCACTGTATTGTACACCTGAAACTCATATTACACTGTATGCGGACTATACTGGAATTAAAAAAAAAAAACTTTTAAAAATACAGAACATAAATATTCTGAAAAAACAAACAAACCAACAAACCAAAACCAAAACCAAAAAAGGCTGTGAGGACTAATAAGGCCTGCGAATTGCCCAGGACACGGTTGTCACTCATGTACATGAACTTTATTTTTTTTAATATTTATTTATTTATTTATTTATTTATTTGACAGAGATCACAAGTAGGCAGAGAGGCAGGCAGAGAGAGAGGAGAAAGCAGGCTCCCTGCCGAGCAGAGAGCCCGATGTCTGGCTCGATCCCAGGACCCCGAGATCATGACCTGAGCCGAAGGCAGAGGCTTTAACCCACTGAGCCTCCCAGGTGCCCCATGTACATGAACTTTAAATGGTATTACCGCTCTTCGTAGTGGCAGTCAGTTAGGCTTTGGATCTGGGTCTCTGCTCTCCGCTCTCTGGTGGCATTCACTGTCAGAAAGCAGGAACCCAGTGTCCTATCCAGTGGCTCCCATGGAGTGGACACTTTGGCAGCAACACTCTGGCAACCCAAAGGGACATGCCTTTCCCCAGCTCCACCTTACCCAAATTCTGTCCCATTCTATTTAGTTCATTCACTCTCGTGTCGTTAGGGTTAGCACTAGGATTTCAGGTGATTTTTCCTCTCACTGTGTTTTATAATTTTTATCCCATACAGAAGTGTGATAAACCATATTCGATTAGGGCATTTAATAGGGCTCTGTAGAGCAGCTGTGTAAATCCAGCCCTGTGACCTCCCTCCCCTGTGAACTAGACTGCTGGAGGTATGCCTCAGCGTTTGGCTCTGACCTTCATTGAACTGTTTCTGATTTTCTCATGGGTGTCCTCACCTAAACTGGAAACGGTGTGAGGAAACAAACAGGGCTTCTTTCTCAGATTTAGCAGAGCTGATTTACTGACTCCCACTATGCACCAGCCACTCTGACATAAAGCATCTCATATAATCATCCCCATAACCTTATGGGGCAGGTAAGAGTACTGTCAGACCACAGAGGAGCCCCTGAAGCTCAGAGGTCACACGGGTAGGTGGTGGTCAAGCCAGAATTCAATTCTACCTGTGTGTGACTCCTAATGCCATCCTAACCAAGTTGTACCGGCTCAGTAGATCAGTGGGTCCCTTTCCTCCAGCCTGAGCGGGGTTTTCCATGGCGGTGGTGCCCCCTAGTGGCAGGCTTGTAGCCATTCCTCAGCCAGGTTTCAGGCTCCATTCTACTGCAGGCCTGGGACATTGAACACTTCACTGAGTGACCAACAGGGCTGGCCCTGGGTACCAGACCCTGTGCACACAAGGGATAACCAGACTGTGTATCCGAGCTGTGCTTCTTCAATGCCCTCCCCCGGGAGGACTCTGCTCCTGAGAGGTCAAGGAAGAGGGGCTAGGGTCTTTGGGGCCAACAGCTACGAGAGAACCTAGAAGGTCTGGTTCCCCCAACTGTGCTTCTCACCTCCAACTTCCCAGTCAGGACATGCTGGCATAGCCATTCTCTGCTGGACCCTCCTGGGGGGGGTCAAACAAAGAGCTTGTTTATGGAGGAGAGGAGAAAGAAGAGGATAAATATGGCAGAAGTTCAGGACTTAAAGGTTTTTCCTTCCCCCCCCCTTTTTTTTAGTAATCTCTACACGCAACAAGGGGCTCAAACTCACAGTCCCAAGATCAAGAGTCACACACTTCTCCAACTGAGTCACCCAAGTGCCCCATGCCTTAAAGATTCTTAACACGACAGAGTTCCTTTCCCAAAAGACCCATCAAGATTCTTCGATAAACACTGAATCCTTACTGTGCTCCGCAATGCTCAGCATCCAGAAATGGAGGAGATACTTTTCCTGTCTTTGAAAAGCAAACATATAAAGAATTACAATGCAATGAGGCAAGTACTTGAATATGGGACTTCTCCTGTTACCCCAGGAATGGATACCAGCACTCAAAACTGAGAAAAAGAATCGTCAAGTATCCCCACCAACTGGTGAAAGTAGAAACCAGTGTGGGGTCAGGCACACCTCCAACCCTCTCACCAACCCCCTGCACCTCTCCAGCCTATAAGAGCTACCCTCTCCTTCTGCCCACCTTGCAGGGGCCAACAGCGACAGGGCAGAGAATGAGGGATAGTGTGGTATAGTCTGCCCTCTCGCCTCGGGTGTGGCAAGGACGTGTGGGCCAGTGGTCACCCTCTTCCTGCTTGCTCATTTGCCCTTGAGAGGCCTTTCCTATAGCCTGAGAAGCAATCACCAGCTTTTCTGAGAACACTGTAATCATCAATCTGGCTTTGAGATAATCAGAGATACCTGGGAGCTGCATTAGCCTATATGGTAGCCTGTAGCCACAAGTGGCTATTGAACACTTGAAACGTGGCCAGTCTGAACTGAAATGTGCTGTGAAAAATATACACTGGATTTTGAAGACTTTGTACAGGGGGAGAAAATGTAATATATCTCATTAGTATTTTCAACTTGATTACATGTTGAAATGACAATATTTTGGACATAGTATTTGGATAAATAAAATATACTATTAAAATTAATTTCACCTGTTTTAGTTTGGCCAGGCCATTCACAATCACAAACGTGGCTCAAGTTACAGCTCTATGGGACGGCCCTGCCCCGGAGGTTACAAACGCATGGGGCCATAGGGGGCGCTCGCGCAGAACCAAGTCTCCACCCGCAGAACTTCGGAGGGAAGCCGACTGGCTTCTTAGCCCTTTTTTTTTTTTTTTTTTTTTTTTAAAGATTTTATTTATTTATTTGACAGACCGAGATTACAGGTAGGCAGAGAGGCAGGCAGGGAGAGAGAGGAGGAAGCAGGCTCTCCGCGGAGCAGAGAGCCCGATGTGGGGCTCGATTCTAGGACCTTGAGATCATGACCTGAGCGGAAAGCTGAGGCCTTAACCCACTGAGCCACCCAGGCGCCCCTTCTTAGCCCTTTTTAATGCTATTTTTTTAAGATTTTTTTTAGTTATTAATGCTATCTTTTAAAGGTAGTTTTAAGCTGCTTCTTCTAAGATTTAAATGGCCCATACTATGTTAACATGAATAGTTTTTCTAGGCAGAAGTCCGAAACTCCTGAATTAGGACATTAAAGACTAGAATTTTAAGGAAGGTGCAAGTTTCACTATCACAGCCAGGGGCATAACTTTGGACCCTGTAATTCCATTCTAATGACTTATCATAAATTTTTATTTTAAAAAATCATTTGTGCACATTTTAACGTGGACAAATATTTACCTACAAAGATATTCACCCAGCATTTGTAATACCTACCCCCCCTAAAACCGACAACCAACTAACTAAATATTAATAAGGGATTAGTTAAAGCATTTATGGTACAACTATATCACGGAATATTTTGTAACTACGACAATGGATGCAAATGAATACTTAATGACCTGAAAAGACATTTATGCTAAATTCTGTGGAAAAGGCCAGCTACAGACCTGCATGTCCATTATGTGTCAATTTTGCCTAAAAAAGAAAAAAATGAATAAAAGCACTGAAAATCCTCCAAAGGATTTTTTAAAAAGATTTTATTAATTTATTTGAGAGAAAGCATGAGCAAGGTACCGGGAGAGGGACAGAGACAGAGACAAGCCGACTCCCCAGTGAGCGGGGAGCACAGCACGAGGATGGAGGCTCCATCCCAGGACCCCAAGATCAAGACCCAAGAAGAAGTCTGACAACCCACTGAGCCACCCAGGCGCCCCTGTCCACGGGATTTTAAGTCCTCTCTGGACAGACTATGGGTGGCTTTCCTTATTTCACAGCTGTTCTTTTAAAGTTATTTTTAAGTAGTCCTACCCAGTCTTCTTTACAGGTGACGCCTTCTTTCCCGGACTTTTCCTGTGCCCTCGCCAAAGGAAGAACCAATGTCTTCCCAATACCTAGCTTGGGGTTTTCACCGAGTTGCAGGTGGTCTTCTAGCCCCCGCGCGCACGTCACCTTCCCTACACGCCTGTGCAGCTCCACACCAGGGTCTTGCGTCTCTCTCTGCCCCTGCCGCTCCGCCAGGATCTCACCCTGTCTGACCCGCCCTGTTATTGCAAAACGCAAACAAGATCTGGCCTGAAGGTTTTGGAGTCGGTTGAGCGGGAATGCAAAGGTCGACATCGCCGAGACACAGTGCCAGGCCGAAACCGAAGCCCTGCAGCCCGGCCGCACACCTCTCCCCGTGCGGGAATTACTCGCGCCACGCAGATCTGGGCGGCGGAGGCGGAACCAACTTTTCCAAACAGGGCGCGGAGGTCGCCCGGCGAAGTTTGTCCCTTCGGAGGCGCCGTCCCCCGCTGCGCCCGGCCCGAGTCACGTGAGCGAGACGCGCCCGGGGCCTGGGGCGGAGAAGGAGGTGTCGAGCTCCGGGATCCCGGGCCGGCCGGGCAGGCGGGATGGAGGCCACCTTGGAGCAGCACTTGGAGGATACGTGAGTAGCGCGGCGGGGAGACTTGAGCGGGACACGCGGCGCGCGGTGAGATTGCCGGCCGGGCGTGTCGGGGACGCAGCGCGACCCTCGGGCCTGGGGGTAGGGGGGAGTTTGACGCGGCGAGCCCTGTCCCGCGGCCGCGGGGTGGAGGGGGTGACTCGGAATTAAAATCCCGCAATCCCGCCGGGGCTCCGCACCCTCCCTCGGGGAGCTAGTCTCCGCAGCCCAAGGCCAAAACCGCCCGTCGTGTTGCAGTTGTCTGTATGGCAGGGTCGTTCCTCCCTAGTTTTAGGAAATGGGTTCATTTGGGGGAAGGTTGTACCAGGTGTGCAAAGCGAACCCTGCAACGTGAACATAAACACAAGTCTCTCCTCGCGTGTGTAACCAGTTACTTGGTGCTTGAGGAAACGAAAGACCTCTCAAATTTTCGAACAAGTAATACCACGTAAGGTGTAAAATTGAAAGTACAAGGCGCACCGGGAAACGGCTCCCTCCCACCAGCACCCCTCAGTTTCTACCACTTCTCTTCCTGGAGGCAACCAGTGTTTTTTCCTAATTTTGAACAATGGCGACAAAATACTGATAAATTGTCATGTTTGCGGCTCTCGGAAGCTCAGCTGTACCTGACATAATCTTTTCTCCCATCACACGTACATTGGTTTAACTATTAAATTTCAATTAGTTCATTGTAGTTTAATTTTTCTCAGCGTGATAAAAAAAGCAGTGGTTTAAAGCGCAACAGTGCTTGGTACATAGAAAAACCTGTAAGTGTGTGTTACAATTATTTAAATTCATTTCCTGACATCATCTGCTTCATTCCTCTGGTGCTCCTGGAATTAGAATGAAGAATCCATCCATTGTTGGAGTCCTGTGCACAGATTCACAGGGACTTAATCTGGGCTGTAAGTATGTCACGATCAACTCTGGTGGATTGCATAGCATTTGATATTGACTAGGAGCCTAGTGTGCTGTTCTCTAGTTTTTGTACTTCCTGTTATCCTGCCGCTTTCTGGGTTCTTTGGTGAGAGTAGAGTTTATCTCCAAACGGAATTAGAAAATTGAAACTTTTCAGTTGGTATTTATGAAGGTAGAAGTGGTCCTTGCAGTTCTAGCACTAGAAATTGTTTCTACTAAAATAGTATTTGAATTATTTTAAATTGGGTCTAGCAAGGACCTCAGATAATGACATCAGGTACCACTGGTTGAGAATGGGTGCAGACTGCTGGGGTTTTGTGTATTTTATCCCTGATTTTCACAATAACCCAAGAAGATGGACAGTGCTGTTTTGTAGTCCGAATACACCTGAGTAAGAGAGTAGGTAGTAGAAATGAGAGCTCCAGAGTTGAACGCCCCCTGCTCTTCCATTGCTAATAGTGACCTTGGACCAAAAATTCTGAGCCACGGTTTCTCTGCTGGGTTGTTTTTGTTGGTTGGCTAATTGGTTGGTTGTATAGATTTCTTTTCAAAGGTAAAAACTCTTAGTTCAGATACAAGTCTGAACAGAATTACTCTGTCAAAGTCAGCGATAATGTCACTTCCAGACACTCACCAGTATCTTCCTTGTCTTCTCTAAGTGGAGAAAGGGGTCTGATATTTTATTCATGTACATCCTTCTTACCTGCAGTGTAATATACAATTCCTTGTGGGCACAATAACTTCTTCACATCTGTATCAAGAATGTGAAACCCAAAGTCCTCCTCCGTGGCCACGATAATCTCCACTTGGTCCACACGGTCTAAGCCATTTGTTCTTTTCATCAAATGGGAATTTACCTAGAGCTTTTCTGGGCCGATTTTTTCATTGAGTTTAAAGACTTTTGTCTGTTTGTTTTTATAAAGAACATGGTCTTTGAGTCCCTCTCACGTTAGAGGAGGCACATCAGGATACTGGCAGCTTGTCTGTAGAACTGCCCGACCCTGCGTGAGCACTGAGGCCGCCTGCACAGGCGCAGCCCTCATCTGGGCCTCTGTGGGGCACAGGATGGTGCTGAGCAGGGGGGCCTTGGCCAACGAGGGGGCATTGGGCAGCAAAGGTCTAGGGCAGTTGGCTGACATGGGCTGCCAAGGCTATGCCAACCCAGGCTCTCTGTACTGGGTTGTGATTTAATAATGACAGTAATTATAGAATTGCATTTATTGAGCACCTGCTATGTGCCGGGCACCATTCTAAGTGCTTTCCCCAAACTAAGTCATTTAATCCTTATAGCAGCCCTTTGAGGCAGATGAAGAAATTGAGGTTGCGTAACTCGCCCTAGGTCACAGAGCTAGGGTTGAGCTAGGATTTCAGTCTGGCTCCAAAACCTCTTAGTCACGGTGTTGTAAGATTATATAATGTGTGTGAAACTCTCAGCACAGAACCCAGACATGATGCTCAATAAATGGTAAGAGTTACAGATGAGGAGATAAATCCTGAAAGGTAAGTAACTAAAGTATTCAGCTAATTCATGTCCCAACTTGTAAACCAAGGACTCCTCCCTCCTTACTCCTCTTTACTGCAGGAATTTTTAAAGCTCTGAATTTCTGCTGGGAGGGTAACTGAAAGAGGTAATCTGTGTAACTTAGATTTTACACAAATCTAGTTGGGAGAAAAAAGGCAGATTTACTTGAGGTGCTGGTTGATGGAAAGCTTGAAATTCAGGTGTGGAAATCTAAAATGAAATAAGTTCCTCCAAGAAACCTTCAGGGCCCAAAAGACTGCACCGTCTGTCCAGTTAGCGTTTTCTGTAACCATAGAAAATCCGCCAGCTCTGCCACACTGGTGTGTCTGTTATCTACCATAGTTCCAGGCAGGCGAGCTTGTGCTGCCTTTGTATGTGGAAGTGTAAATTTAGTAATTACCTTTTGTATTGGGCACCCAAGATTATCTACAGGCGAAAACAAATATTAACAAAAAGCCATTTAAGCTTGTATTTGAAAACAGTCAGCTTATTCAAGTCGAAATAACTGCGCACAGAATATTCACGTATACTGTTAACCAAGGTGATCTTGCAGCTGAACTCCTGAGTAAAGACTTTTGTATCCTTTGAGGTTGAGCTCGCTAAAAGAAAATCAGATTTCCCATGAGGAAATTATTCGTTTCAACAAGTCTTTTGCCCTTACTGCTTTTTGTCAACTTCACCTTTGAGTGTCTTGTTGGTTTCACGAAGCTTCCTGTAAAAGGCATTTATGGCTTTCAGACTGACTTCAATTATAGCTTCCTTATAGGCGCGAGAAGGTGTTCAGAGATGGTGATGAGAGTGATTGGAAATTGAGTGTCTCCTGACGCTTTATTGATTTAAGAACTGTTGTCTGGCTTTCTCGTTGATGTAACCAGCTGAGTATCAGGACAAAATCATTTCATGTTGGTACCTAACCTAAAACACCAAGAACTGAGCCTTCTTTTTGTGACTAAATCAGTGAGAGATTCTACTATAGCTTTGTACTCATTGATATGATTACATCTCTGTCTTCCAGGCCGTGGGACCCTGTCAGATGAGCATGCCGGGGTGATATCCGTTCTAGCCCAGCAAGCAGCTAAGCTGACCTCAGACCCCACTGATATCCCTGTGGTGTGTCTAGAATCAGATAATGGGTGAGTACATGTTGACAGATTCTTTCCTTATTTTTTTTTTTAAGATTTTTATTTACTTATTTGACAGAGAGAGAGCACAGTATACAGAGAGGCAGGCAGAGAGAGAGAAAGGGAAGCAGGCTCCCCGCTGAGCAGAGAGCCCGACGCGGGACTCGATCCCAGGACCCTGAGATCATGACCCGAGCCGAAGGCAGCAGCTTAACCCACTGAGCCACCCAGGCACCCCGATTCTTTCCTTATTAATCAGAAAAGTAGCTGGGAAGGTTGAGTGGGGCCTGCCCTGTGTTATTAGCGATTTGCATTCAAAAAACTTGGAGGGAGGCTCTTCACTCTTTGGACCACAAAATAGACTGATCTCTGAAGCTTAACGTGCTTTCAGACCACAGTGACATTTAAATGAAGAGTAAGAATTGTCCTGTCAAGAAAAAGAAAGTAATAAATAGCATAGGTGAAGACCAATCAAGGAACAGAAACCACTTCCGTAGTAATAGAAATACTAATGCTGTTCCAGGTGAGCATCCTAGGAGGAATAGTAAGTGGTGAAAGCAGAGCACGGAACTGTGCACAGTGTGATCAGTTTTGTAAAAAGAGCAGACAAATGCACGGGTGGTATACACGCAGCTAACAAAACACAGTGGTACCTGTCTCTGAGCTGTAGGATTATAGATTCATTTGTATATTTTATACTTTTCTGTATTTCCCACATGTTTTCTTACATTCATATATTGCTTTCATACCTTAAAAAAATGATAAATAATATTATTTAGTTGTATCTTAAACCAAGCAGTGTCTTTAATCTTCAGCAGACTCCCACTTGTAACATTTTACAGAATATCTTTACCTTTCAGGAACATCATGATCCAGAAACACGACGGCATCACGGTGGCGGTGCACAAGATGGCCTCCTGATGGCTCATGGCGGTTCTCCAGCAGTCTGTCGTCGGGGCTCGATCCCGCCTGTGTAAATTATCTTAGACAGCTATACCAGTCCCAGTAGTCAGGCCATTTATTTCGTGTGCATTGGGCACTTTTCTGTTAATTTTAGAGTAAGTTTCTTTTGGACACTCCATGGACTGACTTATACAAATATTAGTAAAAAAGGATCATGTTTTGAAGCAGCAGGTCCCAGTCACTTTGTACATAGAATTTTCTTACGTTCAATAAATCTGGTCAGAGGAAAGCTTGGCTCTTTTCTGGATTCTTTAAATTCTTAGCAAATGTTCATTTTTTTGAATTACCAAATTATAATTTTTTTTAAGTGTTTGCTCCAAGTCAGTCTTTTCTCTCTCAGAAGCTTCCTGAACTACAGACAGTCCCACACAAGTGTCCGTGGATACTGAAAACCAATTAAGCCTATTCCCACCCCATAACAACATAATAGCTATTATCATTAAGTACCTATTAGATACCAAGAACTCATTTAATTCTGATAACCCTATATGTACTCTTAGCTGCCCCATTTTGCCTTTGTATAACTTAGGCTAAGGGATTTGCAGAGTAACTCAGGGACACCTAGGCAGCTCAGACAGTTAAGCGTCCGCCTTGGGCTCATACCATGATCCCAGGGTCCTGGGATCGAGTCCCACATCGGGCTTTCTGCTTGTTGGGGAGTCTGCTGCTCCCTCTCCGCTCTGCCCCTCCCCCCGCTCATGTTCTCCCCCTCTCTTGAACTCTCAAATAAGTAAATAAAATCTTAAAAAAAAAAAAAGAAGAAGACTCCCAACTCTGAGCTTGTACTTTGAACACCAGACCATTACAAAAATTGGCATGTGGTGAGAAAAAAAGAAAATCTTAACACCTGAACGTAGAAGACAACATTATCTTTTCTTTAACCTTTATAGTTCTCAACAGCAGAATGGAGCACAGGCAGGCAAAGATGACCTCGTTTTGTTGAATTTAAATGCAGTCCTGTTACTCTTTAGCAGTTTAGTATTTGACAGTATAAAAAAATCTCCAGAATATTATTTATTCCAAAATATCAAGCATCTCCAAATACAAGATACTATAAGAGGATACAAAGATTTTGCATTAAGACCTGGTTCCAGCCTTTGAGTTCGTACTTTGATAGAAGGGATGTGCACATATGTTGTCTTCACCAATACTTGACATGTAGTACATGTTTGTTTTATATATTAAAAATTGTATGTTACATTATATTTGTCTGTCTGGCCTGCCTCTGCATAGGTTTTGAGGGCAGGGGCTTTGTCTTAGTGTATTCCAAGTACTTAGTACTAAGACAAGACACAGTAGGCACTGAATACTTGCCAAATAGAAGAATATATAACTAATAGAAGAGAGATTTATGGAAAGACCTAGGCCTTCCCAGGCAGAGGGAGTGGCAATAGCAAACACCAGTGATAGACCAGGAGGACTATTTATGTAATACTAAATGTTTTAGTTTGGTCCTAAGGTAGGAGGTGAAAAAGCTGGGAGGTAGGGAAGGAACTTAAATACCTACTTTTTAAGAATCCTGGGCCTCATCCTGTTAGCAGAATGGAGTTCGGAATAAGTAAGCCTCTAATCTGAGCTTAAAGATGAATCTGATGAGGTAGACCAAACTCACTTCTTTTCAAGCAGAAAAACTTGCTCTTAGTATTTATTTCCAGTTCATAACCCTGAGTGATAAGAGCCGATCTTTAGATTAGCTACACACTGGACACATGCTAAACAATTTACATTCATTTAGCTCATTCAATCCTCTTACAAGCTATGGCCCCCATTTCAGAGGAAGAAATAGGCTCAGCAAGATAAAGTCCTTAGCTCAGAATCAAACATGAGAGACAATTATAAAAAATCGGATGGGGTGCCTGGGTGGCTCAGTGGGTTAAGCCTCTGCCTTCGGCTCAGGTCATGATCTCAGGGTCCTGGGATTGAGCCCCGCATAGGGCTCAGTGGGGAGCCTGCTTCCCCCTCTCTGCCTGCCTCCCTGCCTACTTGTGATCTCTCTCTCTCTCTCTCTCTGTCAAATAAATAAATAAATTTTTAAAAAATCAGCAGAAAGGAAAAGAGAACAAAGGACGATAACTGCATTGTCTAATCTAGAGATAAAAAGAACTAGGTGCCTTGGAAAGAAGCAGTCAACTCAGAGGGAAGTGTCAGAGAGCAAAGATGGCTGGGTTTGATTTTAGATACGCTGAACTTGAATTTCTAACCACACATGCTGGTGGGAATGCTCAGAAAGAAACATGTATCAGGTGCTCACTTTGTAGCAGACACAGTGCTACATCTCCCATTGCCTGTAGAACCAAACCTGAAACTGTTACATGGTCTCCCACGCGCCGCAAGATCCGGCCCCTGGCCACCCCTTATGCCACATCTCAGATCACCCTCTGCCCGCACATAGCCCCTCTAGCACAGTGCCTGACACGCAGGAGGCAACTTAT
The DNA here is from genome assembly GCA_004024625.1 of Mellivora capensis. Taxonomy (NCBI): domain Eukaryota; kingdom Metazoa; phylum Chordata; class Mammalia; order Carnivora; family Mustelidae; genus Mellivora; species Mellivora capensis. The sequence goes on along the minus strand of PISX010001430.1, from coordinate 85,814 downwards.
TGAATGAAACTAATAAACAAACATAGTTCCTCCTTTTTTCTTCATAACAACCTTCAAGGTGGGGCAGAATGCCCCCATATTTATTGATGAAGAGTGCTGCAAAGAGCTCAGGGTTGGAGACCGCTGATTTTCAGGTCTGTACAGAGCTCCAGCTAAAGTGGGATTATATGTGATCTGATGCCGCCAAAGTAGGATTGTGTGTGCATATACAGAGATCTCCTACCGGTTCTTCTGTTCTACTACCTCTCTATATTGTTAGTTCTCAGCAAAAAACTTGCAAAGTAGTTTTAGCTACATCTCACAGATCTGAAAACAGACTCAGGGTAACCTGTCTGGAGTCCCCAGGTTTAAAAAAAATCAACAAAGCTGAGATTTTAACCAAGTCTGTGTTTCCCACCACACTTGAAAACTCCCTGTATGCCCCAGGTTCTCTGAGCAATTCAGAGCAATTGGAGGACCCTGCATCCTTCCCAGCCTCCGTGAGTGACTGCCTGTTTCCACACACTTTGAACCTGACCTCCCTCCCGCCCTCAGCGTCAGAACTCTCTATCCATATAAAGTCTAGCCTCAGCTCATCCTGCTATCAGGACTATAGAGTGCCCTCTTTAAAAGAGCAACAAGTGCTCCCCAGACCATCCCCCCAAAATTAGTCCTACGATGTTTCCTCAAAAATGCTTGTTAGTATGTAAGTACAACACACTAACAATTAGGAACATTGTTAGTAACCACAAATAACTGTCTGAAAAGCCTTCACCTTCCCTCTTTAGGCTTTTGCCCTCTGCTCAAAGTCGGTCAGCTGGATCCTTGGCACCAGCACCTCGCAAATGCATAACCTTTTCCACCCCGAACGCAAGGCATCTTCCCAAAACACGAAGCTCTGCTCCTGCCGGCACTTTCATCAAAAAGTATTACATAGTTTTGTTTTAAGAGCCTGAGAAACCCCCTGTTTTTTATAAGAGAGGAAGCATAAATATGTGCAGGTTTTCCGGATAAAACAAGAAAAACACACTCCGGTTCAAAACCTAGAAAGCTGGTGCTGGGGAGATGAAAGGCGATTTCCTGTTGCCTTTTTTATTATATTTTATTTTTTGATGTGGAGGGTGGGACAGAGGAAGGAAATGGGATAAGAAAGCCAAATTATCCCCGTCATTTTTGAGGAAACATAACCGCTTCCAAAATGCAAGAAGAAAGGCTTCATTAAAACTGCAAATACATATGTTCCACAGGAGGGGTTTGGAATTAAGGTAATTGAGAATTTAAAAAAAGGAATTGGAATGGGGCTTCAACTCCAGATTACTAAGTAAAATTAGTCAATACACAAAAGGTCACACAGATAGGCAGAACTTATTACAGAATGCCATTTGTAGCAAGGAAACACATCTCCCAGCTCTGGGAGAGTTGTAAAATAAGCATATCCTGAAGAGTCCACAGAGGAACAGCACCAGGATCAAAGTTCTGGGGCCCTACCCCCTGCCTCCAGCATAGTGTTAAATAATAAACTAAGGTATATTAAAATTTATACAGGGAAGCTGGCTGGCTCAGTGGAGCATGCAACCCTTAATCTTGGGGGTATGAGTTCGAGCCCCCATGTTGGGTGTAGAGATTATTCAAATAATTACAAAAAATTTAAACATAAATAAAAATAAAAAACACATTCTACTTTCCTTCCTTACTTTTCATACACAATTGTTTTCTTTCACCCTTACTATTTCTTTTTTTTTTTTTTAAGATTTTATTCACTCATTTGACAGACAGAGATCACAAGTAGGCAGAGAGGCAGGCAGAGAGAGAGGGGGAAGCAGGCTCTCCGCCGAGCAGAGAGCCCGATGCGGGGCTCGATCCCAGGACCCTGGGATCATGACCCGAGCCGAAGGCAGAGGCTTAACCCACTGAGCCACCCAGGCACCCCACACCCTTACTGTTTCTAAGCAGTTTTAATTACATATATTAATTAGAATTCCTAACCCTTAGAATCCTTATTTTTTTTCTTTTTCTTAACATATAATGAATTGTTTCATGGGTATAGGTCTGTGAATCATAAGTCATTCACAATTCACAGCACTCACCATAGCACATACCCTCCCCAATGTCCATCACTCACCTACCCTATCCCTCACATCCCCTCCCCTCCAGCACCCCTCAGTTTGTTTCCTGAGACTGAGAGTCTCTTATGGTTTGTCTCCCTCTCTGGTTTCATCATTTCATTTTTCTCTCCCTTCCCCTATGATCTTCTGCCTTGTTTCTCACAGAGTCCTCGTATCAGGGAGATCATAGGGAAATTGTCTCTCTGATTGACTTATTTCACTCAGCATAATAAGATTTCATTTCTTTTGATGGCTACATATTATTCCATTGTATATATACACCACATCTTCTTTACCCATTCATCTGTTGATGGATATCTAGGTTCTTTCCATGGTTTGGCTATTGTGGACATTGCTGCTATAAACATTCGGGTGCACCTGCTCCTTCAGATCACTACATTTGTATCTTTCGGGTAAATACCCAGCAGTGTGATTGCTGGGTCATAGGGGAGCTCTATTTTCAACTTTTTGAGGAAACGCCATACTGTTTCCAGAGTGGCTGCACCAGCTTCCATAGAAATCCTTACTTTCTTATGAAAACAAGGAAGTAAGCAATAGTGGACTGTTATACTAGTATTCTGGGGACTGGCAGATTTATAAATACATTTCATCATTTCTAGTAGTGTATCTCTCCTCATAGCAAATTTTTCAGTGTGGCACAAAACATACTTACCAATAGACTCAAACATCCTTAGTTCCTCTGTATAAAAAGCCAAAAGTAATTAAACTTGTGTTCAATAACTGATATTCTAGTATTTTATCTTATTTGGAAACGATGTAGATATTCCGTGAATATCCGTCATTTAACCTTAGAATAACTTTCTCCTAGTTTCCAAGTAGCATCCCCACCCCTAGCCGCAGTTTTTCTGTCCCTTCAGGTAAGAATTACCTCCCTGAAGTCCCCATTTCAAAGAAATGGCTCTGGATACCTAAAGAACATAAATAGAACATTTACATCTCAAAGGCGCAGGGAGAAGATATAAATTCCATCAAAAAGGACTTTTATTCCCTAAATCCAGATGTTTTATAGAAAGCTTTTTGAGATGAGCAGGAGAGGTTTGGGGATGGTATCATGGATAGTAGGCTTTGAACTGTTTGTAGAGCCACATTTCTGGTCTTGAAAAACGAGATTTGTCAGAACAGCACAGTTGTTTTTAATTTCTCAAAGAACTGGGTTGCAACCTGAATGAGCAAGAGGCTGACTGACCCTCCCATCCACCTACATGATCTTCAGTTTGCTGCTTTATTTATTATTAGGGGGATTTTTAAAAAAGCTATTATTTATTTGACAGAGAGAGCGAGCGCACAAGCAGAAGAAGGAGCAGAGGGAGAGGGAGACGCAGGGGATGCAGGAGATGAGATGCTCAGCAGGGAGCCCGATGCAGGGCTCAGTCCCAGGACCCCCGGATTATGACCGAGCCAAAGGGAGACACTTAATTGAGCCACCCAAGCGCACCCATTAGGAGGATTTCAACTAAAATGGAAATTAAAAGATTCTTACGCTTTAGATTTAGAGCTGTGTGCCTTTATGATTTAGCAAATCCTTTCATAGTGGCTTGGGAATGTTTTTCTTTCCCTTTTGGTTACATAGTTTCACTTTAGGGAAAAAGCTCTTTTTTTTTTTTCCAAGTTCCTATCAGGCTCTGAATGTCAGCTTCCAATCTGGCCAACTTCTGACCGCAGAACTCACTAAAAATCCTTTCAAGTATCTTATTAATACTTTTTAGCTGGGCGAACAGTAAATATTTTTCTTTTTCTTTTAAGCCAGAGGTATCCCTGTCAGATGACTCAAAACCCAAACTAACAAACCCTTTATGACTTAACCATGGACAGAAGAGGTGCTCCCAAGGAGGGGACAAGAGGTGCTATCTCCCGATCCCCTGAGTTATTCCCAAAGAGAACCCAAAGGAAGACTTTGGACAAACCCCAACGGTTGGGCATGGCTGGCCAGAGACGAGCCGCATATGGGGTGCAACCCATATTTCTGGCAGCCATAGTTTTAGGCTCTCCAGCTTGCACTTGCAAGAACTAATAACCTGTGTGTCCCAACAACAGGCAGAAAAGCCAAGCCGAGTTCTCAGGACACAGAATGAGACAAAGGGAAAAGCATTATCTGTCTCCATACCCAGCGGGTACCCAAACAGAAATTCACGAGCCACGATTCAAAGATCTAATTCTCACAAATGTTTTCCTCCTGCCAACCTGAATTCGGAAAGGAAGGGACAGCATGAAGTTCACCATCCTCTCTCAAACAGGCACCACAGAAATTGCAGAGGAAGAAAAATGATTTTCCCCCACCTTTTATAGTGAGTGTTTGGCTAAGACCCTTTTTTTTCTCAAGGGAACTGCATAATGTAATTTATGTAATTTACGTTCACCTAAATTACAAATTCTCCACTGTGGCCACTGGCATTCACAATTACCTTTGGTAAGGCTAACCTGCTTGTTCAGCTTGAACACATTTTTTTATTCAGCTGAGGCCTCACACTGGACCCAGCACAGTTTAAACTGGACCTAGTCCGTCCCCAGACCCAGGCCAGTGTTTAAGTTGAACGCAGTCGGTTTCTGGACCCAGTCCCTAAAAAGAAATGCTTCGATGAAGACTGACAGTTTGGAATACCAAAGCTGTGGAACTAGGACCCAAAGGGACTTGACTATGACCTGCAGAGGCAGCGAGAAAGCCTTAAGCTCCATGTGCTAGGCAGGTGCCCGTGCCCCTTGCTCATGGAGTCGGGGGCGGGGGACGGCGGCAGGGTGGGTGGTCAGGGGTCTCCTTCCTTGGTTCTCTCTTCTGATACCAGAATTGTTAAAAGATAAACTGAGGCATATTAAATAAATATGTTAAGAGTTTATTTGAGGAAAAATCAATTCAGGGGGAGGTTTTTACAGAGAAAAGGTGGAAGCAAAGCAAGGAAGTTTTGGGTGGTTTATTTTTGTTTTGTTTTTTAAGATAGTTTATTGATTTTTAGGCAGGCCCTATGCCTGCCATGGGGCTGGAACTCGGGAATCTGAGATCAAGAGTCACATGCTCCACAGACAGGAACTAGCCAGGCACCCCAGCAAGGAACTTGTTGATAGTCTATGGTTGAAAGCCTAGTTCACCGTGATGAGTTGTCTTTACCATTTTAATTTGGTAACTCTGTGGCATTGACCGGCTCAGATTTTGCGTTGTTTCCAGAAACCACCCTGGTGTTAGACTCACCTCTGAGTAAGGGCCTCCTTGTTTAATTAACTTAACCATAGTTACCGAAAGGATTTTCCACTTGGTTTACTCTGATGCTTTCTTTTGAGCCTATCTATGGTGACAAATTCTACTTTCTGAAGTCTGGATGGGTGGAGGGAGGGCCTGGGATGATGTCAGATCACAGTGTTTCCTCCTCCCCTCAGGAAGTAAAGTCCACTGGCAGGAGTGACCACATTGGCTCAGCCTCACAGACTTAGAATGCTTGCTTGTGTTCACAGTGCAGCCGAATGAAATGCCTTAGGAAAAGGAGGCACTTGTCAAAAATCCTATACTTTTCTTCCCAGATTGCCTCATTGCCTCATCGCTGAAGGATTCCTTTGCTGAAGACCGCATCAAAGGTAAGAAAAAAATGGGACTGTGTGCTGGGGTTAGTTTTCTGTAATGTTTTGAATGTTTTGAATGAGCCCTCCTCCCCCCGGCCTGCTCACCAGACAGCCGGTCATTCCACAAACGCTGGCTGCAGCCTGTCCCGCCCTGGAAGCAGCAGCCTGCCTGCCAGTCTGATGGTGGGAAATAAAGAATATCGCATGCCATCCTCAGAACATTTACATTTCTTTCTGCTACTTCTCTTTATATATATATTTTTTACTGAACCACTTGGGAGAAAGTAACAGGTTCTAGGATACTTCACTCCTGAGACCAAGAACATGCTCCTAGCAGAACCACAAGACCACCACCACCCTTAAGAGATTTCACATGGTCTACTAGAAAGTCCAGAAGTGGACTTCCAGAATTTCCTCCAAGTGACTTCCCAAAGTCCTTTACAACTTGTTTTCTGGTCCAGGATTCATTCAAGGAATGATCACGGCATTTTTGTTATCACATCTATTTAGCTAGTCCCTTAGAATATTTTCATTTTAGCAATTGCTTTGTAAAGGGAATTCCTAAACCTGAGGCTATTCCTCTTTTCCTTATTTCTCTAAGGTCAAGAGCTCACCCAGAAGACCAGAGGGTGATGCATGACTTCCCCTAGGATGTGGCTTGCAGACCTAGGCCACGGAGGCCAGTGCTAAGATAGGCCACCCTACAGCGAGGTGGGCTTGTAGTTAATTAACTCCTTTGTAATTCCTGCCTGAAATAGTAAACTGAGTGGTCATCTTTCAGATGCCATTCATATCTCTGCGATGGCTTTGATGTCTCTCAAATTATGGCCTTTCATTAGCTTTTTCTTACCTCTCCCATGGTTCTGCCTCGATTGTGATTATGGGAAAAACAGGGATAGGGAGAAATAGTCAGGCAGACTTATATGTAACTAAGGCCATACCCCAAGATAACTGTCAAAGGCCTCTGGACTTGCCAGGTGAAGTTAGGCAGCAAGCCTCCAGAAAAATCCCCAAAGATAGTACAAAGGCCTGCTTGCATTTTTGAGGTTGAGATCAGAGCCTGTAAACAATTTAGAAATGAAGAAATCATCTATTTTTAAAGGGGTGGGCTACAAAAAAATTACAAGTGGTTTTACACCACAGAGAAAAATAAGTTTAGAAGTTTAGATCAGTTTCTTGTCAACTGAGCCAACTGTCTTGGTATTGTCACAGAGACCAAGCATCATGACGCAGAGGGCAGGGAAGGCCCAGCCGTACACTGAAGCCCTGGATGGAGGTTGGGGATGGATGATTGTATTTCATTTCTTCCTGGTAAGAATTTACTTTCCCCTTTTCTACTGCCCCCAAGAAGGTTCCTCTGGAGAAAGGCTCAGAGCAAAGCCAGGAATTACCAATAGCTGCCCAAGTCAGTGGCCCACACTGAATTTGGGAGAAAAACGTCCTCCCTGAGTGAAAGACAATTTGTTTCCCTCCAGTCCCCTCTTCGCTACCAACACCAAACCTACAGAATGTTCCAGCCACCACCTGCAGCTCTACCCTGGCTGCACGGCAGTTAGGATGTGTAGATAACCATACATTGAAGCACCCCAGAAGTAGCAGTGGGAGGTGCTGGAAAGTGCTGTTGGGTGGGTTCCCAGCTCAGCCCAGCATACACAGGGCAGCAACCTCCCTCTCTCCCAGGGGATGGGGCCATTGTCTCTCTGTTCTGCCTGCTGTCCACTTCCCAACCCATCCTTGCAACCGTAACTTATGCTATAATTCGGCCCAGCGTGTCTTTCTGACATGTCTGGAAAGGGAGAGAAGTGTGTGGATTCTGAAACTGGGACCTGATTTTTCTCCTTCATTCTGTAAGCAACTGGACTGCACTCCCATTTCCTAATTAACTTCTCTCATCCTCCCAGAGACTCTTAAGGTTGTTGTGGGACAGTGGTGATCTGAAATGTCAGCATGGCCATTCTAGAATATTGGTGAGTCCCATCCCAACTGTGCCCCAAGCAAGCCTCTAACAGTGGCACCAGCTCCATATTCCACATCAGTGTCCCCAAATCAGTTCACTTTGAGAAGGACTCATGAAGGTACCCTTTCCCTCCTGTCCTCCTCCCCTGCTCCGCCCTACAGTAAGAGGCTCACAAACACGGGACTGCAGGTCTTGGTGACTATTAGTTAATAATCCTGCAGTCCGCAATGTGATACAAGAGCTCCATGAACAGGACGATGGGAAAACATCATACCTCCTCCTCCCTAATGACAGAGGGGAAAGTAGCGGCACAGGTCCTCAGGCAGAATTTATGTAATACAAATCTCTTACCAGAGGACTATTAGTTAAACATTAACTTCATTACCAAAGAATGTGTACTCACTTTTTCCTAATCTCTCCCAAACATGTTATTAATAAGGAAGCTAAGGATGGCCTAAGCCCAAGAGCCCTCCTAGGGGGTGGGCCATGTCCCCAGATCATGGACTTTGCAGAACTAGCATTGCTGGTGAGGGTCTCCAGATCTCCCACTTTTCTCCCCAATAATGAGCCTTACTTTCCCGACATGTCCTCTGGGGAGAGGTTATTTGATGAATGTAGTTGCTGGTAAGAAACACTGCCTAATAACCAGATTATTAAACAGTGTTCATTGTTCCACTTTTCTGGATGTGATGCTGGTGACAGAAGCACAAGGAATATACTGAGTCCTCAAGCGTTAACAATGGGCTCTGGCTAAGTGACTGCAGTGGTACGTGGATACTTACAGGACTATGGCTTTCTGTCTGCATGAGTTACAAGTATATTTTTCTACAATAGATAGGAGGTGAGTGAAAAATCCTGGAGCATGTGGCTAGTGCAACTGAGAACCTACATTATAGGGGCAGGGGGTTGAAACACTGTAATTTGGTGAAATAACTAAACAAAACAAGAGGCTGGAGTGTGCAATATATTCATACAGACACCTTCAGGGGCACGTTCAAGTCAAGTGCGAACTCCACACCCCTTTCCCTCCCACTCTGGGACCCCAGCATCCCTCCATATACAACCATGCACACTTTATTTGAAAAAGGGAGCCTCAGTATATTTTGATGCAGCACCCAACTTAATTAAAATCACACAAAATGAGAATTAGCCTCCAACTTAATTAAAATGATACTGAAATTCATTTAATGTTAAAAGCCAAACAGCCACATGTACAGGTTACTGTACTGGACAGAACAGTTCTATAGTCTATCCTGTGGCCTATTATAAAGTGTTCTTTTCAGATTACCAGCCTAATAATTATGTTTTAACCAGTTAATAAATGAGGGGTATGGAAAGGCCCTTCAGTAGAGTTTAGTTGTTGTTGTTGTTTTTTAAGATTTTATTTATTTATTTATTTGACAGAGAGAGAGATCACAAGTAGGCAGAGAGGTAGGCAGAGAGAGAGCAAGGGAAGCAGGGTCCCCGCTGATCAGAGAGCCGGATGCAGGGCTTGATCCCAGGACCCTGCGATCATGACCTGAGCCAAAGGCAGAGGCTTTAACCCACTGAGCCACCCAGGTGACCAGAGGCCCTTTAGTATTAAAAAGTCAAGTGCATGGGAGAGGAAAATGAGTGAGCAAGAAGCCAGAACCTGAGGAAACAGGGATGGAGTTTAAGATACTCCAGGGCTCATCTTGGTTCTGAAATGTAGCTGTGGGCCCCTGGCAAGTGATTTAACCTCTCAAGGGCAGCTTCACCCTCCGAGATGAGGGGTGGTAACAGCCCTGACCTCCAGGCAGGGGTGACTACATCATTTGCAGGGTCCAGTGCAAAATAAAAATGTACGGCCCCTCGTTCAACAATTATTAAGAATTAAAAAAAAAAAATGGGGCGCCTGGGTGGCTCATTGGGTTAGCCTCTACCTTCAGCTCAGGTCATGATCTCAGGGTCCTGGGATTGAGTCCCACATTGGGCTCTCTGCTCGGCAGGGAACCTGCTTCCCCCCACCCCCCGACTGTCTGCCTCTCTGCCTACTTGTGATCTCTGTCAAATAAATAAATAAAATCTATTTAAATATTTAAATTTTAAAAAGAATTAAAAAGAAAGAAAAAGAGAAAAATCCAGTAACAAAATGTTCCTTGGGAATGCTGTACTTTAAAAAAAAATTTATTTTTATTTTTTTTTAATTTTTATTTATTTATTTGTCAGAGAGAGAGAGCGAGTGAGCACAGGCAGACAGAGTGGCAGGCAGAGGCAGAGGGAGAAGCAGGCTCCCTGCCGAGCAAAGAGCCTGATGTGGGACTCGATCCCAGGACGCTGGGATCATGACCTGAGCCGAAGGCAGCCGCTAAACCAACTGAGCCACCCAGGCGTCCCAGGGAATGCTGTACTTTAAGAGGGCTCATTCTTGGGATCCTGGCTGGCTCAGTTGGTAGAGCATGTGATTCTTGAATTTGGGGTTATGGGTTTATGTTCCATGTTGGGTATAGAGATGAGTTAAAAATAAAATCTTTACAAAGAGCAAAAGTTTAAAAAAAAACCAAAATGATTTTGACAGAAAGAGAGAACACAAGCTGGGGAAGTGGCAGGCAGAGGGAAAGGGAGAAGCAGGCTCCCCAGTGAGTAGGGAACCTGATGCGGAACTCGATCCCAGGACCCTGGGATCATGACCTGAGCCAAAGGCAGACACTTAACTGACTGAGCCACCCAGGCACCCCGAAAGAGTAAAAGGTTTTTAAAAAGAGCTCATTCTAACTTCCCACACTCTGTAACTATATATTTGCATGAGTTTTTTGTTTTGTTTTTCTGCTGTCTCACTCGACTGACTGTCCCATGGCAGCAGGTACCCTGCTCACCACTGTAAGTCTGGCCCCTCATAGTAAACAGCCTGGGACATGCCAGGCACTCGGTAAACACCTACTGGTGGGTGGGTAGGCTGGATGGAGGGATGGATGAACTGACTGTTGGACACACGCATGAATAAAGCAAGTGATAATGAGGAAATTGGAAATGGGCAGGGCCCTTGTAGGGACATTTTTAAAACACTGGTTTTTATCTAATGATAAATAATATATATAATAATGACATATAATAATATGTATAATATAATAATATTATATAATAGTATAATACATATAATATATAATAATAATGATAGCTAATGAGAAAAAGCAAGCAGGGGAATGGTGGGATCAGATGTGCATTTCAGGAAAACAGTTCCACCTGCAGGTGGATGACGACTGGCAAGGGATAGGCCTGGAAGCACGGAGACCACTGGAAGGGTGTTGTGATAATCCACGTGAGCAAAAAAGGCCCTAAATGAAAGCAGTAGCAGTGATGATGGAGCAAATACAGGTCAGTGCAATATGGAGGAAACGGACCTGTAAGATTTGGACAGGAACAGAGTATTAGGGCAAAAGAGACTCAGGAGTCCTGGGTTGTTGGCTTCAGCAACTTGGAGGATAGTACGTCATTCACTGAGTTGCAGGACACAGGAAGAACATCTGAACGTACTTGGATGGCTTAATCCTGGGCAGGGAGAGTGGGACCTGCAACATTACCAGTAATGTCAGCAGCCCACGGGCAGGTGGAGTGCGGGATCTGTGTACTGAAATCTCTGAGTCATCGGCATACATGGGTTGGCTTGAACCAACAGGCAGGATGGGTAAAATCACCAGGGAAGGGGAGAAGAGCAACTCAGCAGACTCCTGGGGAAAACTGATGTTAGGGGTTGGGCGGAGAGTGTCCCATGGAGGAAACCAGTGGGAGAAGTGGGGAGGCAGCATCCCAGAAGCAAAGGCAGAAATGTCCAGGAGCAAAGAATGATGAACAGATGCTGCCTGAGGTGGGAGGATGTCACAGAACGGATGACAGGGTTTGTCAGTTCACCAAAAAGGAAGCGTCTGGTAGCCTCACTGAGCATCCCTACAGTCAATGGTGGGATGTGAGGAAGCAGGGGTAACCTAACAGACTGTTCTCTAGTTTGTGTAGTCCAGGAAGGAAGAGCTGGGGGGATAAGAGAGAGCGAGCCAGAGTAGAAGGAAGTTGTTGTTAAACAATCACCCAGTCATTTCTGACAAAGCCTGATGCTCTCTATTCAAAAGGGGCCCTGTGCCTGATCCGGCCCTCTTTCCCAAGACAATTTTCTAATGAGAGTGATCCGGTGAGGGAGCTCTGTGTATGAGTGTGTGTGTTTGGGGGGGGGGGGGAAGGTGCTCTTAAAGGCACAAAGAAAATGAGGGGGCTGGGTCAGCCATGGGAGAACTTCTAGGGGCTTGTATTTTGGGGTGAGCCCATTTACAATGTCTGAGATAGACTCTGGAACAGGGCTGAAACCCACCTACCTTAGATAAAAGTCAGGGTGAAGTAATGAAGTAGCAGAATATAGACGTACCTAGTCTGCTTGGAAAACCAAAGGAAAATCCAGATCTTGGGAAAAAGAGTTTTGATATCTGAGTCAAAACAGAAACAAAGTTGGAAGGTTACAAGTTGAGGGAGGGAGCTAGCCCATTTCAGGTGGCTAGAAAGGAGATGTCAGCACAATCTAGACACCAGCACAGAACCCAAGTCCACAGAAAGAGGAAGGGCACTTTACAGAATGATGCCTCATTGTGGTGTCTCCTACTCATGAGGCTGCAACCGCCACTCTGCTTCCGAACTGGGCAAGACAAGTGGGGGCCGCCTGAGGTCTGCTCTGCTCTCTCGTCTCAGTTCCTGATAGAAGCAACTCTGAGGAATAGGATTATAAACTGCCTGAGTAAGGGTCTGATAAAATGTCTTCTTCACTTGTGAATGGATGGCACGGGTTTCTGTGGCATTGTTCACTCTGAATAAGGACAATTTTGTGCTACTATCAAATCAAGACAGGAAAAATACATGAAGGGACCCCCTTTTCGCCATGCCCGACTTTTGCAACCTTGGGCCACCACTGATTCTTAGTCCCTTTCTCCAGACAAGAAAAAAATACTAGTTTGAAACAAGAGTCAAGTGAAAAGGCTGGAAGGGGAAGCTGCTGGTTAGGTAGCACGTGGGAGCTGTGGGAAACAGAGGCCCAAGAGGATGCAGGTCTCTGACTCGGGTGAGCAAGACTGGGTTGATCCCAATGAAAGGAGAAATGAAAAGGAAAACCAGGTGTGGGATAAGGGGGAAAAAAGTCCATTTTTGGATGGGTTGACCTGAGTTAGATTTAGATACGGTGGTTATACAAATGAATCTGAAGCTCTTGAGAAAGCAAAACTGTTATAGGAGGTAACAAAACCACAGTTAACAGTTTCAGTATTAAGTGCTATTCTTTATCTGAATTTTCTCAATCTTCAGTTCTCTGAGCATAGTATCTCCTTTCTCTTCACTTTACAAAGGAGAAAGCTTAACTGCTGTGAAGTAGTTTGCCCAAGGTCACACCCCTCAGAGGAAGTGCTGCCAGGATTCAGGCCAAGGCATGCTGACCCCAGAACAGTACTCATCACCATGACACTATGAATATGTGGGCATCTTAAGGTTCAAGTGAACGACTGTCTATGGCCCAGGTACAGAGTGGGATGAGTCAATGACAGCAGGTAATACTCACCAGGCAGACAGAGAAAGTGGAATTAGTGAAAGGAAGCCCAGGGTCTGTGGTTCATAAGTGATGTGTGGCCAGGCTGAAAGCAGAGAAAGTGGCCTTGGAAAGCTAAAGCCACTGAAAAAAGAAAGGGGAAGCCTGGAAGCCCCTGGGGACAGTGAGTGCCCATGGCTCCTGTGCTGAGTGCCCGAAGACTCTGGCCTGGTGGCTTACCTTCCAGTTCTTCCTGCTGACCCCAGGGTACTGACCCCAGGGTACTGCCCCCAGGGCAATGGGAATTCTAAGCAACAAATGTTAGCATGCCACAGAAAGAAAACTTGACCTCAAAAGGGATATTCCTCCTAGTGGGAGGGAGAAGGGTAGTGATGGCAAGGAGGGTTACTTGGGACAAAAGGAAGGGTGGGCCACATGACCAACCAGAAGCTGACTCTCCAACCTGTTTAGCATCAGTTAGTAGTGCTCCCTTCTGCCCTCCAGTGTTTCAGCTGGGACGGTCGGTATAGGGCCACCCTATTTATGTACCAAGTGAGGAAGGGTACTCACTCTGTTTAAGAGCAAAGTTAGCAAAGCTCATCTAAGAACCAATGGGAACAATTCATCTTTTGGACCAACATGCTTCTCTCACAAGAGTTAAACGCAACTAGCTGTCTTTAATAGATACGATTCTGACAGAACAGTAGTGTCTGATCTGGAGTCAGCCTATCTGGGTTCAAATCTCGCCTCCGGCACCCCCATATCAAGTTCAAGTGACTTTTAATCTCTCTAAACCTCACTTTCCAAAGAAAACACTGATTGCCAGTGCCTTGTAATGAGGATTAAAGGAGATGCTCTTGTGTCAAGCACTTAGATACTCCAAAAGTAGGACTGCCCCACAAAATACAAAATGTGTAATGTGGAACCAACCAACACACTGGTAAATACTGGTGACCTGGGGCCAGGGGGATGGGGTCAGAAGCACAAGCAGCTATAACCTTCTCTGTGACGGCTCACTCACCACCTGACTTGGACTCTTTGGTCTACTTTGCTTTAGGTAAACGTGTTTCTGATGGGGATGACCAAGACGTTCGCCATTTTCTTTGTCGTCTTCCAAGAAGAATTTGAAAACTCCTCAGAGCAAACTGGATGGATTGGATCCATCATGTCCTCACTTCGTTTTTCTGCAGGTATAAAGCTGGCAATAAGCTTGCTGTCCAAGGAAAAGCACCACAAAGGGCAATCCTGAGAAGATCTGTCTGTCAGTCATTTAAGACTGAAGCGTTGCTAAAACCCAGATTCATTAATAGATAAAGCTGAGAAAGTTATGGACTCGAAGTGTTTGGCCTCTTCTTGGCTTGACAAAATCAGAAGAAATGGGGTTCAAAAAAAGCTTAAGAATCCAACTATTAAAGTCCATTGATTCAATTTTTCATGCCTTGTTTCTTTTCACAGTGCCTGAACACAGGTTCAGTGAGCCAGTCTCTCTGGGAAATCAGACCACGAAGTTCTTAAGCCCAACATCTAAGCATATTCAAAACACAGCGAACCAATTCCTCTTCCCTTGCTTCTATTTGGGGCTCAAACATGACAGAGTAGATTAATGATCGAATCTTGTTCTAGACATAGGTAACTATGTGCAATCTCATTTTGTGGGTTTGTTTTTTTTAAGGTTTTATTTAATTAATAATAAATAATAATTAAATAATAACAGATTATTTAAGTAATCTGTACACCCAATGTGGGGCTTGAACTCATGACGCTGAGATCGAGTCACTTGTTCTGACTGAGCTGGCCAGGCGCCCCTCGTTTTGTGGTTTTATAATGCATTTTTCAAACCTATTTACAATCCTCTTTAAAACAAATAACTCTTTTTCCAAAAAGGACAATAGTGTGGGACTGGGAATATTATGAAGCCCAATACAGATACCTTTCTGAAGGATACACAATATTCCAAAGTCAAGTCCTCTTGTTTTCCTTCAGTTGCTCATTTAAATTGCATATCAGAAGATAAGAAATGCCAGAGTCTATTTACCTAGTACTTGCCTTTCTTCCTTTTTCCGAGGTCCCCTGGTTGCCATTATTAGTGAAATAACTGGAGAGAAGACTGTCTCCATTCTCGGGGTTTTCCTTGTTTCTGGTGGATATCTGATCAGCAGCTTGGCTACTAACATCCCCTTTCTTTGTGTGACTATGGGACTTTTACCTGGTGAGTCCACTGTAAAAATAAGACTGTAGAAGATGAAACTAGGAACCATATTTTTTACTGTCTTGTCCATGGACCCAACAGGCCTATTTATATTACCTCAGGTCCAGGAGAAGAGCTCATCTGGTACCAAGCCACTTCATGTGATTCCAAGCTACTGTTCTTTTTAGGTTTGGGTTCTGCTCTCCTGTACCAAACAGCTGCTGTGGTAACTACCAAATACTTCAAGAAACGATTAGCTCTTTCCACAGCTATTGCCCGTTCTGGGATGGGCCTGACGTTTCTGATAGCGCCTTTTACAAAAATCCTGATAGATCTGTATGACTGGACAGGTAAGTCACTCTGTGTTTGAACTATCAACTTCACAAGGTACGTTCAGCTCTCTTCCTCGAATGAGTGGGAAGTGCAGACTTTTTGAGCCAGGGAAGAAATAAGCAGGATTTCTACAGTAAAGTAAACATGTGCCTCCTCTTCCTTAGAGAACACACAGCAGAAGACATGCTGAACTCTTTGCAGGCTTTGCCACAGACCACACAAGCAACTCAGAGTTCACAGGGTTCACGTCTGCGGGGATGGAGGCCACTCTTTGCAGCTGGAGAAACACCTTGCAGGGAAAGTGATTCTCCTGGGGACACACGGATTCCCTTCTCCTCTTGTACCACTGAAGCGCTCTCTTTTCAAATATTCTCTTTAAAAAATGCCTCCTCCAAATGACTCACTAAAAGAGACCTTAATCTCTTCTATACCATCATCATCTATAAAATTTTCACAAACAAATGAAAACCATTCACCTCACAATTTTCTTTGTGCCTGGCTTAAAACATTCAGATTTAAATAATCTTAAATCACTAGAAAAAAATATGTATATGTACATGTACATATATAGGGATATATACAAGCCTATTTCTACCTACAGAGCCTTTTTGCTGCCTCTTTCCTTTCCCAAGTGAAAAACTACCAGTAGTCTCATGGTAAACTGAACCAGGGGGCAAATCCATAAGACAGGATAGCAGAACCTACAGCCAATTCCATCTCTGGAAACATCGCACACAACCCACAGCTTTGGTCAGACCATGCTGAAACCGAGACTGACATCCATCTTCTTTCAAGGAAATTAAAAATGGAATGAGATGAAAGGCTGGCCTGTCTTCTAAGGCGGTTTCTGAATGACTCTCATCATCTAACTCGAGAATTTTGTATTTTCTTTCTTTTTTTTTTTTAAGATTTTATTTCTTTATTTGACAGAGAGAGATCACAAGTAGGCAGAGAGAGGAGGAAGCAGGCTTCCTGCCGAGCAGAGAGCCCGATGTGGGGCTCGATCCCAGGACCCTGGGATCATGACCCAAGCTGAAGGCAGAGGCTTTAACCCACTGAGCTACCCAGGCGCCCCAGAGAATTTTGTATTTTTTGTCCTGAAATCTATATCCCCACTTCAGGATATTTTAAATCCCTATTTAAAACACACAGTAATTTTCTAACATTTCAAACACCCACCCCCTGTACTCCCCTCAAAAACTATTCTTTTTTCCTTTCACACAAATAACACTCTCTCCCTCCAGGTCATCTCCTGGTGCAGCTTTCTGGTTTTCTATTTTCAAAGGACACCCTGTTTTCACAAGGATACAGTGGTGTGGAGGGCTAAAAATAAAGTCAACAGATTTAGATACTTTCGTTAAATTTAGGGGACAAAGTAGTGTTTTCAGGAATTATTGCACTATGACTGAATATACTCATGGTGGGGCCCCTTCTAAGCCTAAGAACAGAGTATTGTGAAATGAGATGGGTAATTTTTAACCTAACTTCTCACTGTCTTTCCCCCATTTAGGCGCCCTTATACTACTTGGAGGGATCACATTAAATTTGGTGCCTTCAAGTATGCTCTTAAGATCCATCCATATCAAAAGCAAGAACAATTCTGATATTGAAAATAAAGGCAGCAGCTTGTCTGCAAGTAATCCAGGAGCAGTGGGCGCGACAGAAACGTCATCCTGTGATGAGACACAAGAGGCCACCATCACGGAGAGTGCATTGCAAAAGGCCGGACAACATGGGATAAATTTAATAGTCTCACAGAACAAAGAGTTCAACAATGAGCCTAATGGGGGCAGTTATGAGAAAGAGGCTACTTCACGCAGCTGTAAACAAAAACTCTGTGACATCTCCCTTTTAAAAAATCCTTTCTTCTACATATTTACCTGGTCTTTTCTCTTCAGTCAGCTGGCATATTTCGTCCCTACTTTCCACCTGGTGGCCAGAGCCAGAACACTGGGGATTGACATCATGGATGCCTCCTTCCTTGTTTCTGTAGCTGGTAAGAAAACATACTTTGACCTCAAACTCAAAAGGAAAACTGAACTTAATTTTACAAAAATTTATTCAATTTTATAAAAAACTAAAGAAAAACAATTTTTTTAAAAAGGAGTTATGGGAGGGCCAGAAAAAAGGAAGTTCTTTGAGGCTGGTGGGAGAACCAGGCCTGTCCCTCCACAGATCTGTCACTGTACCTTGCACACAGGCGCTCTTTATCAGAGAGTGGGCCCTAAGCAAGCCTCGTTCATTTTCATGTCAGTGTTTGTCTGACCCAGTACACATTCAGTATTTGTGGCATAAATACGTGATTTTAAAAAGCTGGCAGGGACGCCTGGGTGGCTCAGTTGGTTAAGCGGCTGCCTTCGGCTCAGGTCACGTTCCCAGCGTCCTGGGATCGAGTCCCACATCGGACTTCTTGCTCGGCAGGGGGCCTGCTTCTCCCTCTGCCTGCCACTCTGTCTGCCTGTGCTCACTCTCTCTGACAAAGAAATAAATAAAATCTTAAAAAAAAAAAAAAGAAAAGCTGGCAACAGCCACCTCCAGGAAGCAGGAAAATCATAGGCAGACAGCACAGGGCAGAGGTTCAAAGGATTGGTTCTAGAACTTAGGACTTCCTGGGTTCAGGTTTTGCTCTCTATTTCCTAGCTGTAGGACTTTGGACAAGTTACGCATGTTTTCTGTGCCTCAATTTCTTCATCTGTAATATAGGGATAATAAGGTTATCAGGACTGAATGAGCAATGCATGTAGAGTTTAGAATAGCGCCTGGCCCATTATAAGCATTCAATGATGTTCTATTAGTATGGGTAGCTAAGAAGTTTTGCCCTTGCATTCGCACTAAGACAGATAAATATGCCTGCTAAGGTCATTCACTAATGGACCAGGCTGATACTTAAAAAAAATTACAAGGTTAAGTTAAAAATGAAAACAATAATTTTAGTTGAATATTTATAAAAATGTAAGGAGATAAAAATGCTTAATTCAAAAGATCTGGATTCTCTCAACGGACAAAATAGGGAGCCTAAAAAAAATTAAAGGGATGACATGGACTGTTGTAAATCTGGAAATTCTATGTAGCTTGATGTTAACTTTTCTCTCCCTAATTTCTTGAAAAGACTGCTTACACAATCCTTACAAAACTGACTATATGCCATTCCAACTGCAAAGATACCCCACTTCAGTCAATTAAGCCTGTGTACACAAGGAAAAGATACACAGCTAAATTTTTTTTATTAGAATGTTTGGTAGTCATCAATTTAGATCGGATTAGGCTATGCAATGGGACCAAAGAACATAACAAAAAGTTTCCATATGTATCCTAGGAAATAACTGTAAAAATGGAAATAGTAGTATGCATTTTCTGCCCCCCCCTCCCTTTTTTGTGAAGCAATTTAGGAAGAATTTACACTACAAAACAACTGTAGCTCATGCCACTCTTGGTGAAAATGTTATATTATTTAACTGCTACACTAGTTTATAACTGATAAAAAATGAGAATATTCTGTTACCTTGAAACTGAATGAAAAACATGGTTCTTAAATTTTATTCAAGTTTACACCATAGCTCCAATGTTCAAAATGATCACACATTTCCAGATTTCCTACTTATTTCCCAAAAAAAGCAAAACAAAACAACAAACAAAACAGATTTCCTATTTCCAAGCATAATAACCTTGACAGGGGCACTTTAATTACCAAAACCTCATGTACAACCATAAGAAAAAGTCCCAACATCTACTTTTTTTTTCAACATAAGACTTTATTATTTATAATGTCCAGTCTTCCACCATCTGACTTCCCCAGCACACTGCCCCGAGGGCCTACCAGTCTTTTAGAACTCTCACTCCCTTCACCTGCACAACCTCTCTGAGGAAGGCCACCCGAGCACCCTGGCCTCTGTAACCAGGGATTCCCAGTTAGGTGGTATAAAGCTTTTCAAACCTGATGAGGGTAAAAACAAACAAACAAACAAACAAACAAAACACCGGAGGGTCTCCTACCCAGCTCTGGAGGAGTCTTTCTGGCACTGTATTAGATGTATTTGGAGTAGGTAAATAAATGACTGAATCTACGGATAGACATAAATGAGACCATTTTTTGCTCAGATGTCCTCACCTCAGGAAGAAATTGTATTACTCAGGAAAAGAGGTCTTGGGCAGTTACACTTTCCAAAGGGGCTAGGGAAATGGAATTCGGATATCATAAGGTCTTCTCAATCTTGTTCTAGGTATCACTGAGACAGTCAGTCAGATAATCTCTGGATGGGTTGCTGATCAAAACTGGATCAAGAGGTATCATTACCACAAGTCTTACCTCATCCTCTGCGGCATCACTAACCTGCTTGCTCCTCTGGCCACCACATTTCCATTACTGATGACCTATACCGTCGTCTTTGCCATTTTCACTGGTGGTTACCTGGCAGTGCTACTTCCTGTACTGGTGAGTAGACATACTCATTAACACTGTTAAACCATTTAGTAAAAGCAAGTATTAATAATAACCTCCCCAAAGAGATTACGTATTCTGTATTAATTTTATAATTAAAAAAAAAGTCACATGCAAGGCCTCAGAAACCCTGGTGCTGTATCCTGCCCACTTTTCATCTTACCTTCGGGGGAGGAATGGTGAGAGAACTATCTATACGAGACAAAAAAGAAATGAAAGCAAAAAAGGGATCAGCAGGATTCCACTCTGCTTCTGTCTCCCAAAAGGTTAGGGTTGTTTTTACTTGTTTCCTTCAGCTCCAGAAATTTCTTTGGCTCCTTCTAAGATACTATCTTGAGGAATTCCATGAGAAAAAAGGGACTTCCTGACCAGTGTGGCTTCTCTCTTGTTGAGACTAGTCCTATGTACTTTAACAGGGACGTTGATCAATTCCTCTACTTTTACTCCAAACTGACTTCAAGTCCTGGGCATAAAAGGAACAGAAATACTTATACAAATATTTCATGGATTCTTCTGGCCTGACGTCAATATTCATATAAGGGTTATAGGATATTATTTGAAGCTTATGTAAAAATCAAACTTTCTAAAGCTGAAATCAACCTGGGAAAACTGACTTCTTACAAACCAATGGCCGGTATTCAGCCATAAGTGGATTTGAGAATACCATTGTCAGATGAGAACGTAAATACCATTTCCCAATAGAGAAGAGCCGTGAGGATCAGGGAAGAAAGGAAACCCCATGTTCCTTACTAATACAATGAAAACACTGCCTGCCTGGCACAGTAACTCTTCCCTGTTTGCCTCAGCTCTTGTAAGATACCAAGGCAAAAGGCCATCCAAAATCACCTCAGAAGTCAATTGTTCATAGTATTTATCCCTTTGCAGGCATGGGTCTCAACAAGAGTTTTGCCTTCAATAAGGCTAACACTGGATTCTAATCCCTACAGGTTGATCTGTCTGGGAATTCTAGAGTACACAGCTTCTTGGGACTTGCCGGTTTCTTTGCTGGGATGGCTGTCCTTTCTGGACCACCTATAGCAGGTAACAGCTTAGCCATATTCTGAGCAAACTTCAACAGCTATGAAAGAAAATGCTGATCCATTATGTATGGTAACACGCAATAACAGTATCAGGTTAGAAACCTGAAGACATCTCTACTGTTCCTACACTCACTCTCACATTCAATCACCAATCCAGGAGAATCTGAGGACTCACTCAACACATAATAGGTGGTTAATTAAGCAGCTTTTCACAATATCCTGAGAGTCTTACAGCAGGGATTGTATGTATATTTCCTTGCCTGGGGAGACAACTGAGAGTTTTAGAAGATTCTTGAAAACTGATGATGCCTTAAACCAACCAACCAACCACTAGCATCTTTCAGCTGAGCAAAAGTCATTACAGACCATGAAGGCTCTCTGACACCTCTGCTGTTCAGATGTGCTACTCGCACAGCTTGTCCGGGGCTTCCCAGCATCTCTGATTTCCCAAGAGGGATGATGGAGGCCCTCCATCACCTATCTGAACCGAAGGTGGGAGGATACCTGACCTACAGGCCAAGATCTTTGCGGAGAGGATGTGTGAGGCCAACGACTGGTGACTAGTAAATACGAGTACAGGAAAAATTGAGGGAGTTATGATATTTAAGCTAGCTTTAGACTAAAGCATTGTTTTGTATGCACTTTTAACTTAAATGGACATTTTGTGCTTGCTAAACATTTAATCTAAGACTCTGAAAATACTACTCACACAGAAATATTTCTAGAGAACAGACTTAAACTTTAGTATTTCACACACTACAGGTTCTCAGTGTTTAAATGTCCAAATTACTACAGCATTTCCAATCATCCACAAAAAGGCATTCAGCCTATAACTTCCTTTTACTTCCTTCAGTCCTGAAGTGAGACAGAAAAAAGATACAATCTTGCTTCACTATCATTGTTTAAAAACTAAATACCATTTAGGTTTGTACCTAAATGTAAGACCTAGAAAAGGCAACCAGCAAAAGGGAAAGTATAAAATTAGTAACAAAAATTATTATTGGATGGTAAAAAACATACCATTACCAGAGGTTCAAGTTAGGTGTACCTCTTCTAAAAAGTTTATGCAAATATACAGCCAACTCCTACTTGTGTTTATGAGCCTACCTCTGCCCATTTGGTCTACTTCAGCCTACACCTCACACCTGGAAAGCAGCCTCAAATTTTAAAATCAGGCCCACAACTGTGATGTAGGGGCTGGTAACAGGAGAGACTAAACCTAGACACACTTAGCAGAGCGCTCTACAGCTGGGGCCCAGGTCAGTGAGTTAGAAAAAACAAAACTCAAATGCAGCTTGTTGATGCATCTTCTCAATCTTGATCCTTCTTCTACAGCCATCCCAGGGATGCCTTGAAATGTTCCAAGCCTATTAGGCCCAAAATACAGGGAGGTGACAAATACCAGGGTACAGAGTATCTTATCCAAATGATAAAAACATGTACATGTTTAGAGATTTCAAGTTTTGTATGTTTTATATACATCTTAAAATGCTTATTTAATTATTTTTAAATTTTTTATTTATTTCAGAGAGAGAGAGAGAGAAAGCATGCACAAATGGTGGGCAGGAAGGGCAGAGTGAGAGGGAGAAATAGGCTCCCCCCTGAGGGTGGGGCACTAAGCAGGGCTCGATCCCAGGGCCCTGGGATCATGACCTAAGCAGAAAGCAGACGTTTAAACCGATGGAGCCACTCAGGCACCCCCTACACCTTAAAATGCTGAAAGAGTTTAATACATGAGAAGACAAGGCAAGTTTTGTGAGGACTATTACTCTAAAGGGAAAAACTACAGATGTGTGTGTGGGTCTTGAATCAATTTGTTGGGTCATGATCCTTTCAATTTTTTTAATTAAAAAGAATAGACGAGGGGCACCTAGGTGGCTCAGTAGCTCTTGGTTTCAGCTCAGGTTGTGATCTCAAGCCGGGGATTGAGCCACGTGTCAGGCTCAGTGCTCAGCATGGAGTCTGTTGAGTTTCTCTTTACCTCTGTCCCTCCCACTGCGCGCACATGCACGCACTCTCACCTTCTCTCTCAAAAATAAATAAAACTTATTAGGAAAAGAAAAACAGACTACAACAGAACAGATTAAAAAACACTGTGCATCACTTTATTTTAAACACTTAGTTCATATAAAAAAATCACACCCACACCTATGTCATATAAAATACATGGGATGTAAAACATTTCTTATGGTCAGTGAATCAAAAAAAAATCTACAAGCTTTTTATTACCCAATGTCCACAGTACCCTAGCACTATATGTGAGGATAAGGAGAGCTAATGGAAGAATTTTTACCCACTAATTCTGAGGATATTATCTAGGCGATCATAAACTTTATAAATTCTACAAAATAGTCAAAGGAAGTGATAGACTATTGCTGATAGCTTATATATAGATTTTTAGTTTGGGAGTTCCTCACAGTATCTTAAACAGGATTATAATAATATAAAATTCAGTTACATTTCCTTCTCTATACCAGGATCTCTCACGGACTGCAACATTATGCTAAGCATCTTGTTAAAGGGAGAAACTTCAGTAAAGTCTTTACTCAAGTAAACCATTCCTCTGTGAAACAAAAACAACAAAGGGAATTTTACGAAGGCCATTAGACTTGCTCCTAACTTTTGACTTCAGCAGCAAGGACCAAAGAAACATCAAAGATGTTCATTTCCAGATTCACTCGGCTCTGGACGCTATGGGCAGTCACTTTATCATCTTCAGCTTTAACTAAATCAAAAGGCTTACTGGCTATAAAATATTACATTCTCACCAAACTATGATTTTCCCAATGTAGGAGATGCTCATTTTGTACTTACCTAGTTCTGTTATTATCAAATTGCAAAAGCTGAAATTCCTATAAAAGATTACAGGCATTTTTATATTAGGAATCTAGCAAACAGTAAAATTTTTCACAATAACCCTCAGTTAAAACACTAGTTTAAAACTGTATTATCAATTACATTAACAGTATTTTTCTCCTTCTTGTATGAACATGAAAAAGAAAAGCAAGTTAGTCCTACACAGCATATTTTAATAATTTGAGGAAAGAAGAAAAAAGTGTAAGAAACCCATAGGAATCCTTTTACTGAGTATTTAAAAAACACTTATCTTTTAAAAAATGTAAATAAAGCATATGGGCAAGAAAATTATTTATAGACCTTCATTAACTCTGAATAGGATAAGAAACACAGTAGCAACAAATGTATCAGATCTTGAATGAAAATGACAGCGACTGAAATGAAAAAAAGTGAAAAATGACTCCTCCTATACACACAGCTTCTTCCACCCCACATCCCTGCCATTCCTAACACTCCACGACAAATTCGGTGTTAGTTAATACCAGGATCTGATGTAGATTAGGACAGTTTTTTAGGATTGTTCTAGGTTTCCTGACCAAAGGTGGTCAACACACCTGAGTGTAAGCCAAATGTCACTGCTCATTCAAACCCAAGTACTATTTTTTGTGGGTGGATGGCATCCAGAGCTACAAATTGGCCCAGGTGGAAGCCTTGGAAGGTTGTAGGAAATTAATATTTTAAAACCTTGTTATATTTCTAGTTAATCCTGTTAAAAAAAACGAACCTGCAAAAAGCAATATAAATACAAAAGTCATGCCTTAAGTAAACAAAGCATATAATCATATTCCCCAACATATATAAAGGAATGTGAAATTTCTAATAGTGTATCCAAGGCATTTGATATGTAAACTCAAAAATGCTAAAGGGTCATTTTCACTTAAAAATAAAACCACCAAGGGTCCATATTAGCTGCCTATAAAATAAAACTAAATGCAGTTCCCCTCTCTTCTACATACTTCACCCGCTGCCAAATGATGAATTCTTTTATTATGCTAATATTTTATATATATTTAAACCAATCACAAATATAATCTGAAAACTCCCTTAAACCATCATCAATAATTATTTGATTATAACTTGGAATTCATTCAATAGTTACCAAACAACTTACTAGCACAGCACTCTCCTAGCTGCTATGGGGAACACAGAGAAGACAAAAGTTATTCTTGTAATTCTTCCACAGCACCTTGCGTCATGGCATAGCACTGTCACATACACTACCAGAAATTAATACGAAGGACAATAGTCTAGAACCTTTAAATTTAGAATTATTAGAATGTACATTTTTTCTCTACTTCATTAACTGAAAATTTGGTTAAGTCACTGTAACCTGGTTATTGTGAAACTGGTTGACTCTGTTTTACCTTTTTTTAAAAATTTAATTTGAACTCAATTAATTAACATATAGTATATTAGTTTCAGAGGTAGAGTTCAGTGATTCATCAGTCGTATGTAACACCCAACGCTCATTACATCACGTGGCCTCCTTAATGCCCATCACTCATTTACCTCTTCCCAGACCCTACTTCCCCTCTAGCAACCCTCAGTTTTTTCCCCATGGTTAAGAGTCTCTTATGGTTTGTCTCTTTCTCTGATTTCATCTTATTTTATTTTTCCCTCCCTTCCCCTAGGCTCCTCTGTTTTGTTTCTTAAATCCCACATATGAGTGAAATCCTACGATGATTGTCTTTCTCTGACTGACTTATTTCGCTTAGCTTAATACCCACTAGTTCCATCTACATCGTGGCAAATGGGTCATTTTTCTGAAGGCTGAGTAACATTCCGTTTTTTACACACGCACACACACACACACACACACACACAGTTCTACCTTTAAATAAAGGCATCCCGAGCTGTGGTATAGTAAAAATGACCTTTAAAAATACTGAAGCTTCTATCAAGTAGGTATTTCACAAAAATTTTTTTTTTTACAAATTCAAGGAGAGACATTTCTAAAGCTGAACAGCTATAAGCTAGTTCTACTCCAGAGTAAGTTACACAGTTCCCAAAAAGAAAAAGAGAATCTTGCTATTATTTGTCAACCTCACATCTCATCAGAAATACCATGGAGGGAAACTGGTAATTTTACACTAATTTTTCATCTATGTTTTATAAGAGCAGACAATGGCTAAAATGGACATTCATCCATCTAAGCTTGTCTCTGTCCCATTAATCCAGATAAGGTCATCTCCTCCTGAAATGGTCACTCCCTCTCTCTACTCGAGCCTCATTTTAGATGTAATGTGAAACAAACAACTCCCTCCAGCTCCTCACTCACCTTTTATCAACCCTGCCCTCTACAGTTTTATCACCTTGGCCAATCAGTTGAAAACTTCTCTATGACCTGAAATTTTATTTGGAAAACAAATAAAACAACTCAATCTTTTGATTTGCTATAAATCCACTTTGGAGGCTGGGGTAGGTGGAGATAAGTAAGAAGGCAGAGCAGAGTTCTCTATCCTCTAAATCCTGAGGAGTATGTTATACCCTGAAGAATCAAAAGAAAATAATGTAGATCGTTAATTCTCTGTGATTATTTTTCCCATAAACAATAGGGCCCCAAAGAATTGTAATTTGATTCGGTATTCCTAAGATTCAGGAATCCCTACAAAAATCTCAAAAATAAATTCCAAATAGTTCTCTACTATGGTTAAAAAGAGGGCCAGGGTGAAGCAGTCTTTTCTTCACAAAGCCAAAAAAATCAAGCTTCAAAAACCTAACACAAAGGCATAATCCTTTTAATGAAATTCCTAGCATAAAGCAAATACTTAAAGCACTCCCGATATATCTTCCTTACATAGGGACTTTAGAGAGCTCCTATCTTAAAAAGCAGTGAGGTTTGGAGGGTCTGGTTGGCTCAGTTGGTTGGCTCAATTGCTCAGAAGTCAGCAGCTGACTTCTGGTTTTGGCTCAGGTCGTAGTAATAGCCAGCCGGTGGCTCCAGTGAGGATAAGATCATTGTCTCTCTACACCTTGGAAGTCTGCCCAACAGCTGGAAGTTCTCGTTCAATACCTGCTAGTCACTTACGGAATTCTCAACCACTAATTTGAACTAGCATCCAGGAACTTGGGAATTAAGGGCCTTATAGGTATATTTCAAGTTTTTGTTTTTTTTTAAAGATTTTATTTATTTGACAGACAGAGATTACAAGTAGGCAGAGAGGCAGCAGAGAGAGAGAGGAGGAAGCAGGCTCCCTGCTGAGCAGAGAGCCCGATGCAGGGCTCGATCCCAGGACCCTGGGATCATGACCTGAGCTGAAGGCAGAGGCTTTAACCCACTGAGCCACCTAGGCGCCCCAGTATATTTCAAGTTTTAACAAGATAACCAATAATATACCTACGGTAGCAATCCTAATAAAAAGGATTCATGGGGCACCTGAGTGGCTCAGTCTGTTAAGCATCCAACTCTTGATTTTGGCTCAGGTCATTATCTCAGGGTCATAGGATCAAACTCTGTGTCAGGCTTCATGCTCAGCACTGTGTCT
The DNA here is from genome assembly GCA_004024625.1 of Mellivora capensis. NCBI lineage: Eukaryota > Metazoa > Chordata > Mammalia > Carnivora > Mustelidae > Mellivora > Mellivora capensis. Next base: position 58,351 of record PISX010001430.1, on the reverse strand, counting down.
GCTTGAGTTTCTCTCACTCTGGCTCTCCCCCTGCTCCGGTGCCCTCTTCCTCTTAAAATTAATTAATTAATTAATTTTTTAAAAAAGGATTAATAAAAGGATTCATAACTCAGCTCAACAATCTAGTTCTGAGATATCTGGGGGTACTATTTATTTATTAAGGATTTTTATTTATTTTGACACAGAGAGAGAGAAACAGAGCACAAGCAGGGGGAGCGGCAGGTACGTGGAGAGGGAGAAGCAGGCTCCTCCCTAAGCAGAGAGCTTGATGTGGGGATCAATCCCAGGACCCTGGGGTCATGACCTGAGCCGATGGCAAATGCTTAACCAACTACACCACCCAGGTGCCCCAGAGGTACTTTTTAGACAGGATGTTATCCTTATTTTTAAATATGTATGGCTTTGCCCATAAAAATGCAGAACAGTTTAAAAGTGTTGACGTCTAAAAAAATTTAGAACCCTATATTAATATCAAGTTTGATAGACTTGAAAAAAACTTAAAAAAACTCATTTGCGAAACTGTTATGTTTCGCATATGAAATATGCGCATTGAAATATTCCATAACTATGAAATAGTTATGGAAGCTGAGCCCTACAAGTCCTTAATGGTTTTCAATTATCAAAAGGAAACATTATTAGATATTCCGGCTTAAAACAAGGGTTAGAGCCACAGGCATTGGAAAATAATTTGGACTACAATTTTCTTGTACGTAAGAATCGACTGGGTCACCCCATGATGAATTATGCTTAAGGGAAGCCAAGGATTCTGCACGATGAACACGCATCTCAGATGAGTCTGAGGCAGGTAGTCTGTAAACACTGAGAAGTGCTTACATGGCACTGTAGCTTAGGCAGTCTGTACCAGCTGCTAGTGCACTACTCCTCAGATTGCTGGCTCCGTGCAGTAGACACTTAGATGGATCCAACACTCCTTTGGATCATGGCTGCTATATTATCTTGTTTTTCTCTGTCATTCACAATGCTTTTGCTATGACCACAAAGGAATCCTGTCTTTTAAATGTCAACTTAGGTGTTTACATTTAAAGTAGTTAGACTATGATAGGTTCTTAACTACCAACAATCCTTTCTTTTAAAAATATACCCGCATGTTTATAGCAGCAATGCCCACAACAGCCAAACTATGGAAAGAACCTAGATGTCCATCAACAGATGAATGGATAAAGGTGTGGTGTATAAATATACAATGGAATACTATGCAGCCATCAAAAGAAATGAAAGCTTGCCATATGCAACAAGTGGATGGAACTAGAGGGTATTATGCTGAGTGAAATAAGTCAATCAGAGAAAGACAATTATCACAGGATCTCCCTGATATGAGGAATTCGAGAGGCAGAGTAGGGAAGTAGGGTAGGGAAGGAAAAATGAAACAAGATGGGATCGGAAGGGAGACAAACCATAAGAGACTCTTAATCTCAAAAAACAAACTGAGGGTTGTTGGGGGGAGGTGGGTAGGGAGAGTGTGGTGGGGTTATGGACATTGGGGAGGCTTCTGTGCTATGGTGAGTGCTGTGAAGTGTGTAAGCCTGACAATTTACAGACCTGTACCCCTGGGGCTAATAATACATTTTATGTTAATTAAAAAATATATTCCACAGGAGCCTTGAACTGTTTAGGGTTGAAAGTGCATTTGTACACAGCTTTTCCATACTGTTACCAAAAAAACACAGAGATCTAATAAAATCAGACCAAATATATAGTCTTCATTTACTTTTGGTGGTGGGAAAAGGCTGATTTTTCTAACCAAATAGGTATTTCAATACCAACGAAGCTGTAAATTTAACTTCCTTAGTAGCCATGTAAATTTAAGCTTATAACAGCTAATACATTCACAAAACAGTCAATAATATGAAATAACCCTACATTCTACATTTCATTCGTATTTTGCAAATTTTATAAATATAAATATAAAACTAAATACTCAATAGCACAGGATTAACCTACTGAATGGCAACAGGATCTTAGAAATAGAATTTTTAAAGTTTACTACTATCTCAGTTATCAAGTAAGAATAAGAGGGAACAGATTTAATTTTTATTATTATTATTTTTTTAATTTTTATTTACTTAAGAGAGAGAGATCATGAGCAGGTTGCCTAACACAGGGCTTGATCCCAGGACGTGGAGATCATGAGCCGAAGGCAGATGCCCAAGCGACTGAGCCACCTAGGTGCACCAAGAGAAACAGATTTAAAACTAATTATTTCATTAAATTTCGCATGAAAATACAGGGAAAGTTCTAAATTATGCTAAATAATTCCATGCCCTGGTAAGAAAATATATTAAATATATTTTAATCTTTCAGAAACATTTTGACTTTAAACGTGTATATGAAATGAAAGGCGTATTACCAGTTTTCTAGGATTTATAAAGACAACCACCATCACCACCCCCCATTTTCCACTATTTTTATCTACACCCTCCTGACTTTTTAGCAGCACAATCTACTTCCTTAACTAAGAATTACTAGTCTTTTCCAGAGCATTACTTCTAATGTTTACCTTACAATTTGATACATCTGCTGTACTTTGGGAGTAAAGCAAGAATGACGAGGGATATAGGGAGGGATGCTGGTGCTTTCTGTACTTCCTCCTTTCTAGGAATTTGAGACTGTAACTTACCCATCTCTTTGATATTTCAAGGCCAATGACAATCAACATTTATACAAAGACTTGTCCTAGTCAGTTTCTCTCCACTTTCTTGCTTAACTCTGAGAAACATTTAACTAGTTAGAGGTCACTGATCCAACAAGGAGTTAACAGGTAAAAAGCAAGTTAAAGTTAGCTGAATGTGAGAGGTTATAAAGCATTCCATTTATTCATTACGTCAAGAACAAGAAACTCAGGGGCACCTGGGTGGTTCAGTCATTAAGTGTCTTCCTACGGTTCAGGTCATGATTCCAAGGTCCTGGGATCAAACCCCATGTTGGGCTCCCTGCTCTGCAGGAAGCCTGCTTCTTCCTCTCCCACTACCCCTGCTTGTGCTCCCTCCCTCTCTTTCTGACAAATAGATAAAATCTTAAAAAAAAAAAGAACAGAAAACATAAAGCTAATGAAGCAAATGAAAAATTAAATGTTTATATCAGAAACAAATAAAAAAAAAAGTATAGGAGATAAAGACATACACAATCAGACCAAAAAGAGAAGAGGGTATACACACTCACTTGCTACACATTCAGTAAGAAATCATGTTCCAAAATATAAATGAAAAGATACAACATAAACTCCACGAGGCCAGATATTTCCATCTGTTTCATTCACAGATACACCACCAGTACCTAGAACTGTTTGGCACATAGCACCAAAACTTCTTTGAATAAATAATCAAAATAACAGCTTTAACTTTTTAAGGTATTTTGAGATTAAAAGCCAATTTGTATCTACAAACATAATATGCATATACTACTTTAGAAAAGAGGTTCTGAGTGTGGTCAGTGGACACCTGGAGGTTCTAAGACCTTTTTACAAAACCTTGGAGGTCAAAACTATCATGATACTAGGACGTTATTTGCCATTTCACAGAGCTGACTTGTACAACAATGTTTAAAAGCCAGTTCCCTGCACAAATATTCTTTGCCACCATACACTCAGTTTTTTAAGAAAAGTGTTTCATTTAAAAAGTTCTGGTATGTGCCATTAGCCAATGGCACCCACTCATTCTTCCTTTAAAAGAACATTTGATTTGATTTCAGGGGGACTTATAGTCATCATTTAACCCACCTAAGTAGTCACTTCCTTTTTTTTTTTTTTTTTAAGATTTCATTTATTCATTTGTCAGAGAGAGAGAGGGAGAGAATGCAAGCAGGGGGAGTAGCAGGTTTCCCGCTGAGCAGAGAGCCCAACACGGGGATCGATCCTGGGACCCCAGGATCATGACCTGAGCTGAAGGCAGACACTTAACCAACTGAGCCACCCTGGAGTCTCAAGTCGTCACTTCCTTCTCACATGCTCTCACAGCCTCCTGAACCTTCCCTTTATAGCCCTTATGACATATGTAAGTCTTGCAGTTAATACCCAACTCGCATGAAACTGTACAGTCTGTGAGGGAAGGGAGCACGTCTGTTTTGGCTCATTACCATTCTCTCCTCCAACAACTAGCACACTGTTGGGAATGTAGTTTCAGTGAGGGGAAAAAAAGGTAATACTATCACTTTTTTCTTTGGAAAGTAGTAGTAATTCACTATTATTTTCTTTGTAAGAACAGTGGCCTTCTAATAAGATTCATCGTAAAATCAGGGGCGCCTGGGTGGCTCAGTTGGGTAAGCGTCTAGCTTCGGCCCAGATCATGATCTTGGGTTCCTGGGATCGAGAACCATGGCAGGTTCTCTGCTCAGCAGGGAGTCTGCTTCTCCTTCTCTCTCTGTGCTCTCTCTCTCAAATAAACAAAACAAAACAAAAAAACATCATGGGGTGCCTGCATGGCTCAGTCGTTAAGCATCTGCCTTTGGCTCAGGTCATGATCCCAGGGTCCTGGGATGGAGCCCTGCATCGGGTTCCCTGCTTGGTGGGAAGCCTGCTTCTCTCTCTCCTACTCCCCTTTCCTGTGCTCCCTCTCTCATTGTCTCTCTCTCTGTCAAATAAATAAATAAGATTAAAATATATATATATATATATATATCGTAAAATCAGATGGTATACGTCCCTAATTTTCCCCAGTTTCCACTGTAAGACGGCAGATGAGTTCTGAGTCCACGATGACTTTCTCCCCCAACAGGGTTAAGTCCTTAACAAGGTGGAACAGATTTACCTTCATCAATAGAAAATAAGGCAAGCGGCTAGACTAACTTCCTAATGGGTCACAATACATACTAGCAAAGACAAAAGGCTCCTTCCCTCGACACAGTAGATGGCTGAGAATTACTACCTGAAAGGTCTGCTTCACTAACAGAGACCATTCCTTCCTTCCAGGTTGGTTATATGATCACACCCAGACATACACCGGCTCCTTCTACTTCTCTGGCACATGCTTTCTCCTCTCTTCAGTTTCCCTGTTCTTTGTACCGCTGGCCGAAAGATGGAAAAACAGAGCCTGACCAGAAAGGAAAAGGACTGCAATCAAGCAAGTGCTTAACAAAACACAATCTAAACTAAGAAGTCACTGGAAACAAAAGCTTGGAAGAAGCCAGTCTCCTCATTTGTAAAATGAGAAGGCAAACAAGATCATTTTTAAGGTTCCTTTTTGCTTTTGCATTCTGAGAAATGTCTAATTAATAGTGAGAAAAGAATAGCCACTTAAACTAAGCCTTTGTTAGTATTTAATCAAAAAGACTAAAATATTTACCAGTCAAAACAACTACCTTAGGTATTAAGTAAAAATCCAAATGTACTTAATAAAAAATTGACCAAACTCTCAATGGTGCCTTCATAATTCAGCCACTAAAATATGTGGAGATGAAAAACCATTCTCATTAGCTTCAAGAAGTATTAAACGTAGCCATTTGGCTGACTAGGACTCTGAAATCTGAATGAGTATCAAAACCTTTTTGAGTAACTAGTATGGTATACATCCTCCAGAAAGTTATCTTTCCTTATTAGAAGTAATTAGAAGTGAACTGTTTTCATTATTTTGTTCCCTAAATATGAAAAATGTATATTGTTATGTAATAAAAAGTAAGAACTGCCCCAAAAGGAGGGGGGGCAACTGGGTGGTGCGGTTGGTTAAGTGCCTGACTCTTGGGTTTCAGCTCAGGTCATGATCTCAGGGTTGTGAGACTGTGCCCGGCTCCCTGCTCAGTGGGGATCCTGCTTTTCCCTCTGCCTGCGGCTCCCCCTGCTTGTGCACTCTCATTCTCTCTCTCTGACAAATAAATAAGATCTTAAAAAAAAATGCTTTATTTCAAGATCATTTGAATAGTATTCCTGCCCATCCAAACAATATTACTTTTCATTATATCTAATTATCTAAAATATTCAAGCTTAATGATCTAGATACGTCTTTAGACCTACAGTTTCAGGGCACCTCGGTGGCTCAGGTGGTTGGGTGTCTGACTCATGGTTTTGGCTCAGGTCATGATCTTCGGGTTGTGGGATCAAGCCCCATGTTGGGCTCCATGCTTGGCAGGGAATCTGCTTGTGGTTCTCTTCCTCTCCCTCTGCCCCTCAGCTATGCACTCACGCTCTCTCTCTCTCTCTCTAATGGATAATACAACTTAAAAAAAAAGAAAAAAGGAACTACAAGTTTTATATGAAGGTTGAATAAGTAGCCTTTAATGAAAGATAAACTATGTTTTGGTTTTTTTTAAAGATTTTACTTATTTATTTGGCACAGAGAGAGCACAAGCAGGCAGAAAGGCAGGGAGAGGGAGAAGGCTCCCCACTGAGCAGGGAGCCCGACATGGTGCTGGATCTCAGGACCCCAGGCTCATGACCTGAGCAGAAGGTAGACACTCACAGAATAAGCCACCCAGGTACCCCTAAACTATTTTTTTAAAATACAGAATAATTATGTTAACTAGTTAATAATGCCACTCAGACTAAGCAATTATATGTGATTAGAGAGCCCTTCATTTCATTATTTGGGTGATTTTAAGAGGAAGAAAATACCTAGAGTTCTCTGTAACACCAAGCTCCCTTATAATCTCTTTCATAAGACTCTTTCAAACTACTGTTGTTAAAATTAAATAATTAAAATAAATCATTTAAAATTAAGTTAAAAAATTGGGGCGCCTGGGTGACTCAGGGGGTTAAGCCTCTGCCTTTGGCTCAGGTCATGGTCTCAGGGTCCTGGGATCAAGCCACACATCAGGCTTTCTGTTCAGCAGGGAGCCTGCTCCCCCCAACCCCCCCGCTCTGCCTGCCTCTCTGCCTACTTGTGATCTCTCTCTCTCTGTCAAATAAATAGATGGAATCTTTGAAAAAAAAATTAAGTTAAAAAATTAAAAGTATCATTATTCTATCCTTCCATTCCTCTCTTTAAAATATCTATTGATTCACTACAGAGAAAAAGACTAAACTGAAAACCTGGCTTTAGCTCCAAAATACCATACCCACTCACTCCGTGGATCTCTGTGCAAGTTTTGTCACCATTTACAGTCCCAAAGCTTGCCTTTCTCCCCTGGGCACAGCCTCACCCTTCACAGGCTGACTCATTCAAAGGCTACCTCCTCTGGAGACCTCCTCCAGCAGGAAGTCACTCTCTGTTCAGAATCCCGTCTACCTTTTAACAGAGTATTACATGAGTTTACATTGTCACTTTTCCATTAGTCTGCAAGATCAACAAGTTGGATGGTGTTCTACTCATCTTTTTATTCCCCGGCATAAACTTTAGAACCAAATTAATCTGGGTTCAAATCTTAGTTATTTTAAAAACAGTAGTCGGTCCTTTTTAAAACATAGATTTTTCATTTAGATATAAATGTCTAACATTCTTTTTATATTTTAGACATAAGACAATATGAAAAAGAATCCCCTCCTCTTACACATACAGACAGCAAAAACAGTTGATAATAAATTCCACTCTGCCACTTGTTACCCTTTGACCTCATCAAAGTTATTCAACCTGAGCCCCACTTTTCTCCTCTGTACGAGAGGATAGCAGTACCAGCCTGACAGATATACTGTGAGGACTTAATGAAAATACTCCTGTACTAAGCAAAATAACTCTCAGACACAGCAGCTGCTAATTTCCCCCTTCTTCTGCTTTCTGCGTCCTTTCTATGTCAAAACAGAAGACAAAAGAAATCAACGATTTACTAGAAACCACTTTCACCCATCCCCCCCTTCCATTGTGAGCAATACTTTTCTCAAAACAGACTTACCTAAACAATGAGATTCTTTCCTCCTAAGAAAGCACACTGTACATTTTAAGTAGGACCAACTAAAGAACAAGTTGAATTCTGATTTGGACAGCCTTTATGAATCTTATGCAACAGAGCAACTCTTCATCTGCTCAACGGCAATAAGCCCTCTGAACCTGGGTGGTGTGGATTAAGAAAGTCTGATTCCCTAGGCTACAAGAATTTAACGACAGCTATAACTAATGTACTCCTTGTAATAACAACTGACTTATGATGTTCCGATTCATTTATTACTTTTATTGGACAATATAAGATGTCAACACATTTTTAGAAATCCATAATCTAGAAATACTATCTCAGATATATGCCCAGTTTCAAGAAGATCAAAATAATTCACTGATTTTCTTTCCCTTTCCCCCTCAGGAGATTCCTAGGGATAAAGAGGAAAACAAATATTAAATTTAGGATACACAACCATGTGTGTCTGGAGTGGTAGGGTAGTGAAATTTCTTTTTTTTTTTTTTTTAAAGATTTTATTTATTTATTAGAGAGAGAGAGAGATCACAAGTAGGGAGAGAGGCAGGCAGAGAGAAAGGGGGAAGCAGGATCCCCACTGAGCAGAGAGCCCAATGTGGGGCTTGATCCCAGGACCCCGAGATCATGACCTGAGCTGAAGGCAGAGGCTTAACCCACTGAGCCACCCAGGTGCCCCAACAACTTTATTTCAACATCCAATATATACCCATCACTGAGGGAGGCACGTTTTATATATTATTTAATCTTCACAACTTTAGAAACAGATAGCATGATGCCCATCTTACAACGAATAAAGTCAAAGAAATTAAACATCCAGTAACTAGCGAAGTCACAATTCATACAGACTGACAAGAAACCCTACACTGTCCTCCCTAGATCACCATGACTTCTCGCCAGCACCACAAGATTACGAAGCTGATTTAAATGAAAGCAGTTATAAATTTGTTCTAACTCAAACTGGCATAAAATTTTATAGTATCTGGATTGAAACGAAAAGGAGAATGCAAAGTACCAAAGAACCAGAACAAATTAAAGCAACAAAATACATCTGCTACAGTGCAGTAACAATGTAGCTGTAATGATAATTAACTTTTTTAGGTCTTCCAAAATTCATCTAATCTTACCAAAGACGGTAATGCTTGAGTATAGGCCACTTGTAATTAGCTCCTCAGTACTAAAATATTAGCTGGGGGACGCCTGGGTGGCTCAGTTGGTTAAGCAGCTGCCTTCGGCTCAGGTCATGATCCTAGCATCCTGGAATCGAGTCCCACATCGGGCTCTTTGCTCAGCGGGGAGCCTGCTTCTCCCTCTGCCTCTGTCTGCCAGTGCTGGCTCTCTCTCTCTCTCTCTGACAAATAAATAAATAAAATCCGGGGCACCTGGGTGGCTCAGTGGGTTAAAGCCTCTGTCTTCAGCTCAGGTCATGATCCCAGGGTCCTGGGATCGAGCCCCGCATAGGGCTCTCTGCTCAGCAGGAAGCCTGCTTCCTCCTCTCTGTCTGCCTCTCTGTCTACTTGTGATCTCTATCTGTCAAATAAATAAATAAAATCTTAAAAAATAAATAAATAAAATCTTTTAAGAAATAAATATTAGTTGGAATGTTTGTAAATTTTAAGCCTTAAAATATACATAAATGTATTTTTGTATTTAGTAGAACTATGATAATTTGAACATAAAAGTTCAGCATACTTTCTTCGCAGCTACTTACTGGCTTATATTTGAAACTCTCGGGTGCCTGGGTGGCTCAGTTGGTTGAGCGACTACCTTTAGCTAAGGTTATGATCCCGGGGTCCAGGGATCAAGTCCCACATCAGGCTCCCCAGCTTCTCCCCTCCCTCTGCTTGCCACTCCCCCTGCTTGTGCTCTGTCAAATAAATAAAATCTTTAAACAAAACAAAACAAAAAAAACAACCTGTCCATTTCTTGCAGCTATTACTCTAAGATGTGCCATACTATCACCAAAACAGAAGGAATTCTCTACATACGTTGATCATGAAGTACTATTTCTGATACTAAAATTCTACCTTTATGGTACCTTTAACTTTTTGAAAGTTCTTTCCTACCCATTATCTCATTATCATCACATCAAGCCTGTAAGGAAGCTGAATAGGTATTATTATTCCTATTTTATACTTAAGGAACAAAAGCAAATGAAAACCAAGTTATTTGCGGAAAGTTACAAAGCTAGTCTTTAACAGAGCCAATTCTGAAACCCAATTACCAGTGTTGATTAGATCATGGCCCCTGGCTTTCCCTTCTTTAATGATTGTCTAGAAGGTTAAAATTTAATAAAAGCAACAACTACACTTAAATGGACTGAGGTGGTAATTTTGTGATATTTTCCAAATAATCTAGGCATATTAATATATGTGATGCTACACTTGTTTGCAAAAAGTTAGCTTAGTTAATAAGCTTGTCCTACTGTAAAGTCAGCTTTTTCCATGAGAAAAAACACACCACGTATTAGTATTTGATTTTAGTTATTTTTATGCAAGACAATACAAAACATGGACAGTGGTCTCTCTGAAGACTTGAATACAAAAAAAGCCCAATACTTTTTAAAAACCTTAAGTGTTTCTCTTAACCCAAAACCAATTTGTAGGAGGCTTTATGTACACATATTTACCTCATTTGCCTACTCATTTCCCACAAATATCACCCAACTGTCTCAGATTTATACCTAAGGTCTTAACATATACACAAACAAAAAATAATAAAAGTGACTGGAATCAACTTTGTAAATAAATCAGTTTAAAATTCATGTTTTATTTCTGAGAGGTAAGCTGGTACTACCTACAGTCACTGAGACAAATGACAATCATTTCTTTAAAAAAAGGAAAGAGGAGCAGCTGGGTGGCTCAGTTAAGTGTCTGCCTTTGGCTCAGGTCAGGGTTCCAGGGGTCTGGGATTGGAGCCTCCCAGCGGAGCCTAGAAGCAATGGGCTCCTTGCTCAGTGGGGAGTCTGCTTCTCTCTCTGCCCTGCCTCTGCTCATGCTTCCTCTCCCTCTCCCTCTCAAATAAATAAAATCTTTAAAAAATTTTTTTTTAATTTAAAAAAAAAAAAGAAAGAAAAGGGAAAAAGAAAAAGAACGTAATCCCTGGTAACATTCTAACAGCTGGGATATTGTGAAATCTCCTTCTATACAAAATAATGATCAATGGTAAGCTAGTGAAGCTTTTCTTTAGGGATACAGAGAATAAACTTAGGGTAACCAACTATCTGGTTTGGCTGGCAACAAGAGTTCCTGGGATACAGGACTTCCAGTTTCAAAACCAAAATGAGTTGGCCACCCTTATACTCTGAATGTCTAGATACTTGACAGCGCAAAGCTAAAACCTGAAGTTTTCTTCTAGCAACCGCTACCTCCACAAAAAAGAAGAAAATCACAAATTCAATTCTATTTTTACCTCATTCAAGCCCCAGCGAGCAAACAGAAACAGGCTACACATTAGTAGTTAAGGAAGGGAGGCATACATTTTTAATGAGAATCCACTTTCAGGCATTAACTGCCCAGGGACTTGGAAGTAATGGAAAACTTCCAGCTTTCACTTCTACTATTTTTACAGAAGTGACAATTTGAGCTGAAGTAAAGCCAAGATATCCCAACTCTTTGGTTCATGTCAACCAACAGGAATGTTTCAGCAGGGAAGAGAAGTTTGTCAGGACCAAGGAAATGAGAAAATTAAGTGTTAAAGAGCAAGGGCCAAATTGTTTTCCTTCTAATATCTCAAAGCTAGTCAGAGTTTAGCATAATTTGCATACATCAACCTATAGACTGGAGTTTATCACACTTGATTAAACAATTTCAAGACTAAATGCCCCAGCTGTGTAGCATAGCCCTCTGAAGCCATAGCAGTAAGATGACTCACCAACTGGCAGGTGTCTTAAGGTCTACGAATAATGGATGTCTACCTGGATGAAAACAAATGTATGTGCCCAACAGACGACCTCATCCTGCTTGGCAAAGAGAGGAGAGAAACTAAAAAAACCGGTCAGTAGTACAGTACTTGTTCTATAATGGAAAGAATAGGACTTAACTCAAAAGAAGAGACTTGTAATTCATGCAGACTTTTAAAATGTCCTCTGTACATATTTTTTATTCCAATTTTCACTTACCAGAAAGGTTCAATAGAATAAGATCTAAGAGGATAAAAATCAATTTTATAACCCCCAAATTAGAAATAACTGAAAGTGAGAATTGTCATACTGAGTTCATTGTTTCAAGAAATGTGAAGTCAGAGTCACAAGAAAAATAAATCCATATTTAAACCCTCCTATTATAGTTAATGACTTGATGTCAGTTTCCACTCAAGTGAAAATTAGTAGTTGATGTTTGAGTTCTAGTTCACCGACGTATTTCCTTATGAAAACTGACACCATGCCAGTTAATAAGATATGGGTTTATAAATATGGAGTTTAAAAGAAACTTACCCTTTCCCTTTGTGCAGCTCTGACTTCCAACCCAGTTTCTATAGAAACAGGAGGACAAGTGCCAGTGCCAGAAGTCTGCCAATTAGAACTCATCTTTTAGTTGCTGAATAATAAAGTCATATCCCAAAGTCGGCTATAGGTTTTTTCAGTAGTTCCTAAAAAGAAACCCAGGAGGAAAAAAAGATGTTTAACCAATTGTACTTAAATATTCTCCTTCCTTTAAACTTGGCTATTAAAAAAGGTGGAGGAGGTTGATCCAATACCATACATGTTAAAAACATTTTATTAGAGCTTCAGATATCTCTAAACTTAAGGAGCAGCAAATTTAAGAAAAGGTGTCTTTGAAGGTTCAAAATACCTTTACACCCACACACTGAAGGAAAAAAACCACTCATGTATCACAGAAATAAAGTACTGTCAACCACCAAACCTTAAAAGTTGGACGAATTCATTCTTTTCTGTGAAATGTATTTTCAATAAGATTATAACACTGCAGACAAATGAAGTTTGTCAGGAGCGATAAATGATGATATAGGTTAAGTCTCCACTAAAAACAAACATCTCAGGTCTCAGGAGAAATCTATAAATCAGAAATGAACCTAGAAAAGTTTTCTGGAGAAGCTGACTGCCTCCAAAGCAAATATGCCAATTTAAAAACTAAAACATTGCAGAATGTGAATAATCTTGCTGCATTCATTTGGTATCAACAAGATTGCTTGGTTTTTTAGAGTCATTTATCATGAAAATTTACACAGTAAAAATCATTCCTGTATCTAAATTGATACACTGAAATTCAGAGTAGTCCCTGATCATTCATACCAGACCACTCTCCTTAACATATGGATCCTAATATTTATTGTGTTTATCACTGATTAATTGAATCAGATTCTTGATTCTTATTGCTATGTGAGGAAAATCAGTTCATTTATGAAGTTACTATCATATTACAATTAAAAACCAAAGCAATTCAAACCCACTCCTCCATCCTGTCTATATCCATCCCCATTGAGAGATCTAAACCTACCTCTCCCAAATTTTCTAAAGTACGAGGCAGCTATCAGCAAACAGCGTTTCAACTATCCTCACCCATGTCTGTAAAAAATAACATGTTCTATCTCACAATGAAAAGAGTAGACTAGAGCAGAATAGGAAGGAGAGAAAAAAGCATAACAAAATAAGCAAGAACCAATAAGCAAGAACTAACCAAGACAGGCAACAAGAACCCCTCCCCCTGTCTTGGGGACAGAGACCTCTAGTAATTTCCTGGTCACCAGAAGCTCACTACCTAAGAACTCTTTGTTCCTACTTTTCTTGATGAAGATATTTTCTGAATGCTTTCAAGTAAATGTCACATCCTAATGAACAAATCAGAAAATCTTACCCATGAGGAGTAAGATTCTAATCATCCACTTTTAGCATAGAAAATACTTATGTATCTATAGCTTAAGCACTGCTTCTTAAACTTTAAAGTACATACAAATTACCTGGGGATCTCATTTCACGCAGTGGGTCCGGGGAAGACTCTGTAATTCTATACTTCTAACAAGTTTCCAAGTTACGGTTATGCTACCGGTCTGAGGCCCACACATTAAAGGGTTAAGGCTATTGAAGGACTAATGTTAAGGCTAGTGAAAGACTACTGTACTCTGAGTTTTTGGTTTTGAATTTCAAACAGTGCTTAAGAGGCTCATTGTGTGTGTTCCTGAGGTTGTTTAAGACCTGTTTCTAGAGCAATGGTTGTCAACCCGGCTACACATTAGAATCATCTGGGTCACCTAAAAAAAAAAAAATAATATGGGGGCTTTGGCAAAGTCCCACTCCACCTAGATCAATTTAAATGAATCTGAGTGATTTGCAGGCACTGGCACTAAAAAGTTCCTCAGGTGATGCTAATGTAGAAGCTAACGTAGCAGGAACCGTGTATGACTATAGTGGAAGCTCTTCTGACAATGGGCTGAAAGCAGAAAGAATAAGAAACGACATGCTGAGGCAATAAGATATTCTAGGAGGAAGACTGCTTTGATGTGAAATCTCAGGGCGGCCGGCAACTTTGAGCCTGAAGAAGAAATACAATCTCTACTATGCTTATTTAAATAAAAGAACACCGCTGATCTCTGAACACGAACATTTTCAGTCTTACAGTGAATAGGAAATGCTAATATATCTTTGGAGGAAATAGTATCTTTGACTTGTCAGCAGTTGAAAGATTTCCTATTTTGAGTTACTTATATTGCATGTCTTCAATTAATGTAGCTAATTAGTTCTTCAAATATTTGGGTAGCTATTATCTGCCAGGCATAATTCTATATCTTGAGAAAGTTGAAGGAAGTTTGTGTTACTTTCCTGAGACAGGTAGTCAAATCTGGATCAAATCACATCACTCCGCCTCCTGGAAACTTTCAATGGCTTTCTATTGCATTCAGCATTTGTCATTGGCAACTTGGCCCTTACAGTTCACCATCTCCCTTCCTCCATCAGAAGGTCAGCTCCCAAAGAGAAACTTGTCGGTTTTCTTCACTAACATACTACCAAAATCTAGAATAATTCCTGGTACACAACAGATATCTAAATATTTAAAGAATGAATTAATTCTACACTAACTGAAGACAAACCCAGGTTACATAACCCAAAACAGGAAATCCTTCGACCATCTAGAAGTCCAAGATACATTCAACTTCATAATTCCATTCTGTCTCAATCCTATCAGTAACCTGCTTCAGAGGTAGTATATATAGGTACCGGTTCATTCATGGAAAAAAACTTGCTCATGTACATACACCTACTCATAATCCTAGAATCACTTTCATTTTAATTTAAGATAGACTGAATTCACAGTATTTTTAGATTAAGATCTGAAACCTCAAGGATACCCCAATCCGTTTCTGGTTGTATACCCAAACTCACAAAACTTTCCTGGTACTCCTTTAGCATTTTATAAACTTTTTAAAGAGTGGCCCTTCTTACAGACTGTTATAAGGCAAAAATCACATACTAAGCTAGACTGAATTCCTTGGGGAAATGATTACACAACTATAAAGCTTACTTAAGTGACAATTTTAAGTGATAAGTTCCCTGGCATTTGCAGTTTCATTCTGTTTGTTTCTGTAACAGCTCTGAATTTATCTTCTGGAAATACCTCCTCTCCGCCTCACAGGCAGAACACTACTCTGGCTCTTCTCCTTGGGAATCTTTTCCACACCATCTCCCCTTCCCATGCCTTATATATGACATTACCCTAAAATTTATATTTCAGCACTCTACTCTCTCTGGGCCAGTGATGCTCAACATGTGGCCAACCACCACAAACTACAAAGAATTACCGGAGATGGTCATAGACCAACAAAGACTCCTGGGCCATGCCAGCCCTAACAAATCCCAGAATGCATGGGGTAGGAATCAAAGGCCTGAATGTTTCCCAAAAACACAAGTGCTGATACACTCTGTAGCTGGAAACCCACTGCGCAGACATTTTCTCAAGTTTGCAGCTTTATCCCATCCCAGCCTCCAGAAAAAAGCAGTGAGGTCTGACAGCACAGCAACCAAGAACTCTAGCTGAAACAAAGGCCTGGTTACAACCCTGGCTCTATCAGTTTTAGCTGTCAGATTATGGTCTGTAGCGAAACTTAACTGAAACAATGTATGCATAGGCATTGGCAGAATGCTTGGCCTAAGTGGGTATTTAATAAACGATTGCTATTATCAGTACTGTCCCTTTCCATCGACCTGCCTCAAATTCATTATGCATCCTCACTTCCCACCTTCCTCAAACTGCCTTGCCTTTCAGGATTCCCTCCCTAGTTCTGTTGAACTGACCATTTCACCTTCAGCTTTCCAGGCTTCAGCCTGCTCAACTTTTCCACTGATCAACAAGATGTTTTGTTATTCCTGCTTATCTGCCCAACATCTCAATCCCAATCTCCCTCATCATTCCACATCCTCCTCCAAGTAACAAATTATTTGTAAAGTCTTTCTTGACTATCCCAGCTTAAAGGAACCTTTAAGTTCATATGCTCATAAGACCCATATCACCTGTAAAAATTCGTTAGCAATTAATCAAAAACCGGCCTGTGACATCTCTTACAACAGTCTTAAACTGTGAATTTTCCCCCTGATATTTAACCATTTACTTGTTTATATCTAGTGTCCCCAATGACAGTTTAAGTTGCTGACATAGTTAGAGACTATTTGATACTTTCCATCCATATGCTCAGCACCTTATTTCTTAAGATACAGCTAGCATTCAAATGATTATACAGCAACTCTACCTGAAAGCTTAATGTTACAGCATTTGAGTAGAAGTATGTTAAGTAATTTGACCTGAAGGTCAAAATCTCTTCTTGGCTGCTAAGGACAATCTTGTCTGAGGTTTGAAGGAATTCTGTCATTCAATAAATTGCTTAGGGAACCGGAGGGAGATGTAAGTGGTGGTCAGATAAGCCATAATCAGATAACCCACTGTAAAAAGAAAAACAGATGCTGCAACCAGCCATAAGCACTAAATTTACTGCCTCAGATAAACAGCTTGTAAACCAGAATGTGACTTAAGCTACAGAAGTGGCAATTTATAGACTCTAAGTTGTATTACTAAAATCCAGGTCCTCCCTATTCTCGTTTTAATACCACAGCCAGGCTTTTCAAAATAAGCCCAAGTCAATTCAGAGGTTTTCTTGGAATAATTTCCTTTATAGTAGAATCCTATATTTAGACCATATGAAAGATATTGAGAAACCACACAAAGAATTCAAAAAGGCAGGTCCCAATATATAAAACCAGAACTCTAGATCTAAAACTCAGCCCAATTAATAATTTTTCCCTCATGGTATAGCTAGAAATAAAATGATTTCATGAATAGTTTCAAAAGATTGTCATGCTGTGTACCCTACCATTCTGCATGATATGCTTTCATATACAAATAAATGTTCTATTCACAAACTTTTCCTCTTGTTCTTGAGATGAAACCCGAGATCTTAGAAAGAAATCAAACATGTAGAAATATGCAGAGTGTCACAGAATCTTCCTTAAATTATTATAGTGATTTAAAATACTTGCTTACTAGTTGGAAAAACTACTTAATGGGCTTTCACTGTGGACTAGCCAGAGAAAGAAAATACATTGGAAATTGACATTTCCAACAGGCATAAAACATCTGAAGAAACGTAGGTGAGATCATCTAGCAGTTTTAGATGACAGCCAACTCATAAGCAGAGGTTTTAAAAACTTGTAAATCACAAATGACAAACTGAAAGGCAAAAACACACAACTGCACTTCACCTTTCCCCTTTCAAAAGAGATGAAAAACCAGAATTTTGTGAAAAAGAAACATTCAACATTTCAACCCTATTTAAAATAAATAGTTTTATCATACACTAAAAAAGCCGTGTTTATATCAAGTTGTCAAAGCCTCATACCAGATTAATTGGCGGGGGGTGGGGGGTGGATTTGAAGGGCTCAGAAGGCTGGTAGGACTAGAAGCACAACAAAAATGGAGAGCAGACAAAAGCTAGAGTTCTCGTTCACTTCCCCAAACTGTAGTTGCCTATTTCCATAAATCAATGTCTTTGCAAGCCAAAAAGAAAACTATTTTGGCTAAACTATCATTCCCAGCATGATGGTACTTTTTTTTTTTTTTTTTTTTGGTGCTATATACTAACCCAGAGGTTTAGAATCAGTGTTTGTAATTGCAACATTTTACAGTAGTAAGTTCTTCCAGTACCATTAAATCACCACAGAGGGTGAAGGCCAGGATTAATGGAAAATGTCCAAACTTTAAAGGACATCAGGCTGTTAAGTCCCAAACCCATAACCAGGATTTTAACACTTTTGGCTCCCACGATACAAAATCTTTTTCACATGTTAAATTATAAAAAATACATACATATAAACACCAAGTACAACAGAAGTTCTGGCCCAGAATTTTACAAACACAACACTTTGGTAAGGAGAGGAAGCTAGTGATAGCAGCAGTGCCTCAAGAGCAGCAGAGTGCCTCAAGACTTCCAAACAGAGAAACAATATCCCCACCAGTAAAAGCCCTCACCCTGTTAACCAAATGCATTTTCGACCTCTAAAAACCCTCTTACCTGTTTACAAGAGTTTATACAGCTGTTTGCCACTGGAACACCACCTTGCAGAGTATAACCGTGCCATCCTTTGTTGATAATCACCTGTTGCCTAAGTAAGCATCATCCCGCATGGAGACAGACAGCACTAGGGCTCTTCCATCCGAGGTTAAAATTCAAAACAAGCCCAACAAGCCTGCATTTCAAGGTGGTCTTCGTCTGCAACTAGGTAAGTTTAAAACTGGCAAACAACAGTGGTGTCTGAAGCCAATGGTGCAGCACTGCTGGCTTCCTCTTGAACTCCAGCGTTGTCACTGTGCACCGAAGTCTCCTGCTGCAAACAGGGGAGTTGTTCTCCTGTACTGGGAACAGCTTCCAAAGCTCAGGAGCCCCTGTACAGGATAACGCAGGAACTAAAGGCAAACACTTTCTCCTCCTTAGGGACGCCTCCATTTTTTCCTCACACTCTGTACTACCAACCGAAGTGACCGGGCCTGAGTGTGCGTTCGTACCTACGAAACCGTCACGGTGCATGCACATCCGAGGCATGTGGAACCACAGGTCAAATAAGGCACAGATACCACAGTAACGGTTCTAATTACACACGCTAGCTCTCAGGAACTCTTCATCCATTCAGAACTAAACCCATCACTGCATAACTCTGGTAAGAAGCCCCTGGAGACGGAGGAGCTCCTCAAATGTGTCAGGAAAGGCTTTATTAACATCATCATTAACATTTAAAAAGCAAACGGAGCATTTCTCCTTCTTTTGGCAATTTGGTGCAAATGTTAAGTGCAAGATAAAGCAATTTCAAACTTCTCTTCAAATTAAAAATGAAACTAAGGCCAAACGTGACGGGTGAACAAAATAAATCAAAACTTAAATTTCAGCAACTCCGGCTCTTCAAACCAGCAAAGCCCCCGACTCGTGCACTGTGGTGAGGCTTACGGTGCTTGCCCCGGCTTCTTGTGTGCCAGCAAACAGCACCATTTCCTCATCAAGTTGAGGACTGAGAGGCCAAAGATCCCCTTCGCTGCAAACAAAGGGGGTCACAGTAACACTAGTGATCCTTCAGAATTGACACACCGTGATAGTCAACAGGATAGTCTCCCTGCTTCTTGCTCAAGACATACAAGATCTGAGCAGCAGCAAGTACCCCCTCGGCTGCAAACAAAGGGGTCAAAGGTTTGCCGTCAATTCACTTCCAGGCAGAAAAACATTTTCCTCAAAAGAAACAATTTATTTAGAATAAAACAAAAGCAGCTCAACTGTGAGCGCACGTTTGAGTGACAGCTACTTTTAAGCTGTGTGAGCCATAAAAAGGGTTTTTCTTTACTTTTCCAGAAATCTTGTGTACACAGCACAAAGCAAGAGGTCATTTTTTTTCCACTTAAAACACCGGCATTGGCATCACAATAGCAGATACACAACTTTAAGCTGCCATTTTAGTAAAATGCACAAATACTAAACAGATTAGCTTTCTTCCATCAAGAGGCCCATGTAAACTCCACATAAGCCACAACTTCTCTTCAAAAAGGTCCATTAGAGCTTTGAATTCCATATCTTCAATCCGCAGTTCACCAGTTTTGCTTGCAGGGGGGGGAAAAAAAGGTTATTCAGTACAAATGTTTACAATATTAAAAATATATATATTTCCCCTATGCCATTATAGATGAACATAACATTAACAAGACCTTCCTGGATAGTCCAGCTTGACTTCAAAAAGCACCAATAATACCCACTGGCACATACCTTGAATGAATTTACTGTATGAATAGACAAATAACAAGTAGAACAACAGGGTGGATTTTTTTAAGGACTGCAATTAAGCAAAGATCATTGGATTGAAAATACCCTTTATACTCATGTAACTGAGTAAAACATGTCAAAAAAATTCAGAAGGAAGGACGTTTATAATCAATTTATGACCAATATATCCTAAATATAACTTAAACATTTAAACTAAAAAAAGGTGGAGTTTAGTCAAACTTTTACCCCTCTGTTTTCATTCCATAATTCACACATTCTGGAACAATCCAGAACTACTCCGTTGTAAAAAGGGGTCAAGATACGAAGCCACTTAAAAATCCACCTTCATCTGTGTTACCAAAGATAGCAGCTGTTCTTTTAAGAAAACTCATACGAACAATCGCTAAACAGCCAAAGAACATTTTAGGACTTTTACTTATCAACTATTTAAATCAAACATAGAAACCTTTTTTATTTAGCCAGACAGTTCACTGTGGTTACCTGAAATCATTTTCTCCCTTTAGGGACATCATTATAACCAGCACGTTAACAGGGTCAGCTCCACTTCTCTTGTTCTCATACCTAACTGCCACCTCAAAACCAAATACCATAGCAGAGACAGAAAAAAAGAAGTCCCAAAATTCTCTCCAAAACTTTTCACATAAAAGATCATTAAGGCCCTCTTTTCAAGAGGATTTCCTGATTCTGTTATGAGTTTTTGGTGAATGGTTCCTATATGGACCCAAACTGCAGTTCAAGCTATACCTGCATAATGAGCAATTTCATGGTCTAAAGAACGTGGATTTCAAATTGTAAAAAAAACAAAACAAATACTGTCAGTGAAAACCTGCTCATAAAATTTTTAAATAAACCGAAACAGTGTTTGACTCTGAAAGCAACACTTACACACCTCACTTTTCCTACTGTATCTCAAATGATCTAACTGAATTAAGGGCCAGAGGATGTTACCTTCAAAATGTGACAAAAGCTTATGCCAGCCAGAGGATGGACATTTTAAGATGTAATCCTTAAAGGGAAAACTCAATCTACAGAGTCCAAGTATACATGTTAAACCAGGAATTTAAATTTTTGTGTAGAAAACGCTTTATAGGAATCCCGGTTACAACCAACAAAATAATCTTTAAAAAATTGGCTAGGAGCTGAATGATTTAATTTTCCATAAACTTTGAAGTTGTGATCTAAGTCTTAATTAGTTTGATGTTCTCCACCAGTAATACTTAATAAGTCATTAAATGATATACTGCAATTTTCTTTGCATTCATTTCAACAGAGTTCCAGAAAAATCAATTTAGCTAAACGAGTTTTGGTTTTGGTTTTTTTTTAAGTAAAAGAAACAAGTGGTTGTTGCAAAGAACATCCAATATTGAGATTATGAAATTCTGGCTAATGAGAATTAGAACCAGATAGCTTTAGACTCTTGCTTTCATTCCATCCTGAAGGCTTAAATAGTTTAACAGTATTATGAACTGGCACAACAGAATGGGCAACACAAATAAGAAATTCATCTGAATGATGGCACTCTGTGGGTAAGCACCAAACTAAACATAATTAGTTATTTCTAATACATACATTTAGAAATGGTATCAAGCCATTGTTTCAAAAACACAGAAGCACAAATTGCCCAGATCTAACAAAAGCAGCCATGTCAGATAAAGATTCAAATAAACAAACATGGAGCAAAAACCACAGTACTCTTCGGTAAGTTGTCACATCAACTTAAAAAAGAAAAAAAAAAGAGAGAGAGAGAGAGATAAAAAGGAAAATGGGAAAAACCACATTTTGGATTAGAGTAAAATTAAATGTTATGAACTTCACTCTCTAAAAGAGCAAAATCATCTGTCCAGCCTTATCAAAAGATATTCAAAAGTTAATGGTGAGATTATTTAAACTGGAAAAATGTATCTAGCCAAACTGTACTTTGACCTCATGTATGCACAGACTGCAAACTTGCTTTAGTTTCTGAAGTGTCTCTTCCATATTAGTGTGCTAAGCACAGCTTTTTAAAAACAAAAAGCAGCAAGTCTTACTTGTAAGATTTCAGATATTTTTCCTACAGGGACACCAAGGATCTTTGTGCTCATTATCTAGTCCCTTCCTTCTGTCAAAATAGCTAGTTTTTCCAGTTTAAAAACAAAACAAACAAACAAAAAACCCCACAAAGACCTCCCAACTTAAAAAGAAATTTATAAATGCATAGTGAAAACCAAAAAGATGACACAGCAGTGATGAGGATTTCATGCTGACATGCATTAGACACCTGTCATAACGGAAAATAAAAAAATTACATGACATTTCCCTGGGTTATTATTGGTGCTATTTCAAAACTACCAGCTTTGATAACAGAAAGAAAACAGTTGAGTTCTGCCAGGCTTTCTATAAGTCATTTTCACAGAATAGAAACATGACCATGATCCAAAAGGTCCTAGAGTTTCTAATCATAATTAAATATCAAGGGCCTTAGCTAAAGTCCTCAGCATATGTATCAAGGTGGGGGAAATATACTTACTAATGACCTGAGAAACTAGGGGTGAGGACAAAGGGACAGATCAAAGAAACAAGACAAAAAAGAAAATCATCCATTACTGTTATGCAGCAAAAGCCCTTAAAAACCAGAAATTGATATAACCTTCAGCTCTGAAAAAAACTGTGAGGGTGGGTTAAATTATTCTGTATTAATTTCAGGTGTTTGGGAAATAAAATTAAAAAGTGGTTTTCCTACACTGACATTTCAGTTCTCTGTGGCTGGACACCCGTGAAAATAAACACAAAATTTCAAAGATATTCAACATTTTCAATAATGTAATGTCATCGCTACTGTTTATATATGAAAATAAAAATACAGGCAAAATTTAAAAAGAGCATGTCAAAGGCATTTCACGATGACTTTAAAAATTTCTGCAATCCAGATATGGCTGATTAATGCCCACTAAAACAAAAGCTGACTTATGAGCCTGCAGACAACTCTTCTTTCTGTTATTGAAATCAGAAATTTGCATGGATACAAAAAAACTCATCTTTGATGAAAAACACTTAAGTTTTGAAATATGCACAATTAGACCTGTACCTGCTATACCTCTCTGAAAGTCAGTAAAAACACCACCACATACCAATAACTAACCAAAGAATTCTGATTTTAAAAACACCTACACACTTCTTGCATACTAGCATAAGACATAGATGGTTTGTAACCTACTCCTCAATTTTTTCTGAACAGTTACAGCTACAAACCAAAAGTGCATATACGGGATACAGAACTTAAGAACTAATGATAAAAATGTGTATGTTAAAGCAAACTCCGGGAATAAACCATGTACTTTAAGAGAAATACTCAAATACCTGATTAAAATAATTACATTGCTATACAATTTACCAGCTTGTACTTTTAAGATTCCTGATCAAATTTCAGCCACACAAATAACATTTCTGGTGGGAATTATTTACCTACATATCAATCAACCCACTTTTAGGTGTAATATCATCTTTAAAAGTCAGTGGGCTCTTCTCCAAATCCCGACTTTTCAAGAAAATTTTGGGTTTGTAACTCTGAGGATTTTTTTTAAGCTCAAGGTTAAAAAAGGAAAAAAAAAAAAAAAGAAAAAAGGAAAAAAAAAGTTACTCATAAAAGAGTAGGAACTCCTAATTAAAATAAATCCATCTGCCTGCTACCTTCAGGGCATCCCTTTCACTTAAAATAATAGCTAAACTGTCCTGACTTCTATTTTAAAGGTTTATAAAAATATAAAAAAGAAAAAAGCTACAACTAAAACTAATTCAAAAGGAAATTTCATCTGATGCTGTATCCCATTACACATCACAAAACAGGAACCATGTCAAAGTAGTAAATACAAGTTACACATGGACTTTAGGACGCACCACGGACAATGATCATGACCAGGTAATCTTCTTCAGATTTGGCCAGTGCCTTGGCAGGGGAATCCAGGAACTGCTGGGAGAACTCACAGGGTGGGAAAGCATGTAGGACCCCGGTGTTTTCCTTGTCTTTGTTGCCCCCCACAGGGAGGCTTATCACCCCAGCGGCCTGCTTTTGCTTTAAATAGGACACAAGGTTCCTAAGTGGCCTCTGAGTAGAGGTGGCAGTGTCTGATGTGGCTGAGGAAGAAGAGGACCTGCTGTCAGAACTTCCAGGCACAGCCAGAAGAATGGCATAACCATTGGGCCCTGCCACTTTGATGCGTCGAGTTACTTCATCCAACTTGGGCTGGTCCAAACGAAGACGCTGAGTGATCTTGAGCTGGGCTACTTTGCCTCCCGTTGCACCCTCCACAAGAAGACTACTAGCCACTTGGAGGTCACCCTGCAACAGATGCATGTTGGAAGGAAAGTTGCTGTTCTTCAACAGAAGCATGCCCTGCCAGGCCAAACAGAGTTTGGGAGAGGCTGCAGCTGTTGGGGCTGTCCCACCATCTTGTTTCTGGGAGGGGGACTTTAGCTTTGAGGAAACAGTGCTGGTGCTGGGTGCACTCCCATCAGACCGGTCTTCTTTTTTCAGAGGACTTTTTCCCTCAGTGGGAGCCACTGTCCGGTGCTTCCTATCCCGTTCAGCTGATGCAGAGTTTTTACGGTCTCGCTTGTCACCCTGGCTCTTCTCCAAACTACCGCGTCTGTCTCTGACTGGAGAGGGCCTTTCCAAGATAAGAAGACGGGAAGATCGATCGTTGTCACTGTTGTAGCGATCCCGGCTACTGCTCAATTCTGGGCTGCGGTCAGGAGAAAGAGCACAGTGACGTTTTCGGGGACGGTCACTCTCAGGAGACCTATCCAGGTGCCGGCCCCCACTCTCCTCAGGCGGCCTTCGCTTCCTAGGCTGGTCTCTGCTGCTGGGAAGATCTCGCTCACCTCTGTCCCGGTCCAAAGACCAGCCATCTCGCCTTCGATCCAGGCTATCCAGTGGCTCATAAGCAGGCACAGCAGTAGCTGCAGTCCGAGTGCTGCGTTCACGGACTGGGGGTGGGGGTGGCACCCAGTCAGAGTCAGGATAAAGGTCTCTGTCACGATCTCTGTATAGTAAGGGTGGTGTCCTATCCCGAGCACCCCTCAAAGGGTCAGGTGCTCGATGTCCAAAAGCATCTGTCACCAATTCATAATGAGTTAAGGGCAGAGGCTGCAGATACTGCTGCTGGTAACGATGTTCTGTATCTGCAAAATCTACTCTAAGGCGACGATCTGGGCCACCAAGTGGGAAGCCACGCATATGGGTCCAGGCAGCATGAGCTGCATCGAGGCTTTCATATTGGATATATGCCCAACTATCACCTTTGCGGTAGTCTATAGTGCGAATGGTGCCAAATCGGTCAAACTCTCGGGCCAGGGCAGCAAGAGGCACCCAAGGTCCCAGACCACCTACCCAGAGGCGGGTGGTGGGTGTAGCTTTACCATAACCAATTTTGATAGGATTCCGAATAATAATTTTGCCAGACATTGCCAGTTTGGCCCGGTGAGACATGTCTAGGTTCTCAAATTTGAGAAAGCCATAGGTACTGGTCTGGCCCCGCGAAGGCCTCTTGATGTCTACCTCAGTGATGACTCCAAAGCGGTCAAAAGCCCTTCTTAAATCACTCTCTGTCACAGTGATGTCTAGGTTGCCCAAGAAAAGCGTCCGGTTAGCTCGCTGATCATCCTCAGGAGAGATCTCATCTACTTCTCGGAAAGGAGCAGCACCTGCTCCAGCTCCCACCCTTGACTCAAGACTGTATGCTGGGCGCACTCTCTCATAGAACGGGTAGTCTCGCTCTCTCTCCAGCTCACGGGGCAATGGTGGCGGAGGTGGTGGGGGCAGGCGGCCAAGAGCCAACTGCTGCAACCGGTAGTC
Source organism: Mellivora capensis (assembly GCA_004024625.1). Classification (NCBI taxonomy): domain Eukaryota; kingdom Metazoa; phylum Chordata; class Mammalia; order Carnivora; family Mustelidae; genus Mellivora; species Mellivora capensis. The sequence goes on along the minus strand of PISX010001430.1, from coordinate 32,472 downwards.
TCTGTATCCCAAGGCTGCGCCACCAGGGGAAAGTGATCTCTGGCCTCCACCTCCTCCAGGGGGGTGCCGGTGTCCACCTACCGAGGCCCCGACCACGCTGGCTGACGGAGGGTAAGTATCTTTGTCTAAAGGCGAGCGGCTGCGGCGCCGGCTCACATACACAGCTTCTATCTTCAGGGGCCGGTCATAGAGCACTAGGCGGCCTCGGGCATGCTTGGCCGCCCGCGCGTCCTCTGGCCGCCGGAAGTTCACAAAGGCTACTCGCTCATCCCCGCTGCCAGAACCCGAGAGATGACTGATTTTGACACTTACATCACCGAAGCGTTTGAACTCGTGAAAGAGTCCGTCCTCCACCGCTTCGTCACTCAGCTGGGACCCCAACTCGCTGATCTTCAGTGTCTTGTATTCCCCGCCGTCCCCGCCGCCAGGAGCTGAGGAGGCGGCCCCAGAGGAACGTGACTCCCCGCCTCCACCCCGGGAGCTGCTGCGCGACTCGCCCCCGCCCGAGGAATTTTTGGTGCTTGGGGAGCTGTAACTATGCAAGCGGCTACTGGAGCTGCCCCCGCCAGTGTCATACTCGCGGCTGCCACCTCGGCTGCTGGACTTGTCCAGATGAAGGCTGCGCCGCGACCCGCCGCCACTGTCGGTCTTTCCGCTGCTACTCCCATTGCTGCCACCAGAGCCCCCTAACTTCTTGCTCCGCTCCCCGCGGGAAGTCGAGTCCTCACCTCCACGGGAGCGTTTGGCCTTGACTGGAGAGCGCTCTTTCCCCTTCATTGTTGCGGGTCCTCGGAGGTCGTCTCCGCGGAGATGATTAACCCGCCGGCCCGCGCTCGTTTCACACAGCGGAACCGCACGCCGCCATCTTGGACTCCGCCGCGGCAAAGGATCCCGCCCCGCAGTCCTCATTGGTCAATTAGCTCCACTCTTCTACAGTCTCATTGGGAAAACAATTTGTCTGTCTTTACATCTCCCCGCGCTGCGGAAAGGCGCCCGCCCAACCACTGTTATTGGGTTCCCAACGCCTCAGTCTGAGTACCTCATTGGTTATATTTGTTGTCCATCTTAACGGTTCCTCGCGCCAGGCTGTGGCTCCGCCCCTCGCACTCTAGGGTCACCTGACCCAAACTCTGGAGGCGTTGATTGGACAAAAAGTCTGCCTTGTAACGGTACTTCTAGCGCGGTAAAAGCAGTGATCCCACCTCCTCATTCCTTTCATTGGTTTGGGACTCCGTCCTTTAACTCACTATTTGGGAAGTCGGGCCATCTGTTCTGGCGTTTTTTCTGAGAGGCCCGCTTACAGCGTTCTCGCGAGAGAGAAAGCACTCCCTTTCTCGACTTCTTCTTCCAACTCCGCGGGCGGCTGAAAGAAGTTTAAATCTGATTGGATGTTGACCAGGAAGTTGATAGGCTGAAATAACTGTCCGTCATTCGCTTAAAGGGGTAGGCTCGCATACTGGGGAGGCTGACTGAAGGTGAAAGAGTAGAACACGCGCTTGCTGTGCGACGTCACTAAGACGTCGCGACATGGTGACCCAGCGCCAGCTCCGCCCCCTCGCGCTTTCTGCGTTTTCTCCGCAAGCATTAATCTGATCCCGCGCGGGGTTGGGTGTGCCTCGGCTCCTGGAACTCGAAACTTCTGGCCCCCGCTGCTTAGTTCTTGTCTGGGACAAGGGCTGTCGGGGCGAATTCCTCAGGAAGGAACCTCAGCGGACACCATCTTAGTCCCTCCGGCCTCAGAACAGCCTGAAAAAGCTGGGGTCCACGGCGGGTGGGCTGGCCGCGGGTTCCCAGTTCGCCAAGTGCCGGTCCCACTAACGCCTGGAGCTCTCGGGGACTAGCAGCTGGGACGCAGCGCGGCCGAGCTGCAGCCTTCGCCCGGGGCCCAGCTCTCTGGCGTTCCCTGCTCCAGCCCAAGCACCCCGGGTAACCGGATGGGGCGGCGGGGGAATGTCCGGCGCCCGGGCCCCGCCGCCGGCGCGCGTGTCTCTACGTTCCCAGTTTTCTGTTGCGAAGTCGCGTGCGTTTTGGATTTTGTACAAGTTCCGGTGATCTAGGTCCCTTCGCTTCGTACATGTAATGCCCTCCCGGTTAAGTGATAGTCACATGGACGCTCCAGGGGCAGACGTGTCGGGCGTTTTTTCTGCAGCTTCTCGTACCTCCCGGCATCCGGTTAGTGTAAGAAGCCAGTAGCCCAGCCACCTTGCCGACTGTCCGGAGGAACCTCTTTGCCTCCTTCAGGCATCACCCGCTTCAAAACCCAGCTTGCGTTGAGGTACAGAAAGCACGTGTGCCAGGTGCCCTTCGTCAGCTGAAGGGAGGAAGTGCTGAGTTAATCACGGCGGTGAGTTAGGCTTGTTGCCGGCCTCCCAGGTCTCCTCCTGACGGAGGTTATGAGGGTTCTTGTGTTGATCCTCTCTTCTACCACTTCTTTCAAGTCCAATACGTAGGAGCGAATGAGATTTTTAAACACTAACATTTTTCAAGGTAATATGAATGTCGCCAAAACAAATCTAAACTTCAAAGCTGTGTTACGATTGGGACAGCAACGTGTTTAGTCCTGCCGTAGCCATCCTTTTTCTAGAAATCTTGAGGAAGGTGAATATGAATTTTATCTCTAGATTTGATCGAAGAAGCTTGAAAGAAGCCTAATAGGTAAAAGCATAAAAATCTGCGTGATTGTAGTATGTAGACTGACTGACTTGCTGTATTGACTATTTTAAAACTTGCTACCATTTGTGGTTTTAAAAAATAACATATATGCCTAGGTGCAAGTGTTTTTGTTGGAAACGTCATTGAGAGTACTTCAGTAATGGTTACTAAGATCACCCTGAGAGGCGGGTAGAGGATCTGGGTGGGAGAGAGACTCAACTTTCCACTGTATATCTTTTTGCATTATTAAAAGGAAACTTGTTTTACCATGTGCATACTATTACTGTTCCTTTTTTTAAAATAGCAATTACTTTTAGCTTCCCTTAAATTTATAGAAAAAAAATTATAGAACTAGAGTACTATAAAGAACTCCCATGTACCCATCACCCAGTTTCAACAATTACCAACTCCTGTCAATCTTGTTTCCTATACACTCTCTTCCCACTCTTCCCCCTCTTTGTTATTTTGTTCTAGGCTTATCTGGTGCCATTTCCTGCCCCAGACATGAAAGCAGCCATTTCTCCAAGGAGATCTGGTTCCTTTTAGGGAGAAATATTTAAAGATAAAAATATGGATGTTAGGAGATAAGACAACAACCAACACAGTATTTGTAAAAGCACAAAACAAAAGGCCTTACGTTGTTAGGGGATTTTAATCTGTTTCAAGGTTATATTAAATACAACACAAAATTGAAGTTAAGCCATTTTCTGATTACTTAATGTAATAGCCAATCCAGACAAACCGTAGTGACTATTTTTGACCTAAACTGACCTGCATAGGTGAGCGAATGACCAGAGAAAAAGTAATGACCAAATCAGCGTAGTTTCTCAAACATGACAGGGATTGAGCATGGTGGGAAAGAATTCAAGGAGCAGGTACTGGGCAGTGCCTAAGACTCTGCTAGGCTTAGCAGTATGGCTTAGCATTTGAAATACCAGGGAGCCTGATGGAAGCTACTGCACAGAGCTGTAGGTGGCAGGAGAGCTTGCCTAAGGGGACTGGTGACCTGAAAGGATTGGTAAGTAGAATGGGTAGACAGAAGAGCCCTGGATTCTGTTTTTATTAACAGCCAAAATAGAACCTTGATGTATGTGTATGTGTGTATGTCCACAACAGAATTGGATAATGACAAAATATGCCCATGCTGTAGTCACAGTGAGTGTTTTTATTTCCTTAGTGTTCTTTAAAGCATGAAGGTGCTTAGTGAGGTCGTATCAGCTTATGTTCACATATGTGCTTTAGAGAGAGCTGAAAGAGGATAAAAGTGATCCAGGATTTAGAAGACCAGGACTTTAAACCTTTTTTCTGGCATTGGTGATGGAATCGTTGAGGTCCAGTTCAAGTTTCATCTGGGCTTGGAAATGCCTTGTCAAAAACCAAGACATAGAGTTGAAGAAAAGCTGCCATAGCCCATTCTGGCATCAAACTTGGTTCCCTGAAACTATAATTCAAAGGCCCCGGAGGTCACAGCCCAACAGGAAAGCAGCCACAACTAGCTTTCTATATGAAGTGCTTTTTTCCATATCCTTTAAAATCAGTTTTAAAAGGAAAAAGCAAAATGAAAGTTATGGAAGAAACTGCATAATTAAAAATTATCAGTATGCTTTCGATCAAATGTCTTCTTTCAACCCTCCTATGTTTTATTGTTTCTGTATCCTCAGTACACAGACAATTATGACTGCAATATGAAATTTATCTTGGGAGCTGAAAGCTGGTCGATTTCCTGGCAGACGCAAAAAGGCCTGAAGCTGGGAATTGGAATTATTTTCCCACCCACAATAGTGGATTAAAATTTTCGATTTCATCTTCTTTCATAAAAGTGAGTGGTCTCTTGACAGGTTCATTTTGTTCATCTGAAGAAAAGCATGCCTTTTACCCATAGGCATATATTAAATCCTAAAATAGCAAATAAACATTTAGGACCTAGCTTGCATTATTTTTTTTTTAAGATTTTATTTATTTATTTATTTGATAGAGATCACAAGTAGTCAGGGAGGCAGGCAGAGAGAGAGGAGGAAGCAGGTTCCCCGCTGAGCAGAGAGCCCCATGCGGAGCTCGATCCCAGGACCCTGAGACCATGACCTGTGCCAAAAGCAGGGGCTTTAACCCACTGAGCCATCCAGGTGCCCCTCTAGCTTGCATTATTAAAGTCACTTACTTATCTTTGGTCTGTAGGCTTTATTTTTAACGGCTTTATTAAGATATAATTTACATACCATAAATTTCGCCCATTTAAAGTATAGAACTCCATGGTTTTTAGTATACTCACAGAGCTCTGTATGTGGTTCACCCTTTTAACATTGTTACAGAAAGCACTCTACTATAAATTCTCCTGCATGACTAAGCCCTTATATGATTATCTCTTTCATATATTTAGACGTCTTATAGGGCAGTGGCTAAGAGCATGGATGCTGGAACCAGCCAGTGATGACTAAATCCCAGCTCTGCCATGGGCAGAAGAGTTACTGTTAATCTCTCTAGGCCTCCATTTTCTCATCCATAAAATGGGAATAATCCTAGGATCTTCACTGGGAGGACTAAATGGGTTAAAACACATAAAGATCTTAGAACAGTGCCAAGTACATGGTAAGCACTATAAATATGTTTGCTGTTACTAATATATTTTCTTTTTGAATTTGGGTACATAAAATTGGAGTAATCATAATCCTTAGTTCATGATACATAATCATCAATGGCCCATCCAAAGAGATGAAAGAGCTTTTCATCTCCTTATCAACAACCTGTGAATACCCATGAAACTACCACTCAATCCAAGAAATAGAATGTTACTGGTAATTTACATCTACCTAAATACCTTATCCTTATTCCTTATCCACTGCCTACTCTCATAGGTAACGACTATCCTGAATCTGGTGTTTAATAATTTCTTGTTTTGATTGGTTTTAAGAACGTTAAAAGATGTTTTATTCTTTTATTTTAAGATTTATTTATTCTAGAAAGAGAGAAAAGGAACACAAACAGGAGGAGCAGAGAGAGAGAAAGAATCTCAAGCAGACTTCCTGCTGAGCATGGAGCCCAGTGTGGGGCTCAATCTCACGACCCTGAGATCAGACCTGATCCAAAACCAAGAGTCCAGTGCTTAACCAACTGCACCACCTTGGTGCCCCAAGAACTTTAAGGAATTTTTTGAAGGAATTTTTAAAAGTGTGTGTGTGCATGCATGCATGGGCATGCATGTTCATAGTATTTTTGCTTGTTTTTTAACTTTATACAAATTTATATTTGAACAATATAATATTTGTAATCTTCTGAGACTTGCATTTTTCATTCCTAATGTTACTATGATTCTTTCATGTTATCATATGTAGCTATGTTTATTTCCATTACTGTAAAATATTCCACTGTATTGAATATACCACCACTTATATGTCCATTCTTCCTCTGATGGACCTATGGGCCATTTTCTGTTTTTGTGCTATTTTGAACAGTGCTACTATGAAGGTTCTTATTCATGTATCTTGAGGCACACATGCAAAAATTTCTTTGGGATAGGATAGGGAGGTGGTGGGTAGAGGATATGTAGGAAGAGAACTACCAGAATAAAGGGAATATTTAATGGTCAATTTTATAAGAAAATGCCAAATTGTTTTCTAAAATTTTCTTTTTTATCAATTTATATCCTTGCCAGCAATGTATAAGAGGTCTTGTTAATCCATGTCATTGGCATTTTATAACTTTTTTTTTTTCCCAAACAAATGGGTGTCAAATAGTATCCCTCTGTGGTTTTGATGTTTTCTTTCTCCAATTACAATGATGTTGTGAATGGCTTTTTAAGTTTCCTGGCCATATGTTTCTTCATCTATGAAATATCTGTTCATGTCTTCTGCTCATCTACTGAATTAGATCTTTCTTATTATGTGTAGGGTTTTTTCATATATTCTTGATTCTAATATTCTGTAGAGTAGATATGTGGCAAACATCTTTTTCTAGTTCACAGCTTATCTTTTCATTAATTTGTTGTTAGCACTTTTTGTATCTTGCCTAAGAAATCCTCTTCACTTCCTCTAATCCTGCTGCCAATATTTTCACCTATATTAAAATTTTGTTTGTCTTATACATTTTAGAGCCAATTCATCAAGCTCCATGAACATCTGTCTATGGTTGGGGTTTCATTAAATCTATGGATTAATTTAGGGAAAGGTAACATTGTTAATGTAATTAAGTCTTCCTTTCGGTGAACAGGGATATTTTCTCATTCAATTAGATCTTATTTAATTTCCATTGACAAAGTTTTTGTAGTTTTATCAGTACCTTTGCATGTTTTTTATTATGGTTTGTTGTTGTTGTTGATAGTGTCCTTTTTAAAGTTACACTTTCGGGGCACCTGGGTGGCTCAGTGGGTTAAAGCCTCTGCCTTTGGCTCAGGTCATGGTCCCAGGGTCCTGGGATCAAGTCCTGCATCCGGCTCTCTGCGCTCTCTCTCTCTCTCTCTCTCTGCCTGCCTCTCTGCAAACTTGTGATCTCTGTCAAATAAATAAATAAAATCTTTTTAAAAAATTAAGTTACACTTTCAATTTGTCATCAGTGACTTGAATTGCAGCCACTTGCTAAGCTGTCCTGTTTTTATTAATTGAGCATATAGATCACTTTGAGTTTTCTAGGCACACAGTCATGTTGTCTGCAGATAATAAGAGTATTTCTTCCTTTCTAATCCTTATAATTTAAAGTTTTTCTGGTCTTATTTTACTAATTAGGATCTTGGACACACAATGTTAAGTAGAATGATAGTGAACACTCCTATTCTACTCCTGATTTTAAAGGGAATGCTTCCAATGTTTGTCCATTTAGGATAATGTTTATTACATGTTTAGTCTGTTTGCTTTTTGTTATCCTAGTTTGCTAAAAGTTTTTAATCATGAGTAGATGTTAAATTTCTTCCAAAGTAAAGGAAGCTCGGGAACGGTGACAATAAAGTCAATGCATGACGCCACATTATATCTTAGATGGCAGAAGCCATAATGGAGAATACAAGGACAAGTAATGAAATCTGAATATGCATTGTGAATTAGCTACTAATAATGTTTCGATGTTATATTTCCTGAGTTTGATCATTACACTCTGGTTATCAAAATAATCCCTTTGATCTCAGCAGCACATGCTGAAATAGTTAAGGTCAGAAAGGGGCATGCTAGTAACTCTAGCTCATAATAAGTACTTCAGAAAACTTTCAAGAAATGTATCATTTCCTTCCATTTCATTGCCCTTATGCTGCCTCATGATCTGATACGGCTTTTCAAGTTCCAGCCACCACATAAGCATTCCAGTCAAGCAGCATGGAAGAAGGAGGGAGGAACAACAGCATGTCCTTCTCCTTGTAAGACGCTACTTGGAAATAATTCACTAAAATTCCACTTCTCAGTGGCCAGAATGTAGACATATAACCACACTTAGCAGCACAGAAGGCTGGGAAGTGTATTCTCTATTTAGTTTAGCCAGGCTAAAAATCGGGGCTCTTGTTACTAAGGAAAAGGGGGAGAGTAGACATTAGGGTCAACCAGCAGTCTCTTCTACTACCTCGTGGGTGAGTTACATGACGTGATGCATGCCCAGCTTGTGGTGCTGAGTAGGATACAGTTAAGACATGTCATTTCACGATTTCATTTGCATTATCCAATTTGGTCCTCATAGTAATCATATGAGTTAGGACAAATATGATTGTAATTGCAGATTAGGAAACTTAAGACTCAGGCTAATTATAGTTGTTGCTGCTGGTGGTAGTTTGGGTCTGATTTGTTTTAAAGAAGGAGGCAGTAGAATCAAAGCAAAAGGAGGGGAGTTATAGCTCCTCTAGACAGAACCTACCTCCCACAAAATCCTGCAGTTCTTTGCTCTGTGACCTTCTCAGTAGTCTGGCCCATAAACGGCAGGGATTGGGACAGAAGCAGGTCCACTGATGGCCACTGTGGGGCGCTTTCTACTGTATCCCTTAGGCACTAGGTTGCTGGAAATGACATGGACCTCAGGCAGCCGCCTCTCCTTCCCAAAAGTAGAAATCCAAACAAGTAAGTCCTATTACATAACCCATTCACAAATAGATAATAAAAACCAAAGCCAGCGTTTGTTGAGCGCATGCTACATTACCAGGCACTCTGCTAAAACCTCCCTCACGTTAGCTCCCGTCATCCTCACGATAACCCCAGGAGATGGACAGGCTCATGCTCCCCTTTCACAGGTAAGGAAACTGAGTTTCAAAGGCCCAATATATATTTTAAATATTTAAGAAGAATAATATGTGTACACTGGAAGAGTTTGTGTTTTTCCCAGTCTCTGAAAAACATTTGATCTGAAGTCATGCTTTATATTATGGGTAACACACCTGGTTGCCTGACTGATAGCCATTCTCCCCTCCTTTGCTAAGAACAGGAAAAACACTTAGATGGGGAAAATTCTGTAACAAGTGGTATAAACAATTCCATAGGTCAGTACTGTACTGGGAAAATATATGGTAACTTATGATCTGCCAGCGTTAAGAATGGTGCTTTACACTCTGTAGTTCACAGCAACTGGAAGAGAGCACTTCATTTGATTGTAGGCAGTGTAGAGACAAAATTAGACATCTTGCAAGGGATATGGGGATTCGGGGACTCTCAATTACTCTCAATGACTGTACAAAGCTTCCGAAGTCAGAGGCAGTTAAAGCTTGATTTGCTGTACCTCATTGGATGTTGGGCAAAATCCTCCTGGTCCTGCCGGTGTTGGGTGAAGATTCCACTCTTGATAGTCTGTTCCCTACGGTCTTCTATCTCTTGCACGTCCTATTCAACCCACCTATAAAGACAAGTGTGGTTACAAAGCCAATGGAACATGAATGGTTCTGTCACCAATGGTGTTTCAGTTGGACAAAAAGATTCATATGTGTCCTGGTGTGTTTAGTACATAATGTTTCTCACACAAATGAAGGTAACTCCTGAGACCTCACAGGCCATCTCTGTGAGCCCACTGTTAGCGAGAAGAGATCGACTTTGGGGGAGAAACCCAGCCCCTCAACACAGCCGTAAATCATCTAGTGGAAATAATGGGCTTCTGGAATGTTTGTGTGTACATAGCATGAGCATAAACAGTCTTTCCATGACTTTTTGAAAATTATGAGGTCTTTTAACATGTTTTAAAAGCATGTTCCTTGTGCCTAGCACAGTGAAAATATGGGGAGAATTGGATGACACAACGGAATTTGCTTGGATGGGGACAAAAATCAGGTCACTTAATCTGTGAATTGTTAAAATGTAAAATTTAAAGAGTTAAGTATAAAAGTTTCATGATGGGAGTGCTCAGTGCAGACTCGGGAGAGTTATATGTGTTCATTGTAAAATTCCAGGCAATACTGAATGCACAGTGTAAAATTCTGATTAAGTTCCAAACGCTGTTTTGTAAAGGGCGCCAACCCTCAATTTCCCTACTGTGTAACCTTGGACATGTACTTAACCTCTCTGTCAATTGAAACTGTTGTGAGCAAATGAGGTGGTATGTGTATTATGAGTATGTGAGGAATTATTCTGGGTGGTCATGAGATGGTATTTAAACTTCTAAAGACCCCAGGGGTTGGGGGGTTGCCGCAGGGTGAGAAAGCTATATCTGGGATCTTAATCATTAGTGTAATTGGGAGTAGAATGAATTGACTTTTGTTTGAATCATCTTCAGATATGTAGGAGGAATCCTTGCAACAGGGTGGGGTGAAATGATCTCCAAGATCCCTCCCAGCGTTGAAATTCCCAGATATCTAGACTCAAACCTGTAGTCACATAGGGTAAAGGACAGTCCCCAAAGAACATGGGTTCTAGACTGGAAAAAGGGCCCTGGGACGCTCTCTGGATCCCAGGGAAGAGGCTGCAGAACGCATCTGTATTCCTAAGACAAATGTTTCCATACAGTGCTTTGCGGGAATGAATGGAGGTGAGGGCAGAACACCCCTTCCCCAGCCCAATCCCTCAATTTCAGAGAGATTTCTGGTGAAGTGGATAGCTCTCTGTGTGTTTTTGGAAAGCCAGCTCTCTGGCTTCAGCTGCTTTTGTAGGAGAAGGGGGACTTGATCCAGGCCTGAGAGTGAATTCTTTTCAGCATCTCTTCCACCACCATCACCTGAGACCACTTCGGTGGCCTTCTAAACTGTCCACCTAGATCCACTCTGGCCCATGGCCAGTCATCTCTCCACTCAGCAGCTTGAAACACAAATCTTCTCTTTTTTTTTTTTCCTGAAGATTTTATTTATTTATTTGCCAGAGAGAGAGAGCATGTGCACACAAGCAGGGGGAGCGGCAGGCATAGGGAGAAGCAGGCTCTCCGCTGAGTAAGGAGCCAGAAGGGGGATTCATCCCAGGACCCTGGGATCATGACCTGAGCTGAAGCTTAACCTGCTGAGCCACCCAGGCATCCCTTGAAACACAAATCTCATAGCTTCCATTGCTCCTCAGATAAAGACAAAAATTCCTAATATGGCCTAGAAGACCCTGCTTGGTTTGGCCTTTTCTACCATTTTAGACTCATCCCCTACTGGCCTTCTTCTGTCCCACACACTTACTGAATGCTTACCATCCCAGGGTATGTGCTCCTCTCCATTCTCATCACTATGTGAACTCCTACTCATACTTCAGTACCAGCTCCAGGTCACCTCCTCAGGGAAGCCTTCCTTGACCAGGCTGAGGTTCCCTCTTCTAGGATCTCATGGTGATGCAGGTAGGATGGGTCTGAGGACCAAGAGGGTCTTTGGCTTAATATGGGGTGGAAATCAAACAAGAGCCAAGAGGAAATGAGAGAAGAGTTGATTGAAGACATAGAAAAAGCAGATACAGTGTTTGGGAGAGTTGAAAAGGAAAAGCCCGAGTCTTGTCTTTGCTCAGGGGTCTGACATTTTTATTGAGGATGATAGTCTGGTGGATGTGTCTCTCAGGCATCCAAGAACCTATCAAACAAGAACAAGTGCTCAGGTGTCCTCCATAAATCATTTATGCCTTGGAGTCAAGGATCTTAGCATCAAGGTGTTTGGAGTCAGTGGTCTTGGAGAACGTTCATGAAGACCTCACCTGGTCACTCCTTAGATGCTATCTATCTATCCTGCTGGAAGTTTCCAAAGACATCATTAGCTCCTTGACCTTTACAAGGTGGACATTCATTAAAGCATGTGTAAGATAGGGGTGTAGTTTCTAGCAACAACAGAAGCAGGGAAAGAAGCAAAGGAAAACAAAATAAAAACCCAGCTTTTTCTTTCATAGGGTCCCTTCAGTCTCCTCTCCCAATCTGGCCACGTGATGTGCATTTCCTTCATCGGACCTGTCACAGTTACAATTTTACATCTGTTGTGATTATTTGATTTGCAATTTAGTGTCTTTGATTCATGTCTGTCTCCCTCAAGTCTTCATAAGGACAGGCCTGTGTGTCTGGTTACTTACTGTTTTATGTCCAGTTCTCAGCATGTCGCGAGGCACATAACTGGTACACACACGCACAGTTTTTTGTGGAGTGAATGAGTGAACGTAATCTTCGGAAGTATTGCCTAATATCCCATGAAGTGGTCCTAAGGAAAAAAAGTGAAATGGGTTTAGTAAACACTTTAAACCATATTATCCAAGGCTCTGCTTCTCCCCCGTGTGTCTTTGCATATAAAGGACTCTGGCAGGTCCTATAGACAAGAAGCCCTCAACTTGAACGTTCAACTCAGACCACAGAATGTAAACCAGGGTCCTCTAGGACACACTCTGGGCAGCATTCTACTCAAAGGAGAGCTCCTGGATAGCCATGCGACTGCTGTTTCTGCAGCCAGCAAATGGCAGGAAGAGTTCTAAATGGTTCCTAAGAGGAATTTCCCAGGAGTGAAGCTGCTCTGGCAAGTCTAGGATTTAAGATTTTAAAAATAAAGCCACAAGCACAAACAATCTCTATGAATAGAAGCTATATCATTAGTGGAAGAACAGACTCTACTCAGCAGAATTTGTACCACAATAAGTACTTGTTCAAAGAAAGACTGGAGAGAGGAAGTCTCTGGAGTGATCACAGGTCAGCTAGTGGTCACATCTTTTAATAGAAAGGATAATCATAAGATGAAACTTAAAACTGGGGTGTGAATGGAAGCTTTGTGAGCTTTGATAGCTACTGGAAGGCTGCATTTGCTTATTGAAGTCTATTTGATACACAATGTTACATTAGTTTTGGGTGTAGGGGCATAGTGATTCAAAATGTATGGGTATTTTAACTAGCTAATTAGCGAAGACGATGGCATCATAAACCACAGGGGTCAAAGGATATTACCCAGTAACTAGATTTAAAGAGATACCACTAACACACCAAGGGTAAATAAATACTGATCTTCCCTTGTTGGTTTTGTAATAAACATTTTGTCAACTGGTATTTATTCGAGGATTTAACATTAACCTCCTTTTTGTCAAATCCAGTGTTTTCATTTTTCTCACCAGTGTTCACCCTCCTCGATCTTTCGGTATCTCTCTGACAGTGCTCCCCAAGCCTCCTTCTAGAGAGCCTCTCTGCCCTTGTTTCTGTGGCCTGCACTTTCAATTCAATTGCATTTTAACCAATATTTATTGATCATCTGCGATGTGCCAGACACCGGGCTATCATCATCCATTTATTAACTCATTCATCAACATTAATTGAGTTCCTACTGGATACTGGGCACCATGCCAGTGACTGAGATACAAAGATGAACAAAATATAGTCTTGATCTGAGGAGGGGCAGAGAGCACTGAAGGAGAGCCTAGAGGATGAGGGAATGACAAGGCTACAACGGACATATAAACTCAGGGTCTGTGGCCCCAGAGAAACAATCAACTGTGGAAGGGGAATATGGTACATTACACAGTGTCTGGCACACGCTAAATCTTTAATAGATATTGTCACAGAAACACAAAACCTTCCAGACGGAGCGCTTAGTATGAATAGGGGGGTCTTCAGGGAGCCCTACTGGCTACAGCAGTAATTTTCAACTCAGTGGGGCAGAATATCAGATTCTCTGGGGGTATGGAAGGGGTGGTGATGAGGATAATGCTTACCTGAAAGATCTTTTTTCCTACTGTTATTACTTATCTGATAAATTGTAGGCACATGCATATTTAAAATTATGTAAATTATTAATTTACATGTTCAATTTTATACATTTATAGCTCAACAAGAATAAAATTGTTTTCATAATACAAATAACAAAAATTGAAGCTCAAACTAGCAAAGCTGGTAGAGAAATATAGAAGAGATAGAGGTTCTCAGCAAAGCCACTGTCTTCTTGAGGGTACTGGTGAGATTTTTCTGTTTAAAGAAAGGGGAAGCAGAATATTGGGTTGCCAAGGACTGTATCCTGTAGGCAAGGGTTATCAACCAGGGTCAGAGTCAAAATTGCCTGGAGGTGTGTGGGGGTGTCTCTTTTTTTTTTTTTTAAGATATTTATTATTTGTTTGTTTCTTTAGAGAGAGTGAGAGCAGGGGGAGGAGCAGAAGAAGAGGGACAAGCAGACTCCCTGCTAGGCAGAGAGCCCACCGTGGGGCCTGATCCTAGAACCCTGAGATCACGACCTGATGAGTAGATCAGGACTTGAGCCAAAATCAGGAGTCAGTAGCCCAGCCCACTGAGCCACCCAGCACCCTTGGGGGGGTGGGTGGGTCTCATTTTAAAGGGCACATTCCTGTGCCCTACCCGTATTAGTCACTGTTCTCCAAAGAAACAGAACCACTAGGATATAGATAGATAGAGACATAAACACAGACAACTCCCAAGATCTGCATTCAGATCTTGGGAGATCTGAATGAGCCAAAGAGCCAACTTTTCAGTTCAAGTCAGAAGGCAGGAAAAAACCACCCTCCCAGTTCTATGAGCCAGGCAGGAGACCTGTTTTTTTACTCAGCCTTTTCATTCTATTCAGATCTTGAACTGATGGAATAAGGGCCACTCACATGGGGGTGGGGGGAGGGAGGCAATCTGCTTTCCTCAGTCTACTGATTTAAGTGTTAATCTCCTCCAGAAACACCCTGGTAGACAACACCCAGAATAATGTTTGACCACTGGTCCCGGGAGTGCTATGGTCATTACAATTAACCACCACACCGCCAAATAGTACATCCTGAAATTTGAGACCTTTGTAGGCTGTTTGGAACCCTGGAAGGTTTTCAAGATGGGAAGCAATTTGATCAGCTTTCCTGGGAACCATTTGCAAAGGCTCCCTGGCCTCTGGTGGAAGGTGACTGGTGGTAGAGTAGGGGAAGGTGAGATGGGATGCAGGGGGTAGACCTGGATTGGAGGACGGGAATTTACGCTGCGTGACACTGTGATGAGAGCCTCTTCTCCCCAGCACGAATGACTCCTGTTCCCCTCCCTGTTGCTACATTACAAATGACTCCGGTGCTTAACAACTCGGAACAATAGCAGATCAGGAATTTGAGAAGGGCAACCCTGGGCAACTGAAGCTTGAAATTTCCTATGTTGTTTCCATCGGTTGTTGGCTGAGGCTTTAGTCACCTCCTTGGGACTGAGTGCCCGCAGTGGGTCATTGACATGGCTGGCATTTGACATGGGCCCGACATCTGCTACACACCACCTCCCCGGCAGAGCAGTCTGAGGGCAGCCTGACATCCTTCATGGCATGAGGCTTCACTGCAAGAGAAACAGGCAGAAGCTGCATGGCCTTTTCTGACTCACTCCCGGAAGATACACAGCCTCACTTCTACCTTCTTTCTCTTAGAGCAGACGCAAGCCTGCCCAGATTCAAGGGGAGGGGAATTAGTCTTCACCTCTTGATGGGAGCAGTGGTCAGGTCCCAGCGTAGAAGAGCATTGGGATGGGAGATAACTGTGGCCGTGTCTGGAAGCTACAGTCTGACATAGCTCCCAAGCTCACCTTTTCCATCCTGACCTGCTTATTCCTGTTTTGTTTTATTTTAATTTAATTTTTAAAGGTTTTATTTATTTATTTGAGAGACAGCCAGAGAGAGAGCGAGCGAGCGAGCACAAGCAGGGGGAGGGGCAGGCAGAGGGAGAAGCAGACTGTCCACTGAGCAGGGAGCCCGATGCGGGGCTCCATCCCAGGAACCCGAGCTCATGACCTGAGCTGAAGGCAGACGCTTCAGCTGCCTGAGCCACCCAGGTGCCCCTGACTCCTGTCTTAGATACTGAATGGCCTGCAAGATATCTCCATCGAAAGTCTTGTGTCAACTCAAACTCAAGTCTAAAACAGAATTTATCACAAAACCCTCCATCTCGATAATCTTATTATTTTGTCAATGAGATAACCTAAAAAACACATAGACTAAATCTTTTATCTTCGCCTTTTCTTTCTCTAAAAATAACTGGCTACCCACTCCGGTCTTTCCTTCCTTCTTCACACAGGCTCTCTGGTTCTCTCCGTCGCCTGCCATCAGCCTGTGCAGCTGCTCTTCAGCTCTCGACCCCTGCTGCTCTCCCCATCCCATCACTGCTCTTGCTTCTCTACCCATTTACCTATCCCAACCTGGTTAGTCTTGCCCAGATCCCACACCCCACTTTCCTCCTCCACATTCTGCCATGGCCTCCGATGGAACTCCACTCATCTCACTTGCTGCCAACGGGTCCCCTGGAAACGGAACTCTGAGATAGAATGATTTAGTGCACAGGGGGATTCTCCGGGAGTGACTTGGAGATGGACACCTGCCAAAGGGCGGGGAAGGACCGAGGATTGGGCAGAAGAGATCGAGCCGCAATAAGACCCAGCAGTAGCCGGGGCCAACCCCATGGGGAGCTCTGGAATTCAAATGGCACGATAGATAGTGGCCTTCAGAGTTGTTCCAAGATGGGCTGAGAGGCTGGGTCTTGACATTTCTGCACTGTTCTGTCGTTAGGCCACAGTGGGCAGGAGCATGACCTCGGGCAAGGCAGCTCTCTGCAACTGAGGGACCCTCTGCAGTGACTGACAGCAGTAGGTGTCCTCTCCCAGCACTCCCGGGAACGGGAACGAGTCCTTCCAGCCCCAGTCTCGGCTTCCGCCACCAGGACCCTTGCCTTTTCCATCACAGCCCCGGTGCACACCCTCCTGTTGCTCCCAGGCTCAGCCTCAAGTCCTTCTTTCTTTGGACCGTCAGCCAACTCCATTCCATACCACTCTCTCCATTTTGGCTCACTCTCTGATTCCTTTGAGTACCCAGTCCAGCTAGGTTATGCCCTCAGGGAGGGAAGGAGTGGAGGCATGCTTCTCTTCCTGGATGTTCAGCACAGAAGTACGCAGCCCTTTACAGTCAAAGCTCAAGAGGTGCTTGAAGACTGGTTAACCAGAGCCGCTGATGACTGTAGAGATTGCTCAGAGCGTACTGATTCTCATTTCCATTACCATAACAGAAGGAAACCACAGCCTCATAATCTTCCTGAGGGAGAGGATAGGTAAAACCTACACTGGCCCCCCCAGAACTTGCTGTGCCGGGTCTGGAGGGGGACCAG
This sequence comes from Mellivora capensis, assembly GCA_004024625.1. NCBI lineage: Eukaryota > Metazoa > Chordata > Mammalia > Carnivora > Mustelidae > Mellivora > Mellivora capensis. The sequence continues at coordinate 15,403 of PISX010001430.1, read as the reverse complement.
GGCCTGGATACCAACCTCACTCTGCCTTGAGCAATAGCCCTAGGTCCTCCTTCCCATCCCTTTGTTCCTGCGCACAAAGCAGAGTCCAGGATCTTTTTTGGTCTCACAGGGCGCTGCCTACGTTTAATTAATTAATGGCTATAAAGTGTGCCCAAATGCCAAGTGTAATTACGGTGACCAATTATTTTTGCCTGGAGAGGCAGCATTCCAGCCATTGTGGAGGAAAGGAGATAAAAGATAGTGTGTTTTCTGCCAGGGAGAACAAGGGCTGTTTTCCTGCCCTCCAGCAATGGATGGGAAGCTAGCTCTGGCTTTCTTACACCCTGGGCACACTGAGCCAGGACCCCCATCGGATCATTCTCTTTGTAGCTTCATTACTGCTTTGGGGAGAGGGAAGTACATGGCCAGAAACCACCACCGAGCTGGCTTTGATGTGTGCTGGGGCTCTGAAGCCCACACACAGCCACACCCCTCCCCCAGACCCCAGAGAGGTTACGGGCAAAACCCACTTGGGATTTCCCCTGGCCATATCCCCATGTCTGAAATTGAACAGTAGCCTCCACAATGATAATAATAAATTAAAAGTAAAGTACTTTGGGGTCCCCTAGTTGGAAGTTACCACGTGGTTTTTCTATTTAGAGTTCTGTTTCTCCCTCCGGGTAGATTTTATAAATAACCATTGGGAATGCTGAACAGAATTCAATTTCCATATTGATTCCCTTTTTCTTTTCACATAAGAAACATCAAGTAATTTCATGTCTGTGACCTTTCTCCCTGAAAGTTTGTCAAGTTAGATAACACAAGTAGAAAAATAAATAGGAAAGGAAGAAAAGGAAGGAACAAAAGAGGGTGACAACTTAAGTAATGTATTTAGAAAGAAACCCAATTACACCTGGGGCCTTGAGAGAAATCCAGAGCTGTCCCCATATCCTCACCTTGCATGGTTGAAGTTCTAGGCTAATGCTAGTTAACACCGGTTGTGCACCTGCCATGTGCCCCGTGTGTTGGAAGATGCTTTATGGGGGATTATCTCATTCACTTCTCACATTAACCCTGGAAGTAGACTATTATTCGCCCATTTTACAGAATAGAAACTAAGGCCTATAGGAATTAAATACTCCAAGTGTCGGTCTGACACCACAGCCCCGGATCCTAACAACATCACTCAGGGGAACACCATCTATGCATATGAAATGTCATTTTTATCAAGGAGATCCAGACCACAGTACGGTCCTGGGATCTATATACTCTCATGCCGGCCCCCTCCGGACACCTAAGAAGCATCATCTCAGAAGCTTCCTTGGTAATGTCTAGACCTTTGAGCTTCTTCTCAGAGGTAGGAAGTACATATTGAACCTCTTTTCTCTGCATGAAATGTGAGTCCATGTCCATTATTTATACTCGCTCAGAAATAATCTTAAAAAAAGATGTTCTTTCTTTTTTTTAAATATTTTATTTATTTATTTGACAGACAGAGATCACAAGTAGGCAGAAAGGCAGGCAGAGAGAGAGATGGGGAAGCAGATTCCCTGCTGAGCAGAGAGCCCGATGTGGGGCTCGATCCCAGGACGCTGGGATCATGACTTGAGCTGAAGGCAGAGGCTTAAACCCACTGAACCACCTAGGTGCCCCCCCCCTTTTCTAAGATTTTATTAAAGATGTTCTTTCATATGAGGAACTTTCACATGAAAGTTCTAGAGGTTGTGTGCCCTCTCTGCCACCAGCCTAGGGCAGTCTCTTCCCCTGTGATGTATTCTGAGAGTACACAAGCCCACTGGACTTATCATGCTCGAGAACCAGGTACTGGCATAACTCTTTGTCCGCTATCACTCTACCTCACCAGGTTGTAAATTCCACGTGGCAGCGACAAAGTCCGTGCAGCACACCCAGGGCCTAGTACAAAGCCTGGCACAGAATAGGTACCCAGAGACTTCCAGGAGCATAAAGGATGCTGACCTGTTGCACAGTTTGTCTCTGAGAACCTAGGTGCTCCAAGACAAACCCGCTGCTCTGAAACCTTTAAAGACCCAGTTAAATTTTCAGACAAAATAAAAGAATTTCTCAATACACGATTACAATCATTTTTGAAATGAGAGTAATGGCTGGCTCGCCACCGCCCTAAAGAATATCGGTTCTGGAAGCAGAGAGTCTGATTCTCATCCTCTGACCTGGATCACTACTCTCACAGTGGTGATGGTCAAGTTTTTAACTCCTTGGTGTGTCCATTTCCTCCTGGGGACAGTGGGGCTGATGCCAAGGTCAAAGCAATGATGTAGAAGTTCAACGAGTTGACACACCCACGAGTGCTCGCCACTGCACCAGCTGTGTGGAATCCATAAGTGCTGGTTGTTATCGTCAGTGATGCCATTACCTCTGAACTCACAGGTTTGTACGCTGCAGATTTGTCTCATTCCTGAAAGCTCACAGGCTATGAAAGCAAATTGAGGTCAGGTGTAAGGGTATCTGGACCGCCCCCCCCATGTCCCTGTTGTCAAGTTGCATTACGAGGCCAAAGAGAGCCTCTCTCCCAGCCCCAGCTGCCATTTATTTTATTGCCTTTGTCCCGTGGTTGCAGGGAGCAGGTTTTCCTGCTTTTCCAAGGCCTCTGATTGAGCTTAGAGATTACTGTATGCTCTACCGCCCTGGTTGGATTAGACGCCTTCATTCAGAGAACCTGTGACTCCATGCAAAGAGCAGGTCCCATTAAAGTCATTCGCGTGGGACCATCATCCTCCCTGTCCCCACCCAGTCTCCCTTCCCCGCTCCGGGACTCTCCCTATGTGCCACCCTGTCCCGGGGGGACCTCCCCTTGAACGTTCTCCACCCGGTCCGTGGTCCTGGAAGAAAAACAAAGATGTGTGCCCAAACTCAGGCAGGCAGGGAGAGGTATGGTGGAGTGGGTAGGAGTACCAGCTTTGGAGCTGGACTGCATGGGTTACCATGCTGGATTTTTGACTTACAACCCTGTGAAGAAATGGGAATAATAACAACAATAATAATACATATCTTATATGGTTGTACTGAGCGTTAACTTATACATTAAGCACTTAGAACAGTGTCTGGCATATAGTAAGGCCTCAGTACCTTTTTTCTGCCTTTTTGGGGGGGTCTTTTTACATTCTCAGGAGACAGAAGCAGCAATGGAGGTTTTTGTAGAAAGAATGGTAGGCTGGGAGTCAGGAGATCAGGCCGGTGCCTCCTCTCTCTTGTCTGCCATGAGATGACGTGTACAGCACTTTTCTTCTCTGAGGCCTCACTTTTCTCATTCCAAAATGGGTATGGAAATAATTTCAGTCCACTGAGATAGTGCTTGTAAAAAACTGTTGTAAATTCTAACTCTAAAACATGGAGCCAATAGCGATTAAAGAATTGTCCCATTTTGTTATCATGGCTTCTCCCAGGAGTAGGCAGATTGTTACCTTTCAGGTCTTCAGAATAAAAGCACCTCCATTTTTTAGAATTCTCCCACTGGAGGGTCATTCTCCCACTGGAGAGTCTCCTGGGATTTGTGGTGTTCAAGACTTTTATTAAGGATGTCCCAGAAAGTGTCTGGTGGGAGAGAAGTCTCAGGGACAAGAATGCTGTCTTAAAGGAGGTGGCAGGCTGTCCCGGGGTGAACAGGTCAGACTTCTAAGTCCCTCGCCCAAGAGGCAAGAACTGGATCTCTGAGTATAAGTGACAAGGGGCAGCTTTGGTGTCAAAAAGGAAGGAAGATCATTCTTTGAATATAGCTCTCATAATGTGGAAAAGAATACACAGTTGTGAGTGCCTGGTCAGTAGAGGTATTCAAGCAGAGGCTTTAGACCGCTCAGTGGGGAATGGGATAAAGGACCCCGTAATGAGGGGTGTGTGTGTGTGTGTGTGTGTGTGTGTGTTGGACAGGGGTGAGGGAATGGGAGAACCTAGTTGACCCGGGTCTGGGAATTGTAGTTCATCCTAAGAAGGTAGCATGTCATGGGGGAGGGGGCGCCCAGCCGGGGAGAAAAAGGACCGCCAAAGGGGAGGCTGATGGAGCCCAGGCTCAGCTCTGCCGAATTCACTGTTTTGCCAAGGCTAGTCCCGGTCTCTTCTCTCTGGGCCACAGAGCCTGGAACTGCACACAATCCACTCATTCGTTTGGTTACTACCGCAAACATTCAGCGCCGGAGAGTCAACGACCCCGCAGCGATGCGAAGCCTCTCGCCCGGCCACCAGCAGAGGGCAGGAGAGACACGCAGATGCCCAACTGCGGAGCGGCTAGCCAAGCTTCTCCACCGGGGAAACTGGGTCACTCGGTCCCGCCAGGCGGCAAACATCCCAAGGGGGTGGGCATCGGCACCCCCTGGCAGAAGTAGCCCCTGCTTGCAAAAGGAAGGCTGAGATCCATAACACGGAGGGCTCAGGGCCGCGGGGCCGTCAGTGGTGGGGTGGGGAGGGAGAAGGCTGGAGGGATCTGTTCCCAGCAAAGGGTTTCCAGGGGCTCCCTCTAGAGAAGAGAAGGTGGGCAGTGGGAGGCCTGCCAAGACAGGGAGGGGTGGGGTTTGCTTCAGAGAGAACCCATGACCTCACTAAGGAGTCTGAGGCTCTCTTTCGGGCTGGGTTGAAACCTCCAGTGGCAGGTTGGGGGGGCAGGGCTGGCTGGCAGGATATGAGTCAGTGGATGCTAGCTAGCCCTGATGGTCCTGGGCTCAGGAGGCAGGTTTGGAGTCACACTGGCTTGTGTCCTGGTTTTGCCATATATATGCTGCAGGACCTTGGGCAAATCATTTTCATACCTCAGTTTCCTTTTTCATAAACCGGTGGCCCTGTTATGAAGATGAAATCGGAAGAATGATGTGAGCATGCCAGAGTATTCTTCTCTCCTTCCCCCTCCCCCGCCCCATCCTGGTGGGCATCACCTGCCCTGGGTGACAATGGAAGCAGAGGTCTTCTGAGCATGGCAGCGAGGAGGGCATGCCCACGGTGCTGGCAGTCTTGGCAGGGTGAGAGCATTCTGTGGGGGTGATGTTGCAGGGAAAGACGTGGGAAGGACATGCCCCACCCTCCTCTTCATCCCACAGCACCCTACTATAGGGACAGTTGAAGGCCTGGGGAAAGCGTGCCTCCGCCACTCTCAAGCCATGGTCTCTTGATGTCTCTGAGGCTTGAGAAATCAGGGAGGTGGCAACAGACCGGGGAGGACAGGGGACTTAGAAGATAGCACGGGGAGGGAGGCAATCCTGACACTCCAGTTTCTCCCGTGGACCCTGTGACGGCTAGAAGAGCCACTTAAACCTGAAGTCAAGGACTCATTCATGCGTTCGTTCAGACTGTGTGTTTCCTCCATTCACCTGCAGCAGGGACTGTGCTGCTCCTTCCTCTCCAGGAGAGGGATGGTGGGTGCTGGTGCTTCTGTGGTGTTTAATGCTTTCTGGCTGTTAATGAAGAAGGAATCTTGGAGAACTAATTTGAACCCTCAGTTTTATGGATTAAAAAGAAAAGGCCCAAACACTGAGGCTCAGAGCACAGTGGGGCAGGGAAAAGAAAGTTCTTGTTTGTGGCGCCTGCGTGGCTCAGATGGTAAGTGTCTGCCTTCAGCTCCGGTCATGATCCCAGGGTCCTAGGATGGAGTCTGGAGTTTGTCGTCCTCCCTGCTCAGCAGGGAGCCTGCTTCTCCCTTTCCCATTCCCCCTGCTTGTGCTTTCTCTCTCTCTGTATCAAGTAAATAAAAATCTAGAAGAAAGAAAGTTCATTTTGTCCTTGTCAATTGCTTCTAGAATCTTCTTCTGTCATTGTTTTAAGAAAGTGGCTGGATCTCTATATCGAGAGTCTCTTCCTCTCCCTGAGGATTTCCCTTTGCCCCCATCCTCCCTACTTCACCTCTAACCACTTCTTACATTACCCAGCCTCAGGTGTGAGGCAGAGCGAGTTCTCCCAGCCCCAGGCTAGGGTCTAGGGCTCCAAGGAGCCACCTGTATTTCTTTCTTTTTTCTTTTCTTTTTTTTTTTTTTTTAAGATTTCATTTATTTATTTGACAGACAGAGATCCCAAGTAGACAGAGAGGCAGGCAAAGAGGGAGAAAGGAGAAAATAGGCTCACCGCCCAGCAGAGAGCCCGACGCAGGGCTCGATCCTGATACCCCGAGATCATGACCCGAGCCGAAGGCAGAGGCTTCAACCCATTGAGCCACCCAGGCACCCCTTTCTTTTTTAAAAATTTTATTTATTTATTTGAGAGAGAGAGAGTGAGAGAGAGCAAGCGGGAGGAAGAGCAGAAGGAGAGGGAGAGAGAGAATCTCAAGTACATTCTGTATCAAGCACAGAGCCCAGCATGGGGCTTAATCCCAGGACCTCAAGACCCTGTCGAAACCAAGAGTCGGAGCCACCCAGGAGCCCTGTAGCCGGTGGTTCTGAGGTTGAGGAAGTCTGAGCGGCATAATGTGATAAAACCAGCAGAGTTGGAATTCCGGCTCTGCCATGTGCTGGTTATGAGACCTTGGGCAAAATACTTTCTATCCCAAGCCTCAGTTTCCTCCTCTATAAAATGGGGACAGCAATAGTATTTTCCTTATAGATACTATTCCTTCCAGTCCCACTTAATTTGAAGTTGGAAGTGAGAATAAACTCAACAGCCTTCTTTATCCTTGGGAAAGTCTAACAGCAGGACCCTAAAGGAAAGGGGAGGAAGGAACGGGGAGGAAATGAAAGGGGACGAAGCCAGAAGTTAGAATCTTCTAGTTCAAGTCTAGGAGGTCCTAGAATCTTCTAGTTCAAGTCCTAGGAGGAAAGGGGAGGATAGGAAAGGGGAGGAATCCAGAAGTTAGAATCTTCTGGTTCAAGTCTAGGAGGTTCTGGATGGTAGAAATCATCCAGGGCTGTGGCCCAGCACATCTCATGCCCCAGACTGCAGTGCAACTGGATCCTGGTTGCTGTGCCTCTTTGGCCCTTAGTGTCCTCCTCTGGATAATGGAGAGGCTGGGCACGGTGAGCTCCAGGGTCCCTGCAGCCTGGCCTGTCTGACGCTCCCAGTCACAGAGCCCGGCCCTCATTCTTTGGACTGCAGCCCGGGCCTCACACAGCCCATGTAGCTAAAGAGGTAGCACCTGGCACCTGGGCTCTGGCCCACTTCCCAGAGGAGGTCACTCAGCCCCAGGGAAGCCCCCGGTTTGCTGGTTTGGAGGCTGTGAAGGGCCGGGCAACAGAGACTTGGGCCTATTGGCATCTGGTTCAGCCAAAGCTTTTCAGGGAAGGATAAGGAGGAGCAGCGGGGCTGGCAGAAGCCGTGATAAACAGCCTGGAGCTCCGAGTCCGCGGCCTTGCTTTGCCATCCACAGCCTCAGCCACCTGGGAAAAGGGAAGGCTCCAGAAGAGACAATGGCCGGGGGCCCAGAGGAGGTCTCCTGTTTGAAGAGGCCTGGGTGAGGGATGGTTCCACGGGAGGGGAAGAGTACTGGCAGGGGCCAGAGCAGGTACCCCAACCGTTGAGGCATCCTCTGTGTGAGGCCACGGGTGGCAGCCGTCAGGGTATGGGCGGAGTGCTCAGACAGGGCTGGGGACTTTAGGATCCACGGAACATGTACGTGGCGTGGACCCCACACACATCATGGGGCAGGGTGGGGGAGGAAAGCCTTAACCCCAGGGGACTCCAAGGGCTCCTAGGAGGCTGCTCAACACCATGGGACAGGGGATGGGAGATAGTTCGGTGTTCTTCCCTTGGGCAGTGAATCCCACTGAATACCCACCTCATTCATTCTGGGCTACACATGCCCCTGCAAGGTCAAAGTCACGGGTTGACTTGCTGGCTATAGTGATGGCTGTCCGGAGTCCCCAGAGGCTGGTGTGATTCCGGTCATTCTAGCTTGCAGATAAGCAAACAGAGGACTTGTCTGAAGTGCCTCACCCAGCCTGGCCAGCTTCCAGGGCATGTCCAATTATCTTCTAATTTGTGTCCATTACAGTAAGACACCCCTCCCCCTCCTACCCCATTCTCCTCTTGCCTTGTAGCAAGGCTGTGTTACACACGCCCTCCCAACACCATCCTATGCAGACTGGGCAGATGGTGCCAGAAAGGTAGACATATCCAGGCAAAATGGGCTACTCTGGTTGCCTGTCCCCACTATCAGTGAAGAAACAGCTCAGTGATACCTGGCTCAGCTGGAGATGCCCAGTTGCCCTCTCCTTCCACAGATGCTTCGGTCTGGGACCCATTCCCGTCCCCCACCCCTCATCTTGATGCCTCCACTTCCACTTGGCAACTCCACTCCAGGACTTCTTGGTGACTCGGGTAGAGGAAAACCATGGCCTTGGAGAGCCAGGCAGAGCCCACTGGAGTCCCAGTGAAGGCCTCTTGGGAACCAGATGACCTTGAGCAAGTTTCAGAACCCCCTGAGCCCGGGCACCTTCATCTGTTAAAACAATGAAAACCAAGCAGGCTAAATCAAACTGACAAGCTGGTTCTGAGAATTGAATGAGTTAGCCCGTACAAAGCCACCTAGCCTTAAGAAAATATTTAATAAATAAGATTCTTCATGGGGTAGGAGTGGGGGGGCTTTGTGGCAAGAAGAAAGGTTATGGGAATGAGAATCCCTGAGCACTTAAAACATACTCACTGGTACACTCAATCCTTTCCTTGTACTGTATTATCTTAGTTAAGCTTCCCAACACCGCTATGAGGCAGGTAGAGAAACTGAGGCTCCAAGATGCTAAGCCTACTTGCCCAAGATTGTAGTGATCAAAAGTCTGACCCAGGGCCTAAGAGCTAAACATCTCAGATTCTCTGCAACAATCCTTACTTTCCCGCGGTGACTGCAGGGTCCTTCCCTGAAATACGCTTTTGTTCTATCTTTGGGTTTTTGTTTCAGTAAACAAGACCATCCCGAAGGGGCCTTCACATCCCTCATGCTAATAGTTACTCCTTCTCCTAAGTGTTCAGAACACTGTGGTTATGCTTATCCCTTACACTTTCCATGTGTTATGTGTATTTACACACCCGTCTCTGGGCCTGGGGGGACGCCCTTTGAGGGCACAGACAGAATCTTGTCTTATTTCCCTTTGTTTCCTTTTGCCAAGTAACTATTAACCGAAGTGCTTTGCATGCCACAGGCTTTTGGAAAATGTTTGTTGACTTGAGGTGTGTGTTTGGCAATGCGAGTAGAGAGCATGAAAGATGACAGACCTGGGTCAGAATCCTTCCTCGCACTGACTCTGTGACCCTGGGTAAGTCACTCAACCTCTCTGGGCCTCCCTCAGTTTCTTCACCTCTAAAATGGGATAATAGTAGCAACCATCATGGTGCGTCGTGAGAATGAAATGAAAAAAAAAAATGCATGCAGAGCATTTACACAGTGCCTGGCACATATCACAGTCTCAGCAAATGGTCTGTCTTGTGGCACCAAGGGCTGGAGACAGGCAAGGTGGGTGGTGTTGATGGGGAAGACAGAGGTAGCGCTGGGAGACGTGCAGAAACAAGGACACTGCGAACGACCCAACCTGCTTACTTCTCAGGGCATGATGGAATGGAGATGGATAAAAAGGAAAGAGATATTTTAAGGAAAGTTCAGCAAAATGGAGAGGAGCCAACAAAACGAGTATAAGCCTGCTGGGATGAGGGGGGAAGGAATTGGCTAGAAGCAGACAAGCCCACAGCAGTGGCCCAGAGACTCTGTCCAGGATAGAAGGAGGGGCCTGGGGATGGGAGAGATATGCCCACCCAACCAAAAGTAGAATAAGGTTGGTAGCTGAGGGGTTGGTGGCTGGAGGGGGACGTCACAAACCAAGGTGGCTGTGGAAGGAGCAGTCTCTGTCTCGATCCAAAAGGAAGATCCGAAAGCCAAGAAGGATGAATAATCCAGGCTTTGGGCTCAAGGCGGCAGGCAGCTGTTGTTCATTTATGGCTTGAAGAAGGCTTCATGAGCCTCTCCAGCATGTTAAGAAACCCCCTTCGAATGCAGCTTGCCTGAGATGTCTTAGGCTGGAGCTCGAGTCTCATTGAGGACCATCCCTGCCCGCCCCCTCCCCGCCTAAGGTGGGAGCAGAGACCAAGGGAAGTGAAGGTGCCCAGACCCCCTGGGCCAGTCTGGAGAGCCTCCCACCCCTCTCCCGAAGCTCTCAGCCCTGGGGTGAGTCTGTAGAAAGTTGCCAGACAGTGCGAGGCAGGCCTTAAGTTGCCAGTGACTGGGCCTCTTAGTGACCCAAGCAGGGTTTTGCTAAGCTTCAGATCTAATCTCTCCAATTTAAATCCAAATTTGCTGACAGACACAGCGGGTGGGGGCGTGGCAGGTTCTACCTGCAAGAGGCTGGGGGAGGGAGGAAGGCCCCTTTTCGTAAGTAGAAACGAGGAGCTTCTGTCCAGTAGAGGTCCTGCGTCCTCCTGTGCCCATCACTCAGCGGTTTGTCCACAAGGACACGGGAAGAAGCTTGCCAAGTGCCGGGAGCCAAACCATTCCCCAGCCTTCAGGGGCAGAAATGGTGCTCCTGGCCTCGCAATGGAGTGGGAGGATCCAAAGTGATTTGTGGACTAGCTTGAAAGGTGACGTGGGCAGGGACGTGGCTGGGGCGCCACAAGTTCCTTCATCCACAGAGCCTTGAGGCGCGCATGCCCTGCCTGTTAGCCAGAATAGCCAGGAGCCAGGAGCCTAGAGGGGCCTCTCCAGCCAGATGGGAAGAGGCCCTGTAGCTGGATATGCACCTGTGTGAGGGTATCCGGTCTCCTGATTCCTCCCACCCCAACAAAGGCCAGGGTTGGGGGGGGGGGCGGGGCTCTGCTCTTCACACTCCTTCGGGGATGCAGGTGGCCCTCTTTTGCCATCTTCAGCAAAAGGCTGCCCTGTATTCCAACCTCTTTAGGTTCAGGTCTGGAAGGGACCACATCACCTCATTGCCACTGGCCAGAATTCATTCCTGAGGACACAACTGCATGGCCAGGGAGGCTGGGAAACGAAGCCTAGCTGTGTGCCCAGGAAAGACAAAATGGATTTGGTGACATCAGCAGTGTCTGCCTTGTGCCCCAAATCACACAGGACATTTGGTGATTGAGGGTTGGGAAGAGGCCCCTGAGAAATAAATGGATGGAAGAGATATAGAGGGCTTGGGACAACATCCCACCTTTGGGTAGCCTTGACAGATGTCCCTTTTTTAGCCTCAGGAGCAGGCAGCCAGAGGCTACGAAATGCTCTGAAGAGAGGACAAGTGCCCAGTCCCTGAAGGCAAACTCTGGCCTGAAGCTCCATCGCAGCCTTGCCCGGTGGGTGAGGCCTGGCTGGCCGGCGAGTCTAGCTCTGCCCTGGAGTTTGGGTGAATTTCAGCCTCTGAGATTCTCATTAGCTTTCATCTCTGTGGGTCTGTGAGCCCGATGGGCTCAGCGAGGCATGGGGAAGAGGGAGGAATCAGAGTGCTGAGCAGTGGTGGGGAGGCAGGGCCAAATCTTTGCAGTCCTACTGCAGGAGTTCCAGAAGGGGCTTGCACCCTGTGTCCTCTGCCCTTAATGACAAGGCGTCAGGCTTTGGTCACCACTCTTCCTTTTGGAGGAGGGTCTGAGCTATTGTGGCCTGGCCGGTGTGTTTTGGAAGATACTTAGGGGCTGTGCCGCAGCTCAAGGAGGAGACATGTAATTGCGTCTGCCACTCACCTCCGTGGCCAGACTATCTACACGGCAAATGCTCTGATGCCTGCTATTCCCCTGCCCTCTGGCTTCATTTTAAGCCAGCAGCACTTTGTGCCCGGCGAGCACATCCCCTCTCGTGGTTCCCAGGCCAACGGAACGAGCTTTTCTTCAAAGCCTGTTGTCTGCTGTCCTCTTTTTCAAAATATTAAAGAAATGATCAGTGGATGTGATGGTGTCTGTCCCGGAGGGACACCCCCAGGCCCAGGGCTGCCTTGCCAGTGCTCAGAGCAACACGGGAACCCCTGGGGTCGGCTCTACTCTCAAGACTGCCTCTGCTCTTCTCTGAGCGGCCCAGACACTAAGCTACGGGGGCAGGACCTACATCCATCCCTGCCCTCCTCTCTCGACCCCGTCCCTTCTCCTGTTCATCTCTACTCCCTTCGCCTCTGAGGAGAGTCTGCTTTCATCCTCAGTGCAGGAGACAAGGTTGGCTGGTCCCAGAAACAATATTTGAAGGTGGTGAGAGGGAGTTTATAGGAAAGAATGGAGCACAGTGTAGCTTGAGGGCTATGGATTGGAGTCCAGGGGCAGGGGTCTGGTCGCTTTCTGCCCCTATACCCAGGGCTCCATTTTTCCTTAGGCCCAAGCTTTTCTCCCTGCCTCGAATGCTGCCCACTCCATATGCCTGAAATATAGCCATGGCTTAAGCCCTGCCTGAGTCCCCTACCTCTGATCTCCCTAGGCCTCCCAGGCCTTCTTAGAACAGGCACAGGAAAGCTCTTTGTGTAAAGGGCGAGGCTAAACCATTGTGCCCTGTGTCACACCTTCCAATGGGCCCTAAGTGGCTCCCCATAAAGGCCAGACTCCTTAGCACTCTCCAGCCCTGTACTCTCACCACTCCAGGGGGCTCCCCTTCTTTTTCCCTGCAGTTCATGAGTGAGGTCCATGGTCTGATGGAAGATCTATCCCTCTGGGGTTAGCCAAGATTATTCACCGTCCCGTGAGCCTGCTCGAAGTCTGCTTATTCCTCTTCATTCGCAGAATGCCCTCGCTGTGTATCAGCTTTTGGATCTGTTCAGACACACCATCTCTGAAATATTTCTTGTCTCCCTCCCTCCAGACCATTGGCAGTGGTCTTTCCCCATTCCGTCGAAGCATGTATGTGAGGTTTCATTGTTTGATCCCCACCCCAACTCTGAGCACCAGCACGCGGTTGGGCTCATTCATATCAGCCCGTTGAACAAAATGAAACCCAGCCCGACTGCCAGCCCGGGAGGCTTTCCCCCAGCCCGAAGCCACTGCAGCTTATCGAGTGCTCTTCACGCACGGTCTGTACCGAAAGCTGACATTTCCCATGCTTGGCCTCTAGCCCCAGCCCTCTCCTCTGGGAAAGACAGAGACCCAGGTGGGCTGGTATCGTCTCTTTCACAGCGCAGATGCTCCATAAATATTTATTGGATGATTAACTCCCCGAGCTCAGCTCTCAGGCTGAAGCCGAGCTCAGATTAAGTTGGTTTGCTGCTGTTTGATTCTCTGTTGTTTTCTGGTCTACAGGGAAGTACAAAGGGTGGTCCCAGGGACAAGGGATGTGAGCCGCCGCTTTCTCCCTACCCACGGCCCCCCTTATGAATCTAGAGTCAGAGATTTCAGAGCTGGGGCCAGCAGGCCCTCCCCCATCTCTGGACTGCTCTCTTGGGACCGGCTTCCCACAGCCTCCCCCGTCCCTGGGAGCGGCCCAGGCGTCTTATTCACGGCTGCTCGTTCTGTGCAGGCCTTGGGCGATGGCTGTTCTTCCACCACTCTGCTACTCGCTCAGCCACGGCCCTGCCAACTTTCCTCCTCCACACCTGATGGCACACCTGGCTGGCTTCTCAGCCTCCACTTGGGATTGCTTTCTGCCGTTCCAAGGTGGGCCGCTTCCCCTCTCCTCCTTGTGCGGGAGCCCTCCTGGGGCCCAGGCCGTCACCACTTAACCACTCCTCTCCTTTCCTCTGGCCTCCTTGCCAGAGGTAGCTCCTATGGCCCTGCTCGGGCTGTCTTTGGCATGACCCCACCTCGCCTTAAGGAGCCTCAACGGCCTGACAGGCTTTCCCCCTCCCTAACAGTGATGCGGATTCCTTGAGAGCAGGCTCCAAGACTAAGCACGGCTTTGCCACCCCACATGTTCCCCACTTTCTCCTGTAGGACTTCGCCCACAGTAAGCGTTCATGCCTCTTTCCTGATCACTTAGAAGGGGAGGCTCATTAAGGGGGTTTGCGAAACTTGGGATCTCTTCCACTAGGACTTCGGAACTTTTCCATCGGAACAGTGCTCTCCAAGGTATGTTCTGTGGATACCAGGATGTTTATCGGTGTTCTAGGAGGAGAGGCCCATGATCAACTAGAACACATTTCTTAGAGCCTTTGATATGTTAACATACTTGAGATTTTCCAAGAAAACAAAAGGACTTGGAGCCTAACACGTCCATGCATGAGGGCCTGCAGGCCCAGGGCCTTGAGACAGGTACTCAGGATGGTGGAAAACAACTACTTATCACAGGTGAGGTATACAAGGAATCAGTTAAGGTGAAGACTAGGGTAAGGTCAGCAAGCAAAGCCTACCTCACAGAGACTCACTGTGGATCACAGGCTCACCCACCTAACCCCAGATGGGGGGCTCATTAGGTGAGGGGAGCATGAGTCTCCCCACTCACATGGCCTTATCTCCCCCAGTCCCAGGGGGAGGTGGGCTGTCATCAATAGCTTACCCAATAAATCTTCACTGGAACTACCCTACCCCTGAACTCCAGGGACAGAATTAATTTCTTTCTTTCTTTTTTTTTTTTTTTTTAAGATTTTACTTATTTATTTGACAGAGAGAGAGAGATCACAAACAGGCAGAGAGAGAGTGGGGGAAGCAGGCTCCCTGCCAAGCAGAGAGCCCCACGCAGGGTTCAATCCCAGGACCCTGAGACCATGACCTGAGCCGAAGGCAGAGGCTTAAACCACTGAGCACCCAGGCACCCCCCCAAGGACAGAATTTCTAACTAAGTTGCAGGTCTAAGAATTTTCGAAGCCAGGATTTATAAGCAATATAGGTGCTTTCCGTGAGGCTAGATTGGCCAAGGCCAAGCACATTAGGCCAAGAAACCCTTTTTTTTTTTCGCCTTGAACACCTCATGGGAGTGACGTGTCTAGGAGCACACATTCGTAAATGTGCCTTGGAAACACTACCAGCCCGTCTTCACCATCAGGGAGGAAGCAGCGGGTGAACACCACCAGTGCTTTGTGATCCTTTTGTTTATAAAGCACCCCTGGGCATCCATCTCCCCGTCTCCCCACAGGACTCTCTCAACCTTTCTCTGCCAGGCAAGCCTGACTCGGCCGCTGTCCCCATTGTATAGATGAGAGCAGGCGGAGAGAGAGCGCTGGTGGAGAGCCCCGAGACAGGCATTTGACATTCTGCTCTGCCAGCTACTCTTTGTGGGATGTGTATTTCTGACATGAGAACATCAATCTCACAAGATTATGGACAGGATGAAATGAAAACATGTGCTAGAGCACTGTGTAAAAGCCATTAGTGCAGTGCATGCTTATTGGACCCATGCTGCCTGGTTTTCCATGATGGAAAGCTACTGTTCATTGGGAGCCCTTCGGGCACCACACATAATTCTTGGCACTTTTTGTATGCTATTTAACGTGATCATTTTTTAAAAAGATTTGATTTACTTATTTCACAGAGAAAGAGAGACAGCAAGAGCAACAACACAAGCAGGGGGAGCGGGAGAGGGAGAAGCAGGCTTCCTGCTGAGCAGGGAGCCCTACGTGAGGCTCAATCCCAGGACTCTGGGGTCATGACCTGAGCC
>PISX010001429.1:6048-195956 GCA_004024625.1 Mellivora capensis | reverse complement strand
CTCCAAAGGCAAAGGAAACAAAAGCAAAAATGAACTTTTGGGACTTCATCAAGATCAAAAGCTTCTGCATAGCAAAGGAAACAGTCAACAAAACAAAGAGGCAACCCACGGAGTGGGAGAAGAGATTTGCAAATGACCGTATAGACAAAAGGTTCCTGATAAATCCTTGGCCCATAGGACCCTCCACAATCTGTGGTCTCGCTTCTCTTTCTCTGTATTTGTTCCTCACCTTCTGCCTCTCTGCATGCAGCCTTCCCTCTGTCAGCAGTGCTCTGGGCACCTCATCTCTCTGCCTGGAATTCCTGTTTCTTTGTTGTGAGTTAACTCTTACAGTCATGTCAAACCTCAGGTCAAGCATCACCTGTCCATGAAGCCTTCCGTATAAGCCCTCCCCTCCAGCTGTACCTGTACCTCACTGCCCTCCGCAGGGATCCCATGGCCCTAGCACACACCTCTATCAGAGTATTTACTCGATTCTCTGCCTCACCAGGTGTTTATCTCCCTGAGATCCTGAGGCCTGCCTGCCTTTCCATTCCCAGCTCCCAGGCATGGTAATTAGAATGTAGTCGATTCTCCAGAAATGTTTCCAGTGAAAGAATAAATGAATTATATTAATAAATGTATATATTCATCTTCTCTACATATAATTTAAGCAATTCAATCTGTTTAATTTACTAATTTCAGTATTCAGCTGCTTCAACTTGCATAAATCTATTACACAGAATGTATGTTACAATATTACTAAAATCCAAAGACTAAATTTTAGTATAATCCAAAGGAACATTGGACTTTAAAGAAAAGTCAATCTAACATTATGTCTTCAGTTTATTCCTTAATTTTTTTCAGTCAACATTTAATGAGTACCTTCTGTGTTCCAGTTATTGGGTTAATAGCTAGAGGTTAAAAAAATGACCTGGACATGTTCTCTTCCCTCCTTAAGTTTTAGTCTGGAGGGGGAAGCACAAGTAAACAGATGGTTACAGTTCTCTGTACAGCTGATACGGGAGCACATAGGAAGGATACCTGACTACAACTGAAATAGAAATCTACTTCCTCTTTCTTCCCAAAGTGAAGAAACAGCCTAAGGTACAAGGTACAAAATACATTTCTGCATGTTCCCATAAATCAGTCAGTTGAGAACTAAGAAAGCATAACTTCTGCCAATTAATCAGTTAAATCAACTTTCACCAGTCGAGCAAAGAGAGCCCTATATCCCTATGTTATCTAGAGGATTAGAAATATTTAAGATGAAACCTTCTTTTGGGGCACATTAACCTAATACTGCCTAATAATGCCACTTTTTAGTTTGAAATTATTCTTCTCTTTTCTTAAATTTATATCTTTGTTTAATTAGAAACTCTTTTCTGACCTCATTTCATTATCTATATAACTGTATGTCAGATACAACCACATTTGAACTAGATTTATTCTGGAAGCTTTTGAAAATAAGGAGAGTTGTGATAATCATAGTGAGCAAGGTCAAATTTTATTTCTCCAGATCTGTAGGAAGAAATTGTTAGTATGAGAAGCACAATGGAAGGTGTGGAAACTTTGCTTTTCTTCTTTGTAATATTGATTTTTTTTTTCTCATGTCTTTGGAAATTATTATGATGCTTTCACTAATGAACTTTTTGGCATAGATTGTTTGCAGGATAGTAAGTCTAATAATATTTCATATCGTAGTGTTTTATGGTTTTCAAAGCCTTTTCTTATTCATTGTTTATTTTATGTTAATAATGACCTTGTTGCATTGGTGGGGAGGTAACTTTAATTCTGCCCCCCCTCCTTTTTTAATGTAGGGGTATTTGAGACCTATCAGCCAGAGGTCACACAGCTAATAAATGAGGGCTGACAATAGAACCCAGGTTTTGTCTTTAGGCCTAGCATCTCTTTCTAATAATCCACACTGCATACATACATAGAGATGAGATGAAATAATCCTAACAAAAGGGTATTGTAGTGATTTTATTTCTCAGCAGAGCTGTCATTCCCTTGGTGTTCAGCTTTTCAAAGTTGGAAAATTAATTTTATCAATCTACTAATAGTGACTAGTGTGTGGTTCACAGTAACCAAACTCACAAGGGACACAACCAAAATGCCACTACACTACAATGAGAACTATGACTGTCAGGAGAATACAAATCCCCGAATCTGCTGGTCAGTTCTGTTGCTTTGTTATTTAAAAAAAAAAGTTGGAAATACAAGTTATGGCTCTGCAATTTGCTTGTGAACATAGATAATTTGACATAA
Source organism: Mellivora capensis (assembly GCA_004024625.1). Classification (NCBI taxonomy): domain Eukaryota; kingdom Metazoa; phylum Chordata; class Mammalia; order Carnivora; family Mustelidae; genus Mellivora; species Mellivora capensis. The sequence continues at coordinate 193,706 of PISX010001429.1, read as the reverse complement.
CTGCTTTAGGAAAGACTATATATCACAGGCCTCTTGAGTCTCATGGCCCTTGGCACAATCTTAGCCCCTAAGCCCCTGTGCTGGGAGAATTTTCCTGGGTTCTACTGAATATAAAATTTTCAGACATTAGATTATTTGATTATTATTCCCTCCCCAGATCATGAGATTATATTATTATGGGCTGTGGTCAACTTCCTTTTGATTTGATTATGTTAGCACATTTGATTGGTTGTTTAGTACCTAACCCAGGACCTCCAGTGTAGGGGTCATTAATCAAATATGTGCAAAATAATACCTCACAAATGTGTCGTTCTATAATTTGTATTGGATGATAGCATATAGAATAGTGATGAAAATGACTTTTTTTTTCTTCCCAAGTAACTACCAATAAGCAACACAGCCAGAACAAAATAAAGAGAAGCACATATACCCCCAGATTCTTACGGATTTTTTTTCTTATTGTCTGATAGTTAAAAAGTATAAATATCACAATTGTATTACAAAGCATCCACTAGCAAAACAGAAAATGGTTTACTTTATAGGCAATGTTTTGAAAACATAGCTGTTCTTTAAAGCTACATTTTAGCTTTACTGTTAAGAAAATGGTTTTTGCTGTTGGCCGTTTTGGGATTTGGGCTAAATAATTATAATGGTGGTATTGATTTTAGGAGAGATTTTCTTCTTTTCTAAAAAATTTTTTAAAATTTTATTTTATTTTTTCAGTATTCCAAAATTCATTGTTTATGCACCACACCCATGCTCCATGCAATACGTGCCCTCCTTAATACCCACCACCAGGCCCTTCTAACCCCCCCACCCCCCCTCCAAAACCCTCATGCATCTATATAAAAATTTTAAAATATATTAAGCTAAATATATTCCTTCAAAATAAATTGACCAATTTAATCCCATTTTCATTTTTTGAGAATTTTAATGCCATGGACCCTCTCACTTTTAGCCTATCTCTCCCTCTTTCCCTCTTTCCCTCTCCCATTTTAACTTATTGAATGCATTGAAAAAAATAATAAACTTAAAAAAATATTTTCAAGCTTAGAAAACTTACATCTCATGATTATTGATTTACTTCCATAATTTCCCATATTCCATTAATATACTGGGAAATTTTTTCTCCTAAAATAAGAATAGGAAGATTGTACTTCAAAAAATTAGTATTTCAATTTGTATTTTAAAGGTTTTAGGACCGTAGCTTGCTTTGGAGCCTAGCATAGGGACTGGAGCATAAGTCTTCAATAAATATTATATTTTGAATGGCTTGATATAAAGTAGATAACATATAGGCATGTTATTTTACTTTTCTTCCTTAAAATATAGTAAATAATTGGGGCACTTGTGTGGCTCAGCTGGTATAGTGTCTGCCTTTGGCTCAGGTAATGATCCTGGGGTCCTGGGCTCAAGCCCTGCATTGGTGTCTCTGTTCAGGGGGTAGCCTGTTTCTCCTTCTTCTTCTGATCCTTTCCACTGCTCATGCTCTCTCTCTCTCTCTCAAGTAAATAAAAGAATCTTTTTAAAAATATGGTAAATAAGCCACATAAGCTATTGCTATTAACAGTGTATATTGTTACTAACACTGTATACATTGTCATTTACTGATTCCCCTTTTTTAGGGTGAACATTCATGTATATGGTCCTATTCTTAGGACCAATTCATAATTAACACGTTTCTTTTCAGTTGTTTCTTTTTTTAAAGCAAAACTATTTCAGATCATTTTTGTACCTTCTTTTAGTTTTAAACGCAACTGAACCTTTATTATATATTAAAGCAAATAAATTATAATTGAATACTATAAAACATCAGAAGACAATGTTAATGACACGTCTCCAGGAATGAAAACTGACATCTCTGGGAAATGAATTATATAAAGCCTCTTTTAAATGACTTGAACGAATGAGTCCTACAAGTTTAACGTCAGCCCTCATTAGAGCTTATCCTTTACCTACTCTTTCATTTATTCTTCTATTTGTCTTTCCCTAAATATTTGCAGACGACCTACTGCATCAGTCAGTGTGTTTTCATTTGTAATCTTGTAAGATTTGTGAAAACTTGGAAGATTAAAGATTATTTCTCATCGATGGAATATAATTTGACAGTTAAGGCTTTTTTGTGTGGGGGGGGTAGTGGTTGAGAAGACTTTTTAGAAAAAGTTTTAAAAGCATTTTAAGATGTGGAATTTTATTCACTTAAGAAGCATTATTGAACAGCTATGTTTCGGCAGGCACTGTTGTCGATGCTGGAGAGTCAGCCGTAAATCAGATGTAATATCTACCTTCCAAGTTCTCAGTCATCGAAGGCGTGGATAGCAAAGGATGCCATACAACAGCCTGGACACAGTGAAAGTGTACGCACTTCTCTGTGGATGTACCCAGGAAGCAGCCTGAATATTCTGTGTTCTGTTACGATACTGATTTAAAAAATCAACTGAAGTATACTAGGGAAACAAGGGGCGGGGTGGGGGGGAGAAGATTTAAAATCCACTGTCAGATGAATTTTTATAATGCACAAAGTGTGCCTTCTTCTCTGTACCTCATTTTATGTATTATAAAGACTATAGAGCCTGAAGAAGAAAAACATTTAGATATTTAAGTTCAAAAATTAGTGGAGATAGGAAGTTGCCATGGCTACATTAAAGCCTAGTTTTTCCTTTTCTTCTATAGCAAATTGCTAGCTAAGTTCTTTTGTGTAAGGAACTTAAATTCTGTTTTCCCATTATCTGACTTTATATTCCTTTGTTGTAATACTCAATCTTTCTTCAATTCTAATTGAAGGTTCCATATCCCAAAAGTGTTCTTGAATTATACTAAATGCATTCCTGTAAAAGGGTATTCATTTTTCCTTGAGAAATATTTATTTTCCAGTTTTTCAGAACTAATTAATTGTTTGAATTTATAGGTCAACTTCCAGGAAGGAGATAATGGTAACTAGAATAGTTTAATGAATGTTATCTTATAGTATTTATCTGTTAATAAAAACAAAATCAATACATGGGTGCCTGGGTGGCTCAGTGAGCTAAGCCTATGCCTTCGGCTCAGGTCATGATCTCAGGGTCCTGGGATCAAGCCCCACATCAGGTTCTCTGCTCAGCGGGGCACCTGTTTCTCCCTCTCTCTCTGCCTGCCTCTCTGCCTACTTGTGATCTCTCTCTCTGTCAAATAAATAAATAAATTCTTTAAAAAAATCAATACAGAGGAAGAAAATTCACTTTGTGATATGAAACATGGGTCAGGTTTATTAGATGATTTTATAATTGTGGAAAGGACATCTTACTTTCCTGTACCTCAAGTTATGGATCATATAAATTTGGAAGTTGGTTATATGGTAGTTACGGTTCCTTACCATTCTAAAAGGTGTATATTTCTCTGTGAACATGAAAGGTTTTTAAAATGATGTCTAAAAATAGTTGTGGGTAAACTGACTTATTCAATTTAAACCTTTTTATTTAACTGATAGCGAGTTTACATTTAGTACTGTAGATCTATGTTATTAAAACATTAGGGTTAGTGAACTTTAGTCATGAGGTTATTATCTGGGGGTTATTCCTATTTCATTTCATGTTTATTTCTACACAGTAGTAAATGAAGAAGAGAGTTACTTTAGTCATCAAATTAAGGCACACTAACCAATGGGTAAATAAATTGACAGGATTAGGTTCCTTGATTGAAAAATAAGTTGTCAGTAACTATTAATACTGACATATATATAAATAAAACTATTATAATTATTTGCTAAATTGAAATGTAGGGACTTTTTAAAGATTATTTGAGCATAAGAAAGAGAGAGAGAGAGAGCAAGCACAAGCTGGGGGAGGGGAAATGGGGAAGGGAGAAGCAGACTCCCTGCTGAGCAGGGAGCCTCATGTGGGGCTTGGTACAGAGCTTGATCCCAGGACCGGGGGGCTTAATGTGGAGCTTGAGCTCAGGACCCCGGGATCATGATCTGAGTCAGAGGCAGATGATTAAGCAACTGAGTCACCCAGGCACCCAGAAAGGTAGGGATTTTTGATACTATTGAAGTTTCAGCCACCTGGGTATATTTGGTAGTATCATATACAATTAGCATATTTTTGGTGTCATAAATTCTTGGGTGGAAATAGATATAGAGATCCATTGGTTCTCAACCTCATTTTGATTATGAAACCCTTCACATAAATTCTTGTTCACATAAAGTCTCACCTGTATTTACATTAAGTCAAACATAGGAGAGAAGATCTATTCTGGTTAGCACAGGAGGATGGTGGTGTTGGAGAGTATGGGAAGGCAGACATCTGGAAAGATCTAGATGGTACCTAGGTTGGCTTTCCTGCCCATAGCATCTGATCCTGAAAGGGCTCCAAAGACCTCACTTTCTGAACCATCCATCCTCTCTTAGAAATAAAGTAGTGGAGGCCCTCACATGTGAAATGACTCATGCAAAGGTGGCTTATTCTAAAGGACTATTGGAAATATGGATAGAAAAGGCATTCTTTCTAGTGCAGATTCCCCCACCATCTTAGTCTATAGGCCTGCCACAGTTAGGTCTGTTTCCCTTGGCTCTGACCAAATCCAGATTGGCTTCTCTCCTTGCAAGGTGGGAAGAATCCCCAAGCGGGGTGGGATAGCATTCAGCCTTCATGGTCAATGTTAGTCCCCTAAGGCATGGAGCAGGGAAAAAGGAAATGCTCAGGAAGAGAGTGGGTTTAGTAGTAGCCTTTAATAATAACACATCAATGCCACACATATCCCACGTGCCACTGGTCTCACACCTTACGTGCATTCTCATGGGTAATCCTCAGGTCCACTCTTTTTGTAGACACAGTCATTATCCTTACTTTTTCTATATAGGTTAAATGACTTGCCAGATCACTCTCCCTCAGATGTACATTCAGATCCCTTCATTTTGCCTCTGAAGCCTCGTCTTAACCTTTAACCTTGTTAAATTAATTAAACAAGGAGGCAGTTAGACTGAAGTGGCCCTAAGGTTACCAGGGGCCCATGCAAGCAAACCAAAATCTAAGCTAGTCGATGCCTCAGGGTTATAAAATTGAAACCAACCAGAAACGGCCAAGTCAGCTTTAAACCAGAGTCAATCAATAATTCTCTGCCTTTGCTCCCGCACTTTCTCTATAAAAGTCTCTCTCCAAGTGCCTGTCAGTGAAGGCGCTTCCGGGAATATTCTTCAGTTTATCCTTTAATACTAGCAAACTCTACTTTCTCTCAAATGCTTATGAACATAGCACCCATCATTTTATTATCTATTCAGAAAGGTGTTTCCTCCCACTGGATGGGTACCCTGGTTTTTCTTATTTGTTTCTCCTATGGGGGAAAAATATGCAAATGAAATTTTCAAAGGCAGCCCAGTGGGAGCTAGAAAAAAAAAACAACCCATTTTCTGGGTCTAGTTTTGTTGTGCCAGCCAGATAAACCATATTGTTCTCTTAGTTCCATGCTAAATGTGTGGGGTTCAAATGAAATTCTCACTGTTGTTTCCAAATCGATTATTAATGTTCTTTGAAATCCCATAGAGATTTCCCACATAGTTGCCATTACACAGAAGTCTGTTAATTAGAGCAAAATTAGTATTGTTATTGGACAGAATTTGTGTACTGAAATGTAATAGATATCCATGCATTTAATGGATCCTATCATTGAGATGGATTTCCTTAGATTCTGGCATTATCGGATTCTCACATCAGATATTTTGAGATTCTCAAACTGGCTTGGATTCTCCCCTGTCCTTATGATAGGAATAGCTACAGATACAATGAAAAAATAACCAGGTGGGTAGATTTGATATTATTTTGTGTCCCTCTCATGTTCAAGACCTTATATTTGAATACAGAGAACATTCCTGCAGATCTTAAGTCATGTACTATTTCTATCCCTTATGAAATTAAGCTTGGGATGAATTTCTCTTAGAGAAACCAAGAGTAACTTAAATAGCACAATTCTTTTTTTCTCCCAAATCTTAAAATATGCTGTTAGGCAGATTTCGAGGGAGTCTTGGACATTTTATCTTTTTTTCTTCTACTGTTTTCAGATTTGAGGCTTGTGCTATGTGGGGAGATGCATAGGAATAAAGTAAAACAGGGTCAGGATAGTTTTCTTTAAAAAAATTATTCCAAACATGGCACCCCCAAAACATGAGATTTGTGGAAGCTAGTTATAGCATAGCGACAACCGAGAAAGATAATTTTCAGTGCAGAAATTCATCCTTTATAATTTTCTTTTAGAAAGTGGAGAATGAAATCTGAGTCTCATAAGTTTCATACTGGTGTAGTGATTTCTGTTTACTAACAAATTACCAGCTTGTCATGATACTGTCATTTCTCATTATGAAAATAATTCTGATTTGTATTTATTTTTAATTATAGTTTTTGCTCAACCAAGCACTTCATTAATAGCATTATATGTGAAGTTGATTTTTGTACATGATTAGCAAAACAAATGATATTTCTAAGCCAGAACTCATCTCTTTAAGCTTGTCGTCTGTGAGAATCACTTCATGTGTTGAGGAACTGTATAGGAAAGCATAACAGTACTTCATTCAATATTGTGTGAGAGCCAGTGGATTTTGGTTGCCTGATTTGCTTTTTTAACTTCTTTTTCTATTATTTCCTTGTTATTTAGCATTTGTTTAGCCCAGAGTGTAGGTGTCTTTGGGGAAAAGCACTCACTTATGCATTATCCTTAACATTCACTCATCTTAGACTGGAGTATAATCATCTTATTTTCCAATTTGGGAACAGAGTAATGGAAAACTTGCTTCAGGTTATGATTGAACTATATAGATCTCTACTTGGGTGATTGACAGTACTTTGACAGCAGTGTACTGAAAGCATGTAAATTATAATTACATAATTTTTGTAATACTTTTAAATAAATAAGCTCAAAGTCCTTCCAGCATTTTTCCTGGTGTAAATATAGTCTTATTGATAGATAAATCTACATAGAAATTTTAGGTTTTCATCATGTTTACATTTTACATGTGTGTCAAACTATGGTATACACATAGGGTATGAATTTTACCAGGATCGGAAGTAGTCTATGAAAGGATTCTTAAGACATTTAAAAATTCATAGAGAATTTGGAATTTTTTAAATTTGTATGTCAAAATAATTTATGTATTTATATGGAAAAAATAATTATTCTCTTGCCAAAATGTGTGCCTGCATGTGTATGTCTATACGAAGATCCCTTTAGTTCTGTTCAGAAAATCTTCAGTGTGATTGGCTAAATTGTACTAAAGTTTCCCGTTTTGTTCCAGTTTTTATTCCTATCAGTAGATATGTAGGATAATTAATTTCATCATCTATGAATTTGTATTTAAAAATTTCACGTGGGTGAAGAGGAAAGCTCTTCCTACATAAGCTTTCCTTTTTTCCTTGATACTTTTGATTTCAAAAAGCTCCTTCTTATTGGTCTGTTCCAGCTTATTTGGGAAGCTAGTGCAGTGGGATGATTTGTATATGATGACATCCTTTTATCTTCAGAGACATTTCCAGCTACATTTGGAGATAGTTTCCCTAGCAATCCTGATTGAATGGCAAGAAATAGTCCCAGTATTGCCTTATAGTACAATGGTTTGGAAACGCATGTTTCATGGAGACCTGCTATCAATTATCCTGCATTTCAGATGAAAGCATTTGGAATAATTATGCAGATAATTCAAGCAATTTTTAAATCATTTTCTTCATCCTTGGAAGACAACCAAATGCCCTAACCTAAGTCTTTGAGGTCTCCAGTCTTTGAGTCACCTGAAGACTGTCCATATTCCTGGTGTAGTTAAAAGAAAATAGTGATTCCGGCTTGGGTTGATTCTATGCACCAGGTACATGCACGCTGCCTTGTGTTTCTGATCTTACAAGCACTGTTCTCCCTTGGTCTTAAACGTGAGAACACATGATGAACATATATGTGCCCCTCCTACCTCTCCAAAGAAATAAGAAAAATAGTTTTTTCTACATTGGTGCCACAAGTAAATGCTTTTCTATTGATCTCAGGAAGGATGGCTTTTTAAGCAGAGATATGTTGCAAAAGGATGGTAGCAAAAAGGTTTTTATTTTTATTTTTTTTAAAGATTTTATTTATTTATTTGATAGAGATCACAACTAGGCAGAGCAGCAGGCAGAGAGAGAGAGAGAGGGAGAAGCAGACTCCCCACTGAGCAGAGAGCCTGATGCGGGGCTCGATCCCAGGACCCTGGGATCATGACCCGAGCCGAAGGCAGAGGCTTTAACCCACTGAGCCACCCAGGCACCCTGCAAAAAGGTTTTTATTACATCTGTACTCCATGATTAACTCAGTTTGGCAAAAAGTCATTGGTTTCTAAAGAAGATAAGAAAGCCTCTGGACAAAAGTCCTATGATGTACTACAGGTAGAAAATGAAGAACATTTTGGCTGCGATATTATTAGAGAAAACTCAAAATTACATTCCAGAGAAGACTGTTCCTCTGACAAGAACTCAGGGCAGAGAGTCTTCAGGCAGTTCAGTTTCTGTTCTGCCTACGATAAAATATTGTTTTTTCTTTGCTACTAAACATAACAGCATAAATATCAGTGTATTTTATATTTTTACTGAGGATTGTGAAAATACATTTTGAAAGGAATTGAAATAAAATGAGCTCCTGTGATCAAAACATTTCTTCAAATGAAGTGAACGAGAGAATAAATCACAGCACCACATTTCAAGTGTGTCATGGGTCAGCACGTGGCTGCCATGAATCCAGCGAAAGATGATGCTTTTCGATCACCATGACTTAGTGCTGATAATACTGATACGGTCTGTATCATTAGTTCCTTATAATGAGCATGGGATTGTTTGAATTTGAACAGTGCCAGATTTCCTTCATGCTGTGTGATCACCCCTAGCGCTCCTGACAAACTGCTTCGAACAACAGGGCCATATTTGTGTCCAGAGCGGTAAGATTTTAGAACAGAACGACAGCAAAAACTCCACTGAAAGCTTGACAAAAATCTCGCTAGATTGTGGTTTGGAGTTTCGAAAGTAATCTTCTAATCAAGGTACAGAGGCCGTTTACATGTCTTCGTGCATGTGTGCGCATCTTTCAGTGAGAAGACACTCGTTGGTAGACCAGTCCTGGACTCTTATCTAACACTTGGGTTGACAAGTGATGAATGGGAGATGACCTGGTGGTACTGTGAAGAAGTCTGAAGGGGCAGACAGAGTTCATTCTTGACATGCAATAGATCACTGAGGACTTATCATATATTTCATGTATGGAAATAAAAGATACTATATGCAAGTTAAAGCCTTGAGTTTCCTTCTTCCTGTCACCTAACTTATAGCCATTAAGTTTCCAGTGATATTTGACCACTGTCCTCTTCAAGGATTAGGCTACATCTGGGTAATGGATATTTGAGGGAATATGAGATCCCTAAAAACAGTGACATAAAAAAGGAAATGCGTATTGCCTTTAGGTGGTGAATAGAAAGGACTAAAGTTAAATGATGAAGTAAAAAAGGCAAAATGGCCATTTCTTTGAAATGGAAAGTAGTACAATTTGTGGTGCCTAGCAAATTTTAATTTTGTATTAATGGGCAATATAGGCCCTTGCTAACATTATTACTTCTTTTACAACAGCTACCTCAGGAAGAGCTTGGGCAATATGCCACGTTAAGCATCTTTTTGAGGGGTTGCGCATGGGTAGAGGACCAGTCATGGAAAAAGTTCTAGATCTTAATGAGGAGAGAGGGTGCTTTCAGAATAATGTAAATTTGCACCCATTTTACACTTAAAAGCCTGGAATCCATCTCATACATAGATTAGGTGAAAACTAGGTGGAAAATCACCTGTTTGGAAGAATTTCTTAGTGATAAATTCTCTATAGATAAGAATATATTTCAAACAATCATTTTAGGCTAAGAAAAGCAGATGGTTTTATAGTATGTTATAGTAGCTTCACAGGGTAAGATATAATATGTTTTTATGTTTGATTACTGAATTTCAGTTATGAGAATACATTTTTCCCTTTACACTATTACATGATTCAAAATCTAGAACCCTTTAAATTTGATCTGGGACATTCACCTAGATTTACTATTCTCCTGTGTCCAACCAAAATTTGTGAAATAAAGTTAATTTACCATTAATTTCTATTGCAGGAATATTTCATATTACTCAATGAAGAATTAGTCAACATTGATTTACATTATGGGAAACTTTCTCTGAAGCTTGAGTTGTGTGTAATTTATACTTACTTTTTAAAAAATATTATATTCATATTTTACATATTTTCTTCAAGTACAACCATGTAATAAAGTTTAGCTCAAACTACTGTGCATTGTATTTCAAGATATAAATCACAAATAGAATGAATTTTTTTTTCTGATTTATGTTCATTGTAATTCATGTTGCTGGTTAGTAAGATACATTTTTGTGAATTATTCCTGGTGTTGTATAGATTTTCTTGGAAGGTATAGTTCTGTTTCAGTGAATGAAAGCTGTCCTTAATACAGGAGAGCTAACCTGTGTCAGGATAATGAAGAATATGGAGTTGAAAAATTTTAGTTTGAGATTTTCTTTAATGGCTAATTCCCATTAATTGTCTAGAGAAACACAGATTAGAAAAAACATGTACTTTTCTCTAATGTAGATTTAATTCCAATATCCGTGGGCAGATAGGGTCTTTGATGATTTATTTATCCTTGCATATTTCACTACAGTCCTGATCCTAAAAGTTCCTTAAGGTCCTTGTCATTTCCATTAATTTCCTATTTCTCTCATATAACAATATCAGCAAGCAACAGAAACAACAAAAGTAATGGCAGTCATAATGTGCGACATTGCAAAAATTCAGTTCAGTCTTTTCACATATGTCCTTATTTGGTTCCCACAGTAATCCCGTTGTCGTGTGCTGCTGTGCCCTCTTTATAAGTGTAACCCGATTATACTCCGCATTACCAAAAAGTACCGCTTCCAAGTTCCTATCTGCGTTTCATTTTCCTTGCATAGCCTCAAAAGACTACAGGAAATGATTTATTTACTTTTGGTTTACTGTCTACCTCCCACCACACGGAACCAATTTTCTTGAGGACTTTTCTCAACACTGACAGATTCTTTGGTTTGGTGGGGGTGGAGTTCAGACCTTGTTGGTCACCTGCTGATAGTGATCAAGGGGAAGAGTCATTATCTGAACAGTCTCAAGTTTGTGTCTTTAATGAAGCCTCATTGGAATAAAGAATCTGTGCTGGAAAATGATCCTTACAGAAGATGCTGCTCCCCTAAATACTTTGGGGCATAAGAAAACACCCTTGTTGTAATGACATTCACCTGTACTCTGTTAAAGACCAAAGTTAATGCAAACCAAAACAGTAAGCTGCCATTAGTCAAGATTGGGCATATATTGTTGGCACCAAGTTTCGGCAGAAGCACCCAGAATTCATGAAGCACCTATGAAATGAGTAAAGTTTACTTGAAAATTTAAGCTCTGTATACTAGATTCCATAGGATTATCAGCAGAGCTGGAAGTACAGAGGGTGATTCAGAACTTTGAAATGGACAGTGGGGCGTGGCAAAGAACTCTTTGGGAGTTCATTAGGATCCAATAGTATTATTAGCTCACTAGATCTGATAGAACAAATCTATGGCCTTGGCATTTAATATGAGCTTGAAAAATATTTACTGAGTCTCCTAGTTGAGATGATAACCTCAGGAGCTCTGCAGTTAAAGCATGTGGATTAAACACATTCCTTTCAGACATAGTGAGATACAAAATTACAAAATGCTCATTGTGCACGTGCAGAATCCTTATATCCATTGCTTCATGTTAAGTCTCTCTTTATTCATTGCTTTGTGTTGTCGCCTCTTCATTTTGAGTTTTTAATGACTAGAAATGGGTTTAACGTAAGTGTACAAAGAACAAACCAAAACTTTTTGTGTGTGATGAAGGGCCCAGAGGGCTGAAACTGCCCATATTCCCCCGTGACTGATCAACTGAGCGTAAACTATTTATAACCGAACGTTGTCAGGAAGTTTCTCCCTGCAGGAGGACTGGGACGGAGACGGGAGGCGACTTGACATGGCTGCGTAATTTCAAGTATCAGACTTTAAATAAAAACTCTCCTTATTCCGAGTGCAAGAAGAAAGGAAAAAAGAGATGGAGGGAGGGCAGGAAAGAATAGAGAAAGGAGGAGGGAAACCGGGAGGGAGAGAAGGAGGGAGGGAATTTCTGAATCTCCACCGGCCTCTCTTTCGCTTTCGAGTGAGAGAAACTCTAAGTATTGTCTATTCATGAGCATCTGCAAATCACATTGCAGCTTAACTGTCTCTTCCCTGATTTAATAGAAACTTTGATTGTTTTCTAGGATTTACATTCAGAGTAATTGTTTTTGCATTTTAATATAGTAAGAAGTAGATTGCATAAATGCATAACATATTAGAAATGCTATTAAGCAAATGATTCTATGTGGTACTGTTGAATGAATGTTTTCCTTTTCTCTTCTGAACAAAACACAAATTTCTCCAATTATTTTTAAATTGATTGTTCTCTATTGTTGCCCAAGGAAAAGTGAAAAAAAAAAATCTATTTGTGTGTTCATTCCATTTCTTCCGGTATGATTAAATGGAGCAGCAGAAGACTAATACAGCAGTCAGGTACTTTTCCCTCCAAGATCTGCAAAGGACACTTTTATATGCATACTGTACAACACTGAAGCTCCAGTTCCTCCTACCTTATTGTTATTTATATTATAAATCTCTAATATCTTTTAGCAGCCATACCTCACACCAGTGTTAGCCCTGTCTGGGTTCCTACCTCAAAATAATGAGTACTTTAGTCCAGCCTAGGGTGGTGAGGAACCCGAGAGCATTTTCATAGGGCCTTGATGGTGATGGTGGAGGACAGACCTGTTTGTTTTTTAAGTGGACCATTTTTCTTAGCCTGCTCAAACTCCCAGAACTTCCAGAAAGAAGAGACTTCTATTGTTTCGGGAGCTGATAACTGAGCTCTTTCAAAGAGTTGACCTTCCCCCATCCGAGTGCTATCTGGGGAGTTGGAAAAGTTATCTAACTTGCCATTCGATAAGGAGAACAATGACTGGAGCTTTCATTGTTCCATTTTCAGGGCCTTAAACGTTCTACATATTTGCCTTCACTCTCTTAGGTCCCAGGGGAGAAGCAAGTACCTAAGAGGTGAGTATTCTTCCTGCTTCAGTGTGGAGCTGTTAATTTGCTTGCTTCGTGGTGCACAGATGTTGGTAACCTGGTGTGTTCTAAGGTCCCACGTAGCATCTTTGTGAACAGACTAATGTTATGTGTTACCGGGAGATTAAGAATGTGCGTCTGTGAAAATCAATGATCTTTTCTTTGGGCCTTGCTCTTGTTTTCAGTTCAGAAAAATAAGCTTCCCTTGCTGATGCTTTAAGGGTCAAGCTCTTAGTATATTCTTCAGCGTATCATGCATGAATTTGAAACATACATCAGTGGAGTTACATTGGCTAAAAGAGCTGCCGATGATAAAAGTGGGGATGCTATATATGACCACAGCCCTATCACGTTCATGTGACTCGGGCAATCTGTATCCATCTCCTTTATATTTCTATGGATTTTTTTTTCTTTCCTACTTGCATTAATTTGTAATATACATGATAAAAAATGCAAATGACAGAAAGAAAGCCCATTTTTAAAGCTACGAAGAAATAAATCTACTGTCAGGAGATTCGTTCTCTTGGGGCAGGAGGAACAATAAAAAAGGCATGCTGTATTTGTGTCTTAAAAGATACTTTGAGGTTTTTGTTTTGTTTTGTTTCTTCCTTCCAGCAAGCTAAATAGCACATGACAGTTGCCACAGCAACCCATTTTTGTGATTTGCAGAATAGGGGAGCAAACCAGATGTAAATTGTCAGTCAATAAGTGTCTGTTGTCATAGAAGATGGTAACATATGCAGTCTCACTTGGTCAATTTATATACTTTTGTGGTATTTTGTTCTCATCTGCTCCTTTCCACATGCTGTCATGAATTAGTATTCCATTCTTTGGCTGCATAATTTCTGAGTTTCATACATGATGCTAAGTGGGATAACTAGATGTCAGATTCATCGAAGGTTGTTGTTGCAAAATTAAGGTTATTTGACATCTGTTTTGTCATTTCTCAACATACTGACACTTGGATTCTTTGGTTTATCTCAGAGAGAGGATCAAATTACTCTTAAAGGGCACTTTAAAAGGTTTTGTGATTATTTTATTTGGAAATACAAATTTATTTCTAAATTTTCAATCTACAGAAATGAGTACATTTCTGTTTTCCTGATTCCTTTGGTATAGCAGTAGAAATCGTTCTGCCCTGGGAGGGAGCTCTTGGCATTCTACGGTCAAGCTTTTGTCTCTGTGTTTTGGCAAGTGGATCCATACTTTTCACCCAGATCACTTCTAACTGCTATTGTGCCTGCAACTCCTTTTCCCTTCCCCTTATTTTTCCTTCTCTCGTGTATCAGACTATCCCCTTCCCTCTGCTTGCTTTTCCTTTATTCCCCATTGTTCCAGAAGTCATGACTCTCTTGTTTGAGATTTTGCTTCTGCTTCCAATGGAATGAGAGCCTGGGTATTTGTGTGCATATTTTTAATTAATGAATGGTGCAGCTTCAACTTACCAGACTACATTAATATATCTTTCCCTGCTTCCCCTTGGCAAGTCCTCCACATTTTCCATCCCTACTAACATTAACCCTCCTTTTCCCCACATCTAAAAATCTTTCTTTAACAGGTGTTTCAAAAAGCCAAGCCCCAAAAAGACTAGGTAGAGGGATTAATGATGAGGCTTTCCTATTATTTAGCACCATTTTAAACTATTGCTGGCAACCATACTTAATACTTTTATGTGTAATATCCCCTCTTCCCTTTTTAAACAGAGCAGCAGCAATTGAAGTGATGGTGTTAGTTACTCAACTGACAGCATAATGATACTTAAAATATATAAACTGGGAGCACCAGCAGCAGATGAGAGAACATTTCTAGAATGAAAGGTTGTATTTGGTAAATCTAAAGCAGATGACAAAAGACACTTTCATTCCCTAGAATAATACTGAACCATGGCTTACAGAACTATACATTTATGGGGCAGCAGGACACAGAGGGAGTGGGAGAAAAGAGAATTGTGTGACTTCTATCTCCTTTCTACCTGGGGTTCCATCCTTTCCAACTCTGTAAAACCAGCTAGAGCTGTGAAAAATGAAGGCATGCATGAAGGAAGGAAAGAAGGAATTCTTCAACAGTAGGAGTCTTTTTTTTTTTAAAGCAAGGTTAACTTTCAGAAGTGTTGCCTGAGTATAAGCCCAAACTCAGATATATGAGTGGTGTTATGCTTGAAAATTGAAAATGAAAGTATAGCCTTTCCTCCAAAGCAGTATCATAGGAATATCACTTTTCACTGTTCCCATTTTGCCCCACACTTAACCTTAAGATTTCTTAACTAGCCAATGCAAGTGCTTGATCTAGTTCTCCTACTCTCTGACTCTTAAAATGGCGGTCAGTAGATGCAGTCTAGTAATGGAAGTATCAGACATGGACTCTAATTCTTTCTCTTCCTCTGACACTGATTCCTTATGTATTAAAAGATGGATGATAACAGTATCTACACAGAGACATGTAGTGAAAATTAAAAGAAATAATGCATTAAAGGTTCTTAGTACAAAAAGTTCTATTACTACATCAGAAACATACAAAGTAATCACTAAATGTTGATCCCTATCAAATTAATAATAGTCATAGTAATGGTTACAGCTTATTAGAATTTGTTGTAACTTAGACTAATTTTGAAGGTGGAGATGTGAGAACAGGAGAAATGGCAGAGCAAAATAAAGCTACTTGAATGGGCTTTGACTTAATTTCCATTAAAGATTGCAGAATTTTATTGGCCAGTGGATTTTTCCCCCCACCGTTTTCTATGAAAATAACTCTTAAAAGTCACAATAGTTGTCATCTCAGTTATATGGCATGTCTTAAAAAAAGAAATATTATCTGAGACCAGGTACAAGTAAGTGGGGCTAGACTTAATTGAAATGTTTGCAAGTTGATAGGAAATTGTTAGCAGTTGGCAAATTGTTTTAAGTCCAGTATTTGTGTGTGTGCATGCATGCTTATATTGAGATAGCATTGGAATAGATAGAGAAATACAGTTGTTAACTAAATCTACAAAAATGTTAATACAGCTTTTCTGAGGTGGTAGAATAGGACAATTGTCTTTTCTTAAGATGTGGTTACATTTTGGGGAAAACAAAGATTGTTAAAGTGTAACTTAAACATTATTCATTTGTACTCACAAGAAGGATTTTTCACCTGAGAGAAAAATGAGAACTATGTCTATATGAAATCACTATAATAAATGGACACAATGGTACTGAAGATTGTCAGCAATGTAAAAATTTTAGTCAGTGACTCGGGGGCTTGAGTGTCCATTATTCTAGATTCTGCATTCTTTGGGGATGAAACTTACATCAGGGTCTTAAAAGTTCACAAAAGTAATTTGGCGATAAGATTTATAATTTCAAAGATTGCAGTTATTTTGCATGTGTTATAAAGTTTCTTAGGGCCCCAGCAAAGAGGATTGGCATGGAATAGTCTCTTTTACATTTGAGATGGAATGTCTGAGAAGAGAAGAAATTTCCAATGCAGTAGCACAAAGAACTGGGATCGTTTTATTTCTGTTTTGGATAAATATGAAACTTTTTGTATACTTGCCATTTTTTGTGTGTTTTTCCTTTTAAGAATTTCTCTCTTACTCCCTCTCTTTCCGTGACTTAAAAGAGAAACAAAACAACTCTTCAGCTAAAATTGCTCTAGGGCACATATTCAAAACCCCAGTCCCAAATACTTCACATGCTTGATGCATAGCAGCAACAACAAGTTACTGTCAATGAAATACCACTCTAAAACGCATCTTGAAAAGTGACTGGAGAATCAACGGGGCATCTGTGAGACTCCCAGCAGCTAAGTGAGGTTGTACATATACGGGCCCTTCACAGAGAAGGCGCTGCTGAATTTCCCTGCAGGGTTGACTTTGGGAACTTTTGGTCATAATGGTGCTTAAGAAAATGAATGATTTGATGGGAGCATATGGCCCAATCTTTTTGAAACCCTACCATCACAGTCAATATGCTGTGAAATAACCACTAGGCAAGGACTGATTCACCTGGTTTCTGGTTCCAGTTATGTATTTAAGTAATGAGTCACTTGGAGCGAGTGACCTAATATCTATAAAATCTCTCTCAGTTTGACAATTCTGTTATACCAGTTCTGACTCCTTGTATTAGTCAGTGACATATGAAAGCAAATCAACAGGCAGTATAGAATTCATTCATTAATGGTGTCAGTGGGCAGTCTCTGGGTGACCCTCAGTTGAGT
Organism: Mellivora capensis; assembly: GCA_004024625.1. Classification (NCBI taxonomy): domain Eukaryota; kingdom Metazoa; phylum Chordata; class Mammalia; order Carnivora; family Mustelidae; genus Mellivora; species Mellivora capensis. Next base: position 176,355 of record PISX010001429.1, on the reverse strand, counting down.
TGCACATGAAAGGTACTATAGTACATGAAAATAGGAGTTCATGAGCACGTGGGAATAAAAGGTAATGCCCACTTCTGGTAGATACTTGCCCTAAGGATCTATATCCTACCATGCTATAGGCATTATCTGAGAGCCAAGAAATGACTTTGAATGGCAGTGGAGATAGAGACTGTCGATAAGACAGACTTAGAAGCATATTACTTTAAAGGCATCCACTTGAATGTCTGTCAGATCCCTTATCAAAATCCCTAACTCATTTAGCCATATCCTATTCCCAGTCTTCTCTGGGGAGAAGCACAACATAGTGTACCTGTTTTATGCATATTTTGTATCAATTCAGGCCATCAATTGTCACAAATAGGAAATCTTTACAAACCTGAAATAAGAGTGGCAGACAATGGACAAAGGAAAAGGACCTGAATCTTTAACCATCAGTTCTGAAACTTGGTGCTGAAAATAAATAAATAAATAAATAAATAAATATAATAAAAAAAATTTCTAAAATCATGAGAGATTCTTACATTCTTCCAGAGATTCTAATATTCTATGTTAAAAATAAGCACCCAAGTGAATTTGATGTAGTTCATCAAAGAGACAGCCTAATAACCTTTGATTTCATATTAAAAATGAAGCAAAATATACAAACATATATATAACATTTAGACAATAAATGTATTTAGCAATAGTTTTGGAATATGGTACCTTCCAAATCTTGATATGATGGTACCTCTTAAGACAGGAAATTTTAGATAGATAGGTAGATAGATAGATTCGGTTCTGTTTGCTGTGTCATACATACATCATTCCTTATCAATTCTTGAGATTCCATTTATTGATCTGCCTGTATCTGTGGTGATTGAGTAAATGACCATGATATGACATGTCTAAATGAATGCCCAAGTGGTATATTATCTTAGAATATCTCTCCTTTCAAAGATTCATGGACATCTCAGTCAAGTAAAGTACAGAGTACCGCACTGATTTATAATTTAACATGATTATGTCCAATATAGGAAGCTCCTTGCTTAAGTGAGGTTAAAAACTCGATACACCATTACCTTCAGTGTGGTATGGAAAGGGGTGGAGACAGAATGTGGAAGTCAAGGAGCTATTATTCTAGACAGGAAAAATTCTTTATGGGGAAGATTTAAACTTGTAAGTGTTCATCATCTTTCCTAGGTGTACACAATATTTAAAAATAGAAGGAAGTTTTCAAATATTTCCCAAATCTGATAAGCAACATTCAGGGATGAAAGTTGGGGTTGAAATCTTGTTCTATATGTTTAATTTGCAAGATATTCATGGTAAAGAAAAATTTTCTTATTTTGTTACTGCTTTGCAATCCCTATGAAATGATCAAGATCTTAGCTGTTCATAAGTACTTCTGGAATTCAACCATGATTTTTTTTTAAAACACACTATACTTCTGAAGTTATATAGATTAATGAGAATGTTTGAGTAAAAAATCCATAGGTAATACTTTTATTTTAGGTTAGTTGAGTTTTGTTAAATGTTCATTATGGCAGTCTTGAAATACTATCAGGTTGCACCAGGTGGTAAAACTGTCAATTTTGCTTAATTATTATATAAACTTTCTTTGATCTTTCTGAGAAGCTTAAAACTATAGAAGGAACCTGCTGTTGGATGCTTCTGCATAAAAAGTATAATGCTCCTCAAAAGAGAAATGTATTATGCTTATTCTAAGAAATATGTGCTGTGGGAGGCACAGTAACGTGGTTTCATAGAAGAGGTTTTGGAGTCAGACATTTGCTTCTCCATTATGTTCCTATATGGGGCTGTGCACTTTGGTGACATGAGGTGTGAAAGAACTTAACCAGGATCCAGGCTGTGGTACATGTTGAGAAGCTGGCCAGCATCCCCTCTCTTCTCTCTGCTCCTCACTATTGTATAGAAATGTAAGAGGTCATAGGGAAAACAAAATCTAAAACTTTAAACTAAAACTTACACATCCTTTATTTCTTAGATGTGTTAAGTTGGTTTTTTCATGAGGCATGGATATCTTTGCTGTTTATCACCTCAAACTTGAATTCATTTTTCATTTGTCCAATTAGTTACATTTAAAGAAGAAATCTTCCTTCTGAAAAGAAAATATACACGAGCATGAACTCTTGAAACCCCATTCCTAATCATGGGATGAATCCTTAGTAACATTTTGGCCTTAATTTCACATTCAGCTTTTCCTATGTAGGACACTCACACTGAAGGACTCCCCAGATAGCTCTTTGAGGAGGTCACTCAGTAAGAAATGCTGAAGTTTTGCAAACAGCTGGTGTAGAGAACACTTCTGCTGAAGTTTTAGGTTTGGCTCAGCATGCTCAGTTTGAAAAACAGATTTTGTCTATTAACTTTGCAGAGCTAGAAGCTTATTAATACTGAGGAGGATTGATGAACTTCATTGAAAATTGATTTTTATTAGCAGTGAAATAGTATTCACTATTTTTTATTTTGTTTTTTAAACATTTTATTTATATATTTGACAGAGAGATCACAAGTAAGCAGAGGGGCAGGCAGAGAGAGAGGGGGAAGCAGGCTCTCTGCCGAGCAGAGAGCCCGATGCGGGACTTGATCCCAGGACCCTGAGGTCATGACCTGAGCCGAAGGCAGAGATTAACCCACTGAGCAACCCAGGCGCCCAGTCTTCACTGTTTAAAAGAGAATTCATGCTTCTTGTTTAAAAGAGAATTCATGAGTGGGGCACCTGGGTGGTGAATGCCTCACTGATTTTAAGAAGTTAGCCGAACATCACCTTACAACACTCCTTGAGCAGCTGTAGTGTTTGTGTAAAAAAAAAACAAACCAAAAAAACAAAACAAACAAACAAATAAAACGCAGGGGTGATAAACTAGAGAAGAGGAACAAATATAAATTATGTGTTTAGTCGGTTCAGCTATTCACATAAGAAATGTACTTGTTGGATGAATGCAGTCTAAGCTCATGTCTTATAATGGCATATGATTTTCATTCAAAAATTACTAGGAATAGAGCTTCCAAGGTTTATATGTGCTTAGAATGTCTCCCCCCCCCCCCATACAGGGGTAGCATTGTTCTTCTCTTTCCATCCTATTGCACTTTCTCTTAAATGATGCAGCATGGTAACCTGGACTGATCCCCATTTTGCCTACTTTATTGTTTTGTTCTTAGTCCTTAGGCAGATGCAGTGGAAGGCCACTAACCCCTCAGCCTTTGTAGAAATCAAAATATGATCTGTCTAGATGTATTTTCAAATTACCCCTTGCAACTATTGAAATTCCAATAAAGGCCATTGTGGTTCCATATACTCTTTGTGGAATAGATTAAATAATTGGTGATTCTGAGTGACCAATTTTCAATGAAAATAAAATTCAGTGTGGAGCCCAGAGACACTGTTAGCAAACAATGATAAGACCACTATGTCTTGGGCATATGAATATAGCGGCGAGAAAAATATCCTAAGGAGATATAAAGGCCAATATGAATTGTTTGTCTCTAAAAATAGATGTCTGTTTTAAAATGTTTTTGAGTTTTTTATTTTTTTCTTAATAAATGTAAAGCGTAAATTAGATGACAATGTAATTTAAGTGCTTTGACCTTTCAGTATTATGAGACTGTAAGATATTATGGATAAATTTTACTCCTGTGGAGTGAATCTACCAAAATATTTGCCTTTGTTTCTTTGCAGTCATTATATTAATCCAGTTTTGTAATTTTAGAGAAAACTTGTAATAAGCACAAGTCAATCTTCTCCACCACAATGAAAATGAGGCATCTTTAAATATTTTCAGTAGTCAAAATACGTAGCCATATGTAAGTCATTGTAAGCACTGGGAGTCCTGAGCCTTCTTGAGGGCCATTGCTTAGTCCGTGGCACGTTTGCAGGCTTGGTCCCAGGGGAATGAATTCATTTCCCCTGTTCCTGGACTCCCTGCAATGAACAAGTCAGGAAACACTGCCTCCTCTCTTACTCTTCAGGGAATTAAATCCCAGGGGTTTCAGGCCTCTGGAAACAGAAAGCGTTTCCTGTTGATGCTAGGCCCTTAATTGATTCGCCGGGTCTTTGGGGAGTCCGTGAGCCTTTTTAATCCAGACATAGAAAAAAATGGTAGGAAAAGATGTTTACACTCCTTCCTACCTAGGAAGGATTATTATGTATGGAATGCTTCCCTTTCTGGAAATAAAACTTTGTATGACAGCCTTTCGTATGTGTGTTTTAGGCATTTTCACCTATTCCGAGGACAATATTACTTTTGGAAGACACAGTTTCCCCTAGAGGGCTCTCAGAATAATGGGAATACACTTACTGGCGTATTGAGGTCTTTGTATGTCATTATCTCCCGAAGACAGGCTAACCAGGAAGGAGATGCCAAAGTTGCTTTTATGTTGACACTTTACCCATTGGTGATAAGATATATCAGGTGATTTTTGAGGACTTTGTTCATAATTTTCCAGCAACATGGAACTTGCCTAAGAAATTTACTCATTCCATTTTATCCAATTTTTGAGGCCTTTGCCAACTGTTTATCAAAGTGTTAATGCTGTCAGACAAACATATAGATGAGTCGGTAGAACAACATGCAATATTTTTCTCCAAGAATAGACGTTGGTTGTGTTTTTCATGTTTAACTCAGTCATATCATCAGCTCTGAATTAAATTAAGAAGTACAGATTTTTATTTGTAAAAATCTGCCCGCCTAGAGTGATATGGTGCAAAGGACATAGAACTTGGAAGGGTAATTCTAGAGTGGGAGTTCAGGAAAATGGGAGGGTATATTTCTAACAGACTCTCAGCCAGGTACTATGATCAGTGCTGTACCCATCTTTGTAGTCAGAAGACCCTGACTTCTCCACATGTTAGCTCCCTGCCTGTGGCAAATCTCTAACCTCATGGAACCTAGTTCTCTAATCTTAAAAGGAAGAGGATAGCATTATACCTGCCTTACCAAATTGTTGTGGGGAGCAAATATTGTTGAGAAAGTGCTCTGTAAACCAATATTGCTCTAAACAAATATTCACAAGTATTATGTTTCTTTTTTAATAACCTTTTTTACTTTCCCAAAGTTTTTGAGCCAGTTCATTACTATTATCCTAAGTAAAATTTGGAGAACACATTTAGAAACCAAGAAAAATTCTCCAAAAAGAAAAAAAAAATAGGGCTGTGAAATTAAGGGGGAGATGTCATTGCCTACAGAGTCTCACTCAAACTTTGGAAATGAAAAGCTAAGGCCAGACTGGGAGATGAAGAGCCGGAAGTAGGGATTGCTATCCTGAGAAATGTCCTCACTGTTTTTCAGTAAGATGTGGACCCTGAGAATAGACACTGTATTTAATGAGAGCACATGTAAGTGCCTTAAAATGTTACAGTGAAACCCACTAAAAAAGGAGGTTGAGATTCTCTTCAAAATTCCTGGAAAAACTTCTAATGGATGACTAATAGTTGAATCTCTATAGCTGAAGGGTACCAATAATGTTATTAAGGTGTTTTAAAAACAGAGCAAAGTTCTTATTTTTATGACTCTTTACAAAACATAGTGGACTATATCCAAAAGATGATCAGTTTGAAATATTTGGGTGTACATACTTAAGAAATTGCTATTGCTTCTCGGGTTGAATGCCTGCTTTTGCTTTTCAAGTATCTGACTATCTGATAAACATTTCCTTAAGTTTTATGATTTTTTTTTGCATAGATCTATATGCTTTTTTCTTTTAAAAAAAATATGTGAGAGACTAGTGGAGTTTTAACAGAGTGCTGGAGGGAATGCTCTAAAGGGACCTACTCTAGGCCTTCATAAAGAGCTATATGATTTAGACTAAAGATGTTAAACCCTTTGTGCCTCAGTTTCCTCACCTGTGAAATGAGCATATTAGACCATCTTTTAAAGGTCCTTTCCATCCTAAAGTTCAATTATTATATGAAAATGTGTTTTCCTCCTTCATTCCCTTATGCTGAAACTGTGTATGTGATCTTATTAGTGGCACCTTTAAAAAAAGAAAAGCCCTCCCTTACCATGGCCTACGATAAATTAACATACTAGCAAGCAGTTATGTACAAGCATAACGGTTATGGAAATATAGTAGATGATTGACTGCGTACCATATTTCTTCATAAAGATTTGAGATGAGCATTTTTTTTCTCACCCTGTATTTAATGACCTCTAAATAGCATCTCCCAAGATCTTCTTCCACCCCTCCCATCATACGAAAGAAAATGTTTTTATTTCTCCATTACTTTTCCTATTCTCTGGCACCACCTACTTTCTTTATATTAGAATTCGATATGCTTTTACATTGTGGTCAGAGGAAGGACTATTACCATGTTCTACTTCCCGGGTGTCAAGGCAGACATTACTTTATCAGAAGAGAGGCAGGGAGGACCCCACGGAGCTCTGTGCGGGACCTGTGTTCAGCTGCAACACAGTGAAGCTTTCTGAAGTACTCACTGCCTAGCCAGGATCAGAGAGCTCTATCTCTGGCAGCACAAACAAGACGTGCTGATGTCTTGCCCGGTGTTTACCTGCTTTATTTAGTTTCATGGGACTACAGAGTGATACCTAAGTGATGAAATCCTTAGAACCAGGTGGATATGGAACATTGTGGTGGGCTGCAGATGTGTCCCTTGTTTCTTCAGATTGGCTAAGCTACATCATTTTAAATCATTCTTTGGAAGCATCCTTACTGAGGCTAGACTCATTTTTTTAGTATGCTAGCTTCTTTTTAATAATCTCCTTCAAATTCCCCAACAGATACCTTATCTGTGACCCTCTTCAGGCACTGCTAAGTAATAACATTTAACTTACATAATTGTTATTTTTTAATCTCAGGTTGCAAACATTTCTGATCACTTAATCCGTTTGCAATAAATATCACCATGCCACATCACACAGGAATTTTGCACTAGAAAAAATTCAGAGTTGGGGGGGAGGCAGTAAAACACCAAGCCCATTTTGTGGCAAAAGAGAAAAAAGGAGAAAAAAAAAAAGAAGCAATAGGTGTAAAAAAGAACAAAGAAATAATAAAATACAGTTAATGAATTCTAAGTTAATTATCTTTTTCCTAGGTCCCTAAATTTCTGGTCTAGAAGGCAGATAACACTGTTTATGAAGCCATTCACAGCAACAATAACAACCAAAGAAAAAAAAATTCCACCTACTCATCAGCATTCTAACTCAGTGTGTTTTGCCTGTGACAAGCGACACTCTTGAAAAGATGGTCCTTTGACGCTTGTCTTGCCAGAAAGCTATTTCTGGTATAGCTGCATGACTGGGAAGACTACAGCTAAGTCTTCCAGGCATGTTCCTGTGTCCATCATCTGGCATTGGTAGGTGCTGATCAGATCACCAAACTCACTGGCGCACACAGGGTGACAACACCGGGGGACGGGAATGATTGTATTTCTAGACTCAAGTGGGCACGGTGTTGATCTGTGTAATCCACAAATATGTATGTGAGCTTTACCAAGGTTAAAGAGTAAATCCACTGTTCTTAGGTATCATTGATTGTAATTTAAAAATAGGCTCTGTCAGATTTGAGTATGTGTGTGTTTGGTGTGGAAAGTTTCCCTGGAAAAGGTCTAAGAAAAACTGAAATCAATACTGCAATGCTACATTATCCAGGAGTTTGAAACCGGGAGGCTGAATGTCTACTTCCAGCTTTTCCTCTTGGTTAGGAACTTAGCAGCTACCTCAGAATTCTCCGATCTGTTCCGTGGCAAAAGCAGCACTTCTCATGAATAGCAGAAAAGCAAAGAAAACCCCTTTTCCTCTTTGCAATAAATCATTTTGTTTTTTTCTATAGATCGCATGTGGCGTTTGAGGCAGAGTGAGCGAGGCCGCCAATACTGCGAGCTAATGCTTCAGCACCTTTCATTTTTCACTCTGAGCAGGAAACCTCTTCTTAAACTTGTTCATTTTACAGAGAGAAAATCGAAGCCAGTGGCACATTGTCAGAGCTGCTTTATTGTCATCATTTACAAAGGTCACTGGAATTAATTGACTTCTTACATATTGTAAAGTGACTCATATTTTGACACATTTATGGGAAAGTGGCAGGATCTAAGGGACTGGTTCTTGTCTTTTGGTTTTGGCTCATGTTATAAACTAGGAAACCAATCATAACTCTGAAATCACAGTTGTAGGAGGAAAAAAATACCATGCAGTTGGAAAGAAGCTGACTCCATTAACTATTTGGTCAGTTGAACTAAAGGAAGGGAAGAGAGAGCTCCAGAAGGCAAAATGCAAATACTAGGTTTAATGTCTCTACAGGACCCATTAAAAGGGGTAGTGAATGTTTCCGTGGACATCCTCAATTGATGTTGTCTTTTTGAAAGCATATTCTAAGTAGCTGGCTTCCTCTTAGAAGACTGGAAGTAGAAATTAACCCACACGGTATTCCATGAATCATCAGTACATGGATGCTCATAGTTTACTGAGAGTAATTCTGTCTCAAAGGCATTGCCTCTGAAACTAAAGAGAAATGTAGGATATGAGTAATATTTATAGTACCAGGGCAGGCACACTCTTTCCTAGGTAGATATTTTGGAATCCTTACTTCTTGCCTTTTTATTCTTCACAGTATCCCCTTTTCACTAAATTAGGAAGGTTCCACTCACATTCGTAGCGTGCTCTCACTAAAATTCGAGGCATGGAAACAAGGGCATATTGTTAAAAATAAATAAATTAGAGGCAAATTAAGCCACATAGCTCAATAAAAGCAAAGGGAAAATAGTAGTCAGTCTGAACAAAAATCTTCTGAAATAGCAAATGCACTTTAAAGCCACCCTGCTGTGATTCTGTTAATTACCGAAGAAGATGAGAACTCTACTGGTTCATGGGCTCCTTTTACCTCGAGCCTGTGGGTTGCAGCTGCATTAGCAATCAGACATTTGCACTGTCCCTTCAGACCAGCGGGAGGATGTTATTAAAGGGAAGTCATTTACCCCAATCCGTAAGATGTAGCCTGGCAGAAATTCAATAACTGTTTGTGATATGCTCATTCCGCCACTCTGCTTAATGGTTTTAGCTCTTGACACACAGCATTTGCCTTAATCTCCATCCGCTGGGTGAAAGGGAGAAAAATGCCCCATTTGGGAGTTGGTTTCAAAAACAGACTGATGTGTGAACTGCTTTTCATTACAAATAATGTGAAGGAAAAAAAAAAAAAGAAAATTCCCCCCTTCTTCCTGTCCTCTCCACTCCCACTGTCCCCTTCTCCCCTCTCTCCCTCCTCTCCCTCCTCTCCCCAGCACTGCTTTTTTTTCTCCCACTCACATCCTCTGATGGGCGTTCAAGCTAGTAAAATGCATGTTGGAGAATCCCACAAACACAGCTAAGCATACCCAAAGCCAGAGGGCTTTTGCATTTGAATTTCTCCTCCAAAGTAAAATGGAAAGAAGAATGCTTTAGAATTCAGACATGAAGAAAACATCAAAGGAGAATTTAGGTTTGGGGGTGGGGGGGCTAGCATCAACTAAAGAAGAAATAGAGCATATTTAAATAGAAATGTATATTTTAAACTTACCTTGCAAAAGCAGTTCCTGTGATACACCACCTTCCGTGTCCCTCCGTGCGGGCTCCCTCAGTTCTTCGGTTGCGATAATCACATGGTTGTGTTCTTGCCCGGGTGTAAATAGGTGCGTGTGTGTGTAATAAAGTACACACAAACATGTACTAGAGGTGGGCACACATGCAAGCCAGCTTATCTCTGTATTCTAAGATAAAAAGAAGGCAGAAGGCTGCAGCTGGGGTTCCTTCTTTTCTCCGGAACTCTTGCTCTCAGTCGGCAGGCTGAGGCTCTCAATCCCGTGAAGAGAGATCCTGGGAGCTGGCTTTCTTTCTCCTTGTTTCCATGGTGGTTAGTGGTGCATCGTTCACCCGATCAGTTGTCACACTGACATGGTGCTGCCTGCTCAGCGGTCATTAATAACTGAACACCCTCCGCTCCCCAGAGAGGAGCCAATCGCTTCGGACTGCCAAGATGTAGCACTCGCAGCTGCTCCCGTCTGGTTGGCTGAAACAACCTGTCTGTTCTATGACACTGCAGCTTAGGATACAAATAAATGAAACCGGCTTGCATTTTTTCCTAGGTACCATTCCCTTCCTTCCTGCCTTCCTGCCTGCCTTTCATCCTTCCTTCCTTACCCCCTCCTTTTCTCCTCTCCTCCCTTTCCTTCCTTCCTTGCTTCCTTCCCTCCTTCCTCTTTTCCTCCCCGCTCCTTCCTCCATCCTTTCTTTCTTTTTTTTTCCTTTTTCTTTCTTTCTTTTTCTTTTCTTTTTTTTTTTTTTTTTTTTTGAGAGGAATAAATTTTGGACAAGTTTTCCCATTTTTAGGTTATCATTCACCCAGAGAAACTGTGTTTTCTCTCTGAAAATAGCAGGATGTGCTACAAATAAGGATTTTTCCAAATACTAAAAACACCTGGGGGAGATGCAGCGGCTCTGACTCGCTCTTTGTAAAGTTCGCCAGTGGCTATAGTATTTAAGAAGAGTAACTTGAAACTGTTTTGAGAAGCATTTGGTTTTCTGTAGATTCTACTTAATTTGGTGTTTATGTGATTATTGCTCAATAGCATTTTTTAAGCCATGACATTTTTTATCTGAATTGACCACATTTTAAAAATAAAGCATATTTTTTTCTCTATAGTTCACAACATTGGCATATGAGGGGGTGTTTCAAAAAATAAGTATTTCCAATTATAGTAATTTCTTTATATCTGATGCAATTAATCTGATGGCCGCAGATAAATGGATACATCTGTCAAGGTGTTTGTGTGGGTATTTCTGTGTGTGTGTGTGTGGTGTGTATTTAGGAGTGTGTTAGGAAATACTTCTTGGGGAAGTATTTCAACTCTGATGAATTAAACCCTCAGGAAAATTGTTTCCCTTTATTCTTAGACTTACTAATTCTGAATTTATATTTACCAGGAAAATATGGAATACACGCCACGTATGTAAAATGTATCCAGTTATCAGAAATTTAGAAAAGAAACACAGAAAAGTATAGCAGTGTATATTTCTGAAGGAACACCTGTGAGTACATAGACAGCAATTTTAAAAATGCTTGTTTTACCACATTAATTAGTATGCTAGAGGAACATCTTGTTGAGAAGACTGGAACATGAGGATTAATTTATCAACAGGTCAAAAACAGGCTAGATTCATGGCTCCAAGCCCTAGTTTTGAGAGACTACCCTCTAGTGGAGTAAAAAAAAAATGACATTTTCATGTTAATAGATTTAGTAGGGGGTGGGTTAGAAAAGCTTCACATCTGATTGTTCCTCAAGAATTTATTGAAATGACATAGACCAATAGTTTTAAGTTACTATAATCATAATACCAGGAAATTAATAAAGGCATTAGCTTTGTCTGTAGGGTTTTTTTTTTAAGTTCTCAAGTGCTTTATTTTTTTTCCTTCTCTAAAAATTTATTCAAATGGTTGCTAATCTTTTGAATAAAAATGAGTTCGAGACAAAGGTAGTTTCTTGCTTAACCTACTAACACTCATTTCAGAAAGTGTATTGTAAGGCTTTATTCTTTACTAACAACATTTAAATGTTGCTCTGTGAATGGTAGGGATTATGGTCAAGTGTTGAGGATGTTGAGATGGAGTGTGTCTACATATGGTTTAATGTATGTGTAATAATAGCGATAATCATCCTCATTACGCCTCCCTTGATTTTACTTTCCCCAACTTTAATTCCTTACATATTCCATATCATTTCAACATCTGCAGGATTACATTTCCACATATTGGAAGAATTAGGATAAAATTGTGATAATTATTTGAAAAAGGAATTTTAGTTTTATACACTTGGTTCCTTAAGAATTTCATTTTGGTTGATTGGTATTGACTGTATAATTGACAAATTCAGTAATCAAACCAATTATAATGTACTTCCATAATGAAAGTAAGTGGTGATAATCAGATGCATGATTAAAACACTTTCTTGGTTTATAAATGAAACCTGCAATCATACCTAATATTTTAAATTTCAGTCTCTTTAAGAAATCAAAGAAAAATCTAAGTTTTAATTTAGTGAAAGTTGAATATTTTTAAATGCTACCTTATGCTATCTCATAGGAAATTGTTTTCACTCATTGTTTAGCTTTTCTTCAGCATATGGGGATGAGGTTGCTTTTTTTGCAATTGTCCTTTTGCTGTAGGCACATGACAAATTCAAAAGATTTCATTTTTATCAGTTTCATACCATGCAACATTAGAAGTGAGATTGTAATGTGAGAGAGAAAAATAACTCTGGCTTTGTATGGAAAGGGTGACGAGTTTGTTTTTTGGCTGTGGTTTCCTTCTTGCTGCAAGAGCATCAGGAGCTTCCTAGAATCAGCATATGTTCAGGTGATTGTCAGTTATCAACCATTTACTGGAGATACGAAAGGTAGCTCTCCCCAAAAAAATGCTAAAAACTTAATTTCGTTACCACCTCTGTATAATGAAGTGCCATATAAAAACATTAAACTGTGATGAGTAAGGATTTCAGCAATTTTGAATCAATACAATTGTGAATAGTTTCAAATGAGAACCACGGACTGTTTAGACTCGAATAGCCTGAGTCCTAAGAGGTCAAGTGACTTGTCTAAGCGCACACACCTGGTCGGAGAGAGCAAGGGTAGACCCCGCCGTCTTCCAAGGTTTTCCTACCATGTCACCCTCTCATCTACTGAATAATTGATAAGTCTCCACTTTTTCTTCTTTCCCATCTCCATTTTTTCCCTTCTTTTTCTTTTCTTTCTCAAGTTTTTACCTTTACAACCCACTAAAATTTCAGAGCAGTTTCACATTCCAAATATACTGTGTTATGGGGTTGTGTGACCTACAGGTCAGCTCCCTCGTAGTAAATATCTGCAGGGCTTCCTAAACTAGTATTCAGCTCTAATAACAATGTATTGTAATGATTTTAAAACATAAATGAATAATTTCAGCCCTTAAATTATGTTGAAAAAATTCTGCCTTCATCGTCAAATAAACAATAGAGGTGTAATAAGTATTTATGCATTGATTTAATAGTTGAAGTTCCTATTAATATGGGAAGGTTTCTTGTTTCCTGGAATCCTGGGCACTGCTCTTCTGTTCACTTTCATTAGAGGGGTGGTCTGGGTAGTGGGTCAGAGTGTGCTTTCTGGGAACAGGCTACCTGGGTTTGGGTTCTTACCTTGCCACTTCCCAGCTTTGTGACCCTGAATCAGAACGTAACATCTCTGCATCTCAGTTTCCTCCTGGGAATGTTATGAGGATTAATGTAGTTAATATGTGCAAAAGCTTAGGAAAGAACTTAGGATATATAGTGAGCTTGAATGGATGTTTGCATCGCCATTATTGCCATTCTTGTCATTGTCACTGTTGTTGGTCAGTGTTCTTACCGTCATCATCATCTGTTCCAGTTCTCTGCTTTGTTTGGAATGTTCTGTCTGCCTTCCCTCTGGGTCCGGCTTCTATCTGGTCCTAAATAAGTGAGCTCAGGGCAAATGCTACTTCCCATGTGAAGTCTTTTCTGACCCTCTAACAAGACATGATCTCTCACAATCACAATCTTTATCCCCCCTACCATTTATGTTTTTAAAATGTATTACAATTGTTTCTATAATTTGGACCATTTACGTTTTTAGTTTATAGAGTCTCCTGGAAGAGGTCTATATTTTATTCATCTTTAAGCGCTGTAGCTTGCATAAACATGGAGAAAACAATATTTGTTGAATACTAACTGTATGTTTTAAAAGTTATTGGATCTCTACAACATAAAATAGATGTTTTATCCCCATTTGACTGTGTAGAAACATTGGCTCAGAGAAGTTATGTTTCTTGCCCAATGTACCAACACCATGAAATAATGGGGCAAAAATTTGAACTCGGTTCTGTCTGCCCACCAAGCCAACGCTCTTTTACACTACAACCCACTCAATATCCATTTGTAAAATAAATGAATGCTTGATTGATGACTGAGCCAAACATTTCAATATAGTCAGCAACAAGGGATGCTAAAAATAAAATACTATTTTAAAAAGGAATGAATTTTTACACTAGGCAGTGGATGCTTTTATAGAGTTATGGTCGTTCAGTATTAATGAAAGAATTCGCTGGCTCTGTTTGAGAAAAAGAGCTCTGAAGAAAGGCAGTGTCTTGTTGGAAAGTTAGTTGATATGCTCAGAAAGCTAAATAACTATGCATGGGCCACTGATGAGGAGGGACTGACATTGTACTGAGAAGATCTTCAGTGACATGGTCCTTTGTAGTCTAATTCTGATGGAAGATTAGCTCTTAATTAAGTTAGAAGCATGATGTAAGGGGAGTGGCATTGGCTTGTTTGTTAGAATGTGGAACAAAAGCACGTTGGATCAGAGAGTTCTCATTTTCTTTTTTCAAAAGGGTTTTAGAAAGTAGAATTGGAAACAAAAATGATTCCCATTCAACTATGCGTCTTATTTTTTGTTATGACTTTCTTCTTATGGTAAAATATATAATGTAAATCTAACCATTTTAACAGTTTTTAAGCTCATAGTTTAGTGGCACAAGTGTATTCACATGGTTGTATGACTTCATTAAGGCTTTTTGTGAACATTTAGAATCAGAGATCCACAGAGTATCTGAACTGGAGAAGAAAGAGATCTTTACATGCTAAAATATGCAAGTTCAACTATCAGAATTTAGCAGCCACAAGAAGAAACAAAGATTGTTGGAGGGGAGGTAAGAGAGAAAAATAAACGAAGCTGGCATGTCCTCCCTCTATGACAAATGAGCAAGAAGTAGAAATGTGCTGCTCCCTCAGGGACCCCCCCCACCCCGTTCCCTTCTGCCTTTCCCACGATGACATCTCTTCATGCCGAGGGTGATTAGGGACATAAGATTTGTATTTTGCTATAACCCCATATAGGTCTTATTTTTTTTAATGAGGGATAGGACTCCACCTCAAGAACAAAAGTAATTTTATCACTGAAGGAAATTCACCACCAGGAATGAGAAAGATGTCAGAAATCAAGGAGATAAATCTCTGTCTCTGTCTCTGTCTCTTCCTCAGATTTCTTTCTCCTTCTCTTTCCTTCTTGTCTTTCTCTGTAGCTCCCAACTATCTCTTATCTTGGCTTCTCTCTGTGCATCCCTAATCTTTTCATTTGGAGGATTAAATATTACTTCTCCTCTAGCCAGGTAAACAATTAGTGAAATAAAAGAGTGAAAATCACTAAAGAAAATATAGCAGGTAGACAGGTAGATAGATAGGTAGACAGTTTGTAAGTTACACAAAAATAACTGAAAAGAAATACATCAAAAAAGGAAATACACCAAACCCCTAGCAATAGTTATCTTTGATAAGACAATAGATGGCTTTTATTTTTTTATACTTCTCAAATGTTCCACAGTAAGCACATAGTATTTTTATGATCAGAAATATAGCGATTACTTAAAAAAAATGTGAAGTTCTTCTGAGGTGGAACTTTACTTCTACAACTGAAGCTGTCTTATTTGGTCAGATCTCGGACCTCCTTAACTTAGCCCCCTCAACTCTTCCAGGACATGATAATGAGGGCAGCAGCAGTAACAACAGACCACACTTACTGAGCACTCCTTCTGTGCCAGGTGGTTTGTTAGGAGTTTTTCATGAATTGTCTCATTCAGTCCTCCCTATCAAGGTACTAGCTGTTAGTTTCGTTTTGCAAATCAGAAAACTGAGGGCTGAGTGTGCAAAAACTCATGGAGTTGCTCATTGGTAGAATCCACAACCAAAGCAAAGCGTTTCTGACTCCGAGGCTGGCACTTGCAGCAGCTCTGCTCCATCAGCCGCTATGTGTTTCCCATGTCCCCGGCCATCCTTTCCGTCCCTAATGCCAGCACATCCCCTTCCTCAGCACATCCCAGCATAGGGCTGGTCATTTCCAGAATGTATCTTGTACTTTGCCTTCTTAGCTCTCTATTTTTTCTGTGAATGGGCCAGTTCTGTAAGGCTTCCGATACAAGATCTCATCCTTTAAGAAGCTCCCCCCATCTCAGTGCAAGAGAGTATTTTCCTTATTTTATCACATTTTAAATTTACTTTTTATTTTGTTTCTCTTATTCTAACACACGTTATCAAGGATGGTTTATTTACACCTAGACAGTAAGCAGCTCAAAGGCAGAAGTAATGTCCTATTTGTCTTGTATATTCAGGAGTGCATTTTACATATTAAAAGGTCAGTATTTGACTAATTAAATCTCACTGAGTCACTGAAAGAGTAAGTTACTACTCTCTTCTGTGTGCTGGTTTTGTTCCAGACATTTGAGTAAAATCAGAGAATTGTTTAATGAAAATCCTCCTGCCCAGGGGAATAGATTTTGTCAGCCCAGTGACTTCAGTTACACATGAGGTTATTTAAAAGAGAGCTGTTATTTATGGGAGAATAGAGTGTGTCTCTTTTTTTTTAAATTTTTTTTTTATTAACGTATAATGTACTATTAGCCCCAGGAGATTTTTTCTTTGCTGGCCACTTTCTCTTTTCATCTTCTTTGATTAGGACACATTAAATGCATCTGGTTTCATAAAACTACTAAGAATACATGTAAGTTCTAGGCAAAAATAAAACTCTAAGAACCAAGAAGTCACATACATTCATATAAATTTTAGGCGAAAATTAAGAACCAAAAATGGCACGAGATAACAGTTTGTTCCTGGTGCGATATTTGTCTGCAAGGTCTGTTCTGAATTTCCCTGCTTTCACATGGGGCCCTTTTGTATAGGTGAGCTAATGAAAATGATCCATTTATATCTAAACAAGAGATCAAAGCAGTGATTTCTTTGCAAGAGAAAGCAAACACTTTTTGTCACTAAAATATTTAGGCATCCAGTTAGAGTGCACCATCTAGATGTTAAAGAGTCATTTGAATTTTCATGAATATTTTATGTCACTTTTGCTTCTGGACTTCTGCTATGTGGGAGAACAAAGGTGACTGTTAGCGTTCTCATCTGATTCTCTTCCTTCATTGATGGAGAATGCAGGGGGCCCAGAGCTAAAGTTCTCTGTCTAATCTTTTAGTGATTGTTCATAGAGTTATTCCTTTTAGTGTAGGAAAGGTACTTTCACGAACGAAAGGCACTTACTACAACTCTCAAGGATGGCAGAATAGATGGGAGATTCTTGTAGTTATTGCCTATACCGGGGTCACTGCTGCGTTTTCAGCTTCAAGTTCTATCTCATAATCCTACTGTATTCTACTATTTGGGAATGGGGGTGGGGTTGCTACAATCTTTTGGTTTTTAAACTCTCTTTAAAAATGTGTTGATCGGGGCGCCTGGGTGGCTCAGTTGGTCTTAAGTGTCTGACTCTGGATTTTGGCTCAGGTCATGATCTCGAGGTCCTGGGACGGAGCCCCAAGTCGAACTCCCCAGTCAGCAGAGAGTCTGTTTGTCTTCCTCTCCCTCTGCCTCTCCTGCCCAGTGCTCTCTCTCTCTCTCTCTTTCTCTCTCTGAAATTAGTAAATCTTAAAAAAAAAAAAAAAATCTCAAATCTTAAAAAAAAAAAAAAAATCTTAAATCTTAAAATAAAAAAAAACCAAAAACCAAAAACCTGAGTTGATGAGTTGATGAGATGAGCAGGTAGAGGCAGTTATGGGCATATACTTGACGCTCAATGTACATTTATTTTTGAGAGCTCCTGCTTCATTCATTACCCTGTGTCTATGTTATTCAGGGCTGACCTCTCTTTGGATTCAGCCTGTTCATCAACTGGCTTCTGATCCAGGGGGCTGGAAGAATTCTGGGTAGTACAAGGAATGCTCAAATCAGGTCACATACAGATGGGCCAATGTGCAGACTGTGCTGACAGAATTCAAGCGTTGTCTATCGATGGCATTTACTGACCTCTGGGTGTGTGTAGGGTAATCTCCAAGGCATCATGGGGAGGGGATAACAGCCGTGGTCTCTGCCAGTCTCCACTATTTTAAATTCATTAGTAGCTGTCCACACCACGGATACTTTTGGCTGCCAGTGGGACAAACCCTGTTTCAACTAGCTTGGGTTTAAACTAGCCCACGATAAAGGGTGAGGTTGTATCGAGGGTAATGTAGCCTCACATGCTATAGTGTGAGCAGAGGGGAAACTGGGCCTCCGAGACAGACAGGCCACAGACCCAGATGCTCCTGGGCCTGTGTCTGTCCCCCGCATCTGCTCTTCTCAGAGTGCGGGCTTTATTCCCTGTTACTGCAGACCAGCTTTCTTCCCATGCACAGCAACCTGGCCTCCACCTGCTCTCAAGTCCCTCATCTCCCCATTTTTGCCACCAGGGAGACACTGTCCTTTCTCCTTGGTTTGAATTTGAAACTTTTGGGGGGAAGATCTTCCACTAGCCTACTTGGGTGCTATGCTTATCCCTGGATAAAGTACTCTTCTGTCATTTCTACTCCTCTTCCCCAAATTAGAGGGTAGGCGACAAGGAGTGGATTCCCTGGGAAAAGGAAGGCGTCCAGTATAGTGAGCAATAAGGACCTGCTAACACTAGGTACCATTTTTTGAGAGCTGTATGCCAAGTGCTGAGCTAAATAAACACTTTCCTGGCAGCATCCCTGTTTCTTATAGTTAACGTGGAAGCAGATGCTGTTTTCTCATTTTGCAGGTAGAGGAAGCAGGTTACTTCACCTCCTGTGGTAACATGGCTTGTGAGTGGCTTCGCCAGGCTCTGAAGCCACATCTGTCTGGCTCCCGAGCTTGAGCTCTGAACCACTTGCTGTGCTAAGTGTAATGTTGTCATCAAAGGAGACTTGGAGCTGTGCGCGCTGAGCACATGGCCCAGCAGGGTTGTGCAGCCCATCGGGCCTGTGCTTCCTGGCATTGGAGCCTCAGTGCCGGGGATCCAGGGCTGCTGGCCACCTCTTGCCCTGCCTCAAAGGACTGTAGGTCAGGCAGGGCGGGCACTGAACCATGTCCTCTCTGCTGTCCTCAGAACTGTGAATAACCTTTAGCTAAGATCAAAGCCCTGTAACCCTCACCATCTGTCTGACTGTCCATCAAGTCATTCTCCGAGACTTGGCCTTTTGTGGTCCTTGTGGATACTGGGGGACTTTTGAGGCAGGCCTCTTCACCGTGCTGCTCCTGTTGCATGCTGTTCTCTGTCTAGGGTAGCAAGGCCTCTAGCATCCTCTCACGTACAGACCATCACGTAGCTGCTGCCCTCGCCTTCATCTACATGAATCCATGAATCTTCCCTATTCTTTTCACTTTTCCTATCATTCACTCATCAGCAGATTTGCCAGCCTTTCAACTACTTCCCAAACCTCCCCTTCCATTTCCTCTGTTAACTGAAATCCAATCTCCTTTCAGGACCTGATTACTTTTGTGACCTCTCTGCTTGGCGACCACTCCCTGTCCCACCTCTCGGGGCTGGGTGTGCGGGTGTCTGCGCCCACATCTGCACCCCACGTTGGTGGGGGACTGTGTTCTTCCACATCCTCTGGCTTCCCAATGCCAACTTCAAGCCATGAATTATTATACTTTTCTTTAAGGCACATACCCCTCCTTACCTTCCCACTTTGTTCTCATCTACTTGTCAGCAGGTTCCCAACATGATACCTGGTGAAAAATATTCTGTTCTGCCCCAATACTGTTAAAAGCTCAGGAGCTTTCAACTTTCAAGTATGAAACCAACCCCAGATTACGAAGTTCCTTAAATGAAAATAAGTGTCACTTTTACTTCATTTCAGAAACCCATTCCCAGAGATGCTCCCTTGATCTTACTGGTAATTGGAATTGTCCTACCTTGGAAATCTTGAACTGAAGTCTCCTGCTTTCTACCATAAGTCTATCTATCTGGCTGTTTTAAAACTATGCTCCTTGTAGGTCTGCTTCTTGACACCACAAAGATCTCAAATCCTCAGAGACCAGTTCTCTCCCAGTCATCTTTCTTTCTCTTTCTTTCCTACCTACCAAGGTTGGTCGTCTAAACTCATCAGGCACCCAGATTCTATTGCTCCAGTCCTCTACCATGCATAGAAATGCTGAATAACACCATATTGGTTCTTCTTTGCTTCTGGCTCCAGGAGGTGAAGTGTTCCTGGAGGAAATCATGTGGTGGTACACACACTATACCCCCAACGGATGCAGGGCATCAGGGTTCGGCTGGCTCTTCAACAGTCCCCTTCCATTCTGGTATCCATCCTAAGGCCACTCTATCCCATCATCTACGAGAATGATTCCAAACTTTAACCCTCTCTGCAACATCCTTTTTCAATCTAAATATTCTTAGGAAAATGTCATTGCTTTTAACTTCATTGAACTTGCTCCTTTAGGTGTGAATTCCCTTTATTTCACACCCTTCTAGCTTACTAATGTCTCTTTATCCATACTCATCGTTATCTCTCATTTGTAGTCTTAAGCGATGAGACTTTTTCTTATTACCAATCTCTATGTCCCTCCCTTTTTTCCTCCAGATTCATCCACTTCTATGTTATTAGGAATTTGTCTCTAAAAGCCTTTTCCCCCTCCCACTCTGCAGTTGACTTATTTACACAAAATCCATAAGCATGCTTCTTACCCGTGCTAGAATATTAACAACAATCCTCCTCTTAACCCTAACCCTACTCTGACATTCCATCTCTATCCCCCTCATAAATTTCTCAAGAGACCTGTCAGCATTTGCTATTGTTGCATTTGTCACTTTCTCCTTTTCCAGCTCCTTTTTATCCAGCTTCTACTCTACCCATGCCACAGAAACTCCCCTTTAAATCTCAGTGAGCGCTCTCCCAATTTGGTTCTTGCTCCTTAAAGCCTCCTGGTCCCGTTAATACTTGCTGGCGTACTCTGCCTGTTGACAGATATGGGCTCATTGGTCTCTTAGATATTTACACTAGGCTTCTTCTTTTTGCTACTGCTCTTCCTGTGCTCTCTTAGATAATATAATCTCTCCTTAGGTAATCATTACTCTCAAATGTACATCACTGCTCCTTCAAATAACATTCTTCTTCTATGTATATATTGTAGATAGTCCTCATGTTGTCTAGTAAATGTCCCTACTTTCATGAGCCCAGACTCCTCACGCCCTCCGTGTCTAAAAGTGACCTCTTCAGCTTGCCTGACTACTGGCTTTTCTTCCTTTATTTTTTATTTATTTCAGTTAGAGGAGCACTACCCATTTACTCAGGGAGGTTCAGGGTCTTTGATCCTCCTTGGATCTTATGTCCTGAGTTTACTAGGTCTAAACCATGCTGATTTTACTCTCATATCTCCTTGAATCTTGTTCTCGATCAGCTAGACCTCCATCATCCCGTGGTCTGTCTGCTGCAAGTGCCCCTAACTTCCTGCTTCCAGAGTGGTCCTCTTTAGTCCATCTTCTGAAAACAGAACCCATTTTGTGTCTCATCACAAATGGAAAAATATACCAAGCTCTTTAGTGTTCTGTTCTTCTCTTAACCCGGCTCTTCGATCCAGGTACTCATTATATGTTGCCTTGTGCTCCCGCCACGTGAACTGTTATTCCTCAAGTACCATGCTGGTTTTTCTCTGCTTTGTGTCTTTGCTGATCCCACTCAGGGTGCGTGGAGTGCTTGGCCCCCCAATACACATGAGGCACACAGCTTATCCTCAGTCTAAATAGCCCCTCTTGTGGGAAATCTGTCCCTGCTCAAAGAGGTTGGGTTTAGTGCTCTGCCTCTGGGCTCAAAATGTAGAATAATTGATCAGAATGCATTATTGAATCAATGGATGAATGAATTTTGAGTAGAGGTTTAATGGGTAAGAAAGTAAAATTGCAAAGTGTTTAAGCATAGCAGCACTGAGTCTTTAAATCTGTAAGAGTGGATGTGTAGACTTTAAATGAGAGCAGGGTTATGCTTTGGTTCTTGTGTTAAGACAATTAGCCATAATCCATGGCCAGCTGGGTCAGAGATGTTTGTTCTTGATTGTATAGAGAACCTTTGTGCAAATAGGAACCACAAGAAGGAGTCCATCACAGTTCCTGGAGAAAAACAGCTCACTACTATCAACGATGGGGATGCAATTTTCTCTCTGATAGCAAATTTCATGTTGTTGTTATTCTGTTGTTACATTTATTATTGCTGTTGCTCAGGGACATACAGATGATTTTCCTTGAGCTATCCACAAACCACAGTGGAATAGATCAGAATTTGAAATATATACTGCTTTGCAAATGCAGAAATTATTAATGCTGAAATCATAAGGGCACCTAATATAATAATAAATAGTATTTGTTGAGTATTAACCTCATGTCAGACACTGAAGTGTGTACAGCACTGTGTACATACGGTTTTATTCTTATAAAACTGTGAGACTTTCAGGAACTTTCCCCTTTTCACAGAAGAGCAAGCTGAGCTTTAGAGATTTCAGTTAATGTTGGCAGTCATGGAGATACTTGGGAGCTAAGGCTGGAATATAGGTCGAATTCTAAAGCCAGCACTCTAAAAACCATCTTTTCTTCCCTCCAAATATCTTTTGAGGTTCATTCTCCTCTTCTTTGCATGTTTTATCACATAACTTTTGCTTTTTGCTTATTTGTAGCCAGATACATGGGAGAATGCTAACCATAATTTGGCTGTATCTCACATGCTCACTTCAAAATCTTTGACTGTATTCCTATCATCGTAATTGGGTGATTTCAACATAGTGTGGAGATATCTATAACCCATTATCCTCAAAACAGGCATCATATCAACTCCGATATATTTTTTTTAATTTTCATGTTGGTTTTTATTCTAGGATAGCCTATATTTGACTGCCCTTTCACATCAATATTTAAGATGAATGGTGATTGTATTACTTTGTTAAAGAAGTCAGGTTTTGTGTGTGTGTGTGTATGCATGTGTGTGTGTGTTGTGTTGTTGTGAAAATAAGTAAATTGATAAATATGTACGCATACATAAAACTTCAACAATGCTATACATAAAACTACTGTTTTATTTTTAAACTTCATCTGAGACTACAAAAAGGCAAAATATATACCTTTCCAAGCAACAGAATTTCGGAGCTTTACCAAAGATGATTGCTATACAGAAAATGGGAAAATCAGAAGAAGCAGTCTTTAAGCTTTTTTAGGTAGAAAAATAATACGACAAGCTTAGGTTTTTTAAGACAAGGCAATGTTTTAAAATGTGCTCAAAGGAAAACATGTGTCTGTCTCTTTGGTGAGACCTCTTATTTTTCTTTCCATTCCATGACATGATGCAGAAAATGAGTCAACGAACCCTCACCATTAAGAGTACTTCTTGCATCCTTAACCTTTTCTAAAGGGTACATTTTATTAGAAATGCAATGAATATTCAGTGTTTTAGCCATTTCCGACTTTGGAGGGGCTCCCCAGCTGTATAATGCTCACTGAGAGCCTATGTGAGAACTGCAAGGCGGGGAGAAGCCTGGCTGGCTGGAGGGGCTGTGCTTTCACATAGTTCCCATTACTAAGGAAACCACTCGTTTTGTCTGAACATGCTCTGAATAGATGTCTCATTTGAAGTCTAGTGCTCAAACCGTGAGGATTGCATTATGGAGCCTAGAAAGAAATGAGGGGAACAAAAAAATGCTTGAAAATGCCACCAAGCATTCACAAAGCGTCTTACTGTAATAACATTCCATGAGACAGAAGGTGCATTTATTTTTGCCGCATTCCAAGTTATTTTGGTGTTATAAAAGCGAATTCCTTTGCCTGCCCACGTAATCGAAAGAAGCAAAGCAGATGTTCTTCTGACCTATTCGTAATTCCTGCTCTTGTTAGGGTCTCACTCAGAAGTGTGTCACACGGCCCAGGCAGGACGAAGTATGGACTCTCATATTAATCTAGATTTGCTCCGTGGTGCTTTGTAACTCAATGGTATAGTGCTATCTCTGTGCCCATAAACAAACACATGCTCGGAGTCAGACCTTGGAACTTGCAGCCTCCAAATTGTCATTGTTAAATTCAGAATGGCTACTGCAAAATGGTGCGTGGTGTTCCTTAATGAGCATCCAATTCAGATAAGGAGTGAGAAAACACTGCTTCTAGAAGGCTCCTGCTCTATTCTCTAGCTCCTGACAATCCACAGTGAAGAATGTAGCTCCTGCTGAAAAAATCAGATGATCTTCCTTCTTCCTCATTCTGCAAAGTAGGTTTATGGGATTTTGATTACAATGTAATCATTTTCACCCCCCTCCTCACTCCCCGTGAGAGGCATTTCTTAATATTGACAATTTCTTAAATGTATGCAAAGTCCTGTGCAGACACCCCAATGTGAGGTCGCCACCTCTAAACCCATAACGGAAGTCAGGAGGGAGGGGAAGAGAGGCATTATTATTTCTGTTTTGAGACACTTTAATCCTTCCAGCAAATAAGAGATGTGTCAATACATCAGTTAATCCACAAATGCAGAAATTAATACATATTTATAGATTCCTTGCCATTTTGCTAGATTGCTGACGCTCATAGCCCTTAGATGACTTGTCTGCACGAGAGCCAGTGACTGAGTGAGACCTCTGGACTCGTGGCCCAGCACTTGAGCTCTGCACTCTGGACAGTCCCTCCGTGAAGAGGCTGCTCAGGTGTGTCCTAGGGCACCGGTGTTACAAAGTCTAAAACCTAGACGGGAACAGGGTAAGCAAGGACAAGTTTCTTTCCTTCCTAAATTCTTAAAGATCAGTAGTGTAAAATTAATAAATGTACAAAGCCATCATCAGTGGCAGAGAGACTTGTGTGTGTGTTTGAATCTTTTTCTATTTTCTGTAGTACCCTTACATATATTGATGGTTGTGCATCTTTCATAAACGTATTATTTCAAGTAGATGTCTTTCTCAGGCTTCCTGCCTGACCAGGTGTAAGAGACTCTGTAAACTAGGTTGTTTTCTAGAATCCAGTTGCAGCCCAACACCACTTAGAAGGCCCTAGATTTAAGAGAAAGTTTATTCTCGTGAAAGTACACAAGTACTTATCCTGCCGATGATATCCTCACTAGTTCTGATTATGAGCCTTCAATTCCTGTTGAAATGAACAGCCTGAAGGTACCAGCTGTGTCTGATCTGATGTGCCCACCGAGTATTTACTTAGAGTGTATGTTGAGCACTTTAGCTATTGTGGCTGCCGACAGGAGAATTCTCGTACTGAGACTTATTACAAAGTTTCCATTTTCGAGATGAATATACATTAGGTCCCTTCTGGGTTACCCTGGCATGGTTTGGCAGAGATCAGGGTACACGTGTCTTCATATTCTCGGTACTCAGCACGATGCCTGGCATCCAGTGAGCAGTCTTAGGGGGCACTGAAGGGAACTGTGTGATAGGAGCAAACTCAGCATTTATTCTTAATTTTTTCTTTATTATTAGCCTGGCTTAATTGAATGTTGAATGATGGAAACATCCAATGTTTGACTTGATTTAACATGCAACTAATAAAGTCTAATTTTTCCATGTCCCTTCAATCACCTATTTCCCTTTTTGAAATATTCTTTGTATGTTTCTAAAAGTGACACCATTTCTTTAAAGATTTTTTTAGAAGATTTTACTTATTTATTTGACAGACAGAGATCACAAGCAGGCAGAGAGGCAGGCAGAGAAAGAGGAAGAAGCAGGCTCCCTGCTGAGCAGAGAGCCCGATGCGGGGCTCGATTCCAGGACCCTGGGATCATGACCTGAGCCAAAGGCAGAGGCTTTAACCCACTGAGCCACCCAGGTACCCCTAAAAGTGACACCATTGCACTGAAAGGATTGAGTCAACTCTGTCCAACAGCCTTGGCTCTGTTTCAAGCTGATGGGGTTATATTTGTACTTCATTCTCTTAGTGGGAGAACTCTCCAAATGTCTCCAGGTACCAGGAATCATCAGATATTCATTATAATTCTGTTTCTGCCTGCAGCAAGAATATCAGCAGTCTGTTGTAACAATCATACCTTTGATTGACACCAAGCATCATCCTATTTGGAGACGTAGGTCCCGTTTAGAAGGCTTAAGTTTTTTAGTAGACCAGAGAGATTATCATCTGAATAAGAAGGGAGAATTTGCAGTTATAACCTAAATTGCTAGTACATAGCTCTGACTTGATAAAGTTAGAAGTTTATTAGTAATTTTTTGGAAAGTTAAAGTCTTTAATATGCATATTCAAGCATTCATGTGTTTTGTTATGAAGCGTGTATTTCATATAAAGTTAGGACATTGTGTTAAGGCCCAAGTTAAAATTTACCTTCCTAGGAAAGAAAAAATTATAAGGATGATCAAAATATAGTGAATTTAAAAATAAATTAAGACCCATTCATGCAGTATTATATTTAGAAAGCATGAGTTTTTAAAAGAATTGTCATATTTGACTCAATGAAACTTGTATTCTCTATTTCTTTTACACTATTTAATTAAATAAATATGGGTTTAGAAATGTTTATTAACAAAATAGCTCAGGTATATTGTAGAAAATTTGGAAAGTTCAGAAAGGATCAGGAGAGGAAAAAGCATTTGTTCACCAAAGGAGGCATGGCATATACCTCAGTATACTTTGTTGTGGTACATTTTTTTTTTATCCTTAAATAATAAAAAATATCCCATACTTTAAAAATTAAATCATAAAAGAAATCTTAATTATGTCTAGCACATATATTAATACCATATGGATGACTCATTCCTCAAATATTAGACATTTGTTTTTTACAGTTTTTTTTTAATGTTTCATATTGTAGATAATGCAGTGATAGACAATATGGGATAATTGCCATAATGACCTTCTGGACTGAAGAATTTGGGCATTTTAGACTCCTGACATGCATCACAGCTAGTTCTCCTGAAACCTAATACCAAATTCACATAGCAGTTTATGAATCTTCTTCCTACCATTCCCTTGCCAGCATTCATTCATTCATTTACCTAAGAAATATATTTGAGGGGTGCCTGGGTGGCTCATCATTAAGCGGCTGCCTTCAGTTAAGGTTGTGAGGCCAGGGTCCTGGTACCGAGCCCCATGCCCAGGCTCGCTGCTCGGCAGGAAGCCGGCTTCTCCCTCTCCCATTCCCTTTGCTTGTGTTCCCTCTCTCGCTGTGTCTCTCTGTCTGTCAAATAAATAAATAAAATCTTAAAAAATATATATATATTTGAACACCAAATGCTCTAGCAGGTGCTGGCAATATAAAAGTGAAAAGTAAACTCACTGATGTCAAATTTGTTGTTGTTGTTGTTGTTGTTGGGGACATGTAGGAGATAGGTCATAAATATGCAATGATAAACTTGCAAATATGTAATGAGATGATTCCAGAGATTGGTATATGTTGCTTAGGAAAATTGGAACAAGCTAATTGCATGGTGACTAACAAAGAGGGATGATTAACATAAAGTATTAAAGAGGTTCCGCTGGAGAAGGTGACATTTGAGCCCAGACAGGAATGTTAAAAAGGAGAGTCAGGCTGTGACACCAGGGCAGAGTGTTCCAGACAGAACAGCCATGCATACATAAGTCTGAAGGCAAGAATGTTTTGAGTACATCCTAGGGACAGAAAAAGGCCAGCGTGCCTAAATGTGATGTATAGAGAGGAGGTGGTGGACATGAACCTTAAAGGGGGACAGGACTGAGTTCATCTTTGGTCTTGCAAACCCGTAAGAGGGAACTGGATTTTAATTGGATGGGCAGCCATTAAATGGTTTTAAGTAGGGACGGGATATTTCTGGAACTATCATTTTTTATTCACAGTTTCAGGAATTACTAGGCTGCACTATTGAGAATTGGTTAATGGAAGGTAGGAGTTAAGAGGAAAAACAGGTAGTGTCTGGACTTCCATGGTGGATGAATAGATGGTGAGGGATGGTAGGATTCCAAAAGTATTTTAAATTTAGACCCGAAAGGACTGCTAGTGGGTGATGTGTAAAAGATACATTGTAACCACCTAGATGGATGATTAGTTTTGCTATTAAATGAGATGTGGAATTCTGTCCCCATCCCCACACAGGATTCTGTTTTGCCTGTATAATGGAGGGGTAATATTTTATTTTATTTTATTTTTTTAAAGATTTTATTTATTTATTTGATAGAGATCACAAGTAGGCAGAGAGGCAGGCAGAGAGAGAGGAGGAAGCAGGCTCCCAGTTGAGTGAGGGCCCGATGCGGGACTGGATCCCAGGACCCTGGGATCATGACCTGAGCCGAAGGCAGAGGCTTTAACCCACTGATCCACCCAGGTGCCCCGGGGTAATATTTTAAAAAGCTTAAAATGCTTTCATACTTTGCTCTGCCATGGAAAGCAAAAACCAGAAAAAACAAAAACCAAACCACACCAACTTTGCCCTTTTCAGTTCTAGTCATTCATTTCCCAGAACGGAGATGGAAGTTTTTAACAGAAGGAATTCAACGCCCAATATTCAGTATGAGTTTTTAGTTTGCTCTAAGATCACAATGTACCTCCAAATGTAGACCTTTCCTAATTATGCTTTGTGTAGGAAATATACAGATACATTGTTCTACAGACTACCACAGATCCTTGCTTTGTGAAAAATGATATTTCATTCTTTGGGAATTGTATCTTACTGTAATCTTAAACTGTACTTAAATAAATATAAACTGTCTAAAAAAATGGATTCTGGAAAGTCACTATAATATTTACCTCTGGCAACAGTTATACATAGGCTGTAAGGTGTGGATTTCTTAAACTAAATATGGCAAGCTAGGCTTTCCTCTGGAGATAGGATATCTTTTGTTCTTTTGATTTTCTGATAGCTAGCAAGTACAAGGCTGGGGAAGACTGGCTGTAAATAAAAGCGAAAAACATTAGTTCTTTTCTCTCTGCATTTCAGAATAGTGAGTTAATCTTGGGTTGCTTTTTAGCCAAATAATGGCTACACCACATTTTGGAAGTAGGAGCATGGAGCCCAACAGAGAGATCAGAGTTGTGGATATAACTGTAGAAGTCACCCATGTGTCTTCAGATAACCCCCCTGGGGAAATAGGGTACAGAGAGATGACAGAGAGGTCTGGCAGTTTGACCTGAGGCCCTCCTATCCTTTCATTTGAGCCCAAAGTGGAAAAGTTTCCAGAAGAAGAAGGGAAGGAGCAACTGGCCAGGAGAGAGCCGGAAGAGCTCGGTGTTATGGAAGCCCAGAGAAGAAAAGAGTGGCATTTGTAAATGCTCCTGTGATTTTTGAGTTTTATGAAAACAGAATATTGACCATCAGATTTGGCAACTGCTAGTAGAGATTTATGACATACACTGATAAAACTTTTGAAAGTTTGAAAGCAAGCTAACTAAAACTATCTCTGCTAGACTTTCCTGCTTCAGTGACAATCAGATTCCATGAGGATGGTGCCTTAGAGCCACCCTTTCCAGCTTCCTGTCACGTCGCCTTCATTCCACTCTGACTGTCCTTTGATCACTGTCATTCCATCGAATGGTTCCTAGCCGTCACCTCCATGTTGATGAATTCCTCCAGATTTCCTTTTTTCTTACAGATTCTCTGCAAATAGATTGTCTCAAGATTTTTAGCAATTCCCTTTTTTGATTATAGCAGAAAGTCCTCCAAAACTACCCATATTGCTGAAATCTGATATGTGATTACAATCTTGGCTGGAACCAGACGTGGAAGGAAAAATAGGCATTGACATATTTTTGGAAGTAAAAAACATTGTATTTTAAGAAAAACTGGGACTCTATCACCCTCTTCTTTTGTAATCAAGCCCCATTAGCAAGAACATTAGAATGTTGATTCCCAGCAGTGTCTGTACGGATGAGATCTCTGTGAGCCAACTTCTCTTTTCCAAAGTGAGCTAAATATTGTTCAGAGATTTCTAGGTAGTTGGCAGAGGAACAAGCACTTAGGCAGAACTATGTCCAAAAATGAGAGGGCTAAAGATATGCTTTATGGGCCCATGTATTTTTTTTTTATTATGTTAGTCACCATACAGTACGTCATTAGTTTTTGATGTAGTGTTCCAAGATTCATTGTTTACGTATAACACCCAGTGCTCCGTGCAATCCATGCCCTCCTTAATATCCACCACCAGGCTCACCCATCCCCCCTCCCCAAAACCCTCAGTTTGTTTCTCTGACTCCACAGTCTCTCATGGTTCACCTCGGATTCCCCCCCACCCACTTCATTTTCCCCTTCTTTCTCTTAATGTCCTCCATGCCATTCCTTATGCTCCACAAGTAAGTGAAACCATATGATAATTGACTTTCTCTGCTTGACTTATTTCACTCAGCATAATCTTCTCCAGTCCCAGCTGTATTTATGTAAAAGTTGGGTATTCAGCCTTTCTGGTTACTGAGTAGTATTCTGTTGTATAAATTGACCACATCTTCTTTATCCATTCGTCTGTTGAAGGACATCTTGGCTCTTTCCACAGTTTGGCTATTGTGGACATTGCTGCTATGAGCATTGGGGCCCATGTGTTTTGCTTGGGACCAAGATTACCTGGGTTTCGACCTAAACCTTAATAAATAAAGCTCTTTCAACTTTATTAGCTATAAACTTTGCTTTGAAAGATGATTATGAGTGGTGTTTATGAAAAGCAAATTAGTATTCTATAAGTTCTCATGGACATTTAAAGTGATAATCAGCTAAAGGAAAAAGCCTGAACCATTTGATGAGGGATCATGGAAGGTGGAAAGATTACAGGTCAGGAAATGAATAGAATAGGTTTCTTACTCTAGCGCTGACCTCATTTTAATGTATTAATTTGGGCAGGTCATTTAACCTTTCTGACCATGTTTCTTTATCTATAAAATGAGGGAATTAAACCTGGTTGTCTCTGACGTTCCTTTCAGCCTTGATGTTTTATGAGACCAAAGTTCGATAGTCAAAATCAGTAGGTAGAATCCGGGAAGTGTCTTCTGTATGTAAGTGTGGTGCATCTGAATGATTGGCTATCAGAGATGAGACTTTCATTGTTCTAGGCCCTCAGAACAGGCCAAGGGATAGAGAGGAAGAAACTTCTGGCCAAATCAGTAAACACTTACATTCTTAACGTATAACAATTTTCTCCCAATTAGGATATTTCCCAAATTTCCCAAAGAAGCCAAAGGTTAATAATTAAAGAAAGTTGGAGCACAGACCATTAGAAATAAATACTGTCTTTCTGAATGGAAAGTTCTGCTATGTAATTGGGAACACATCTAAGAAAACATTTGAGGGAGACCTCTATTTCGGCAAACAACAGTTAACAGAAGATACCTCTCAAGGGAAGCAGTGGAATCCCACACATTTGAGATTCCTAAAAATGGACCCAAAATAGCAGTAAAAGTGATGCCATGGGGAATAATCTTGCACTGGCAAGCAGATAGACTCAAAGCAAAAGAAATTTCTCATTTCTGTTTGCCACGTTTCTAAGAGGAAAATAGCAATTAGGAGAGAATATGGCTGAGAACACAGTCTCTGATTTGAACAAGCTTACAGGCTTGAGTGAAAATAAACTTGTCTCAGAAACACAATTTTAAAAAATAGTTTTTAATTTTGGGAAAAAAAATGTGCAGATTTGTCATAAAGTTGCAAAGAGAGTAAAATGAATTTCCAGATACCCTCAACAGACTTGCACATTTGCTTGTTTGTTGTCTCCCCCCTTCCCACCTTGTCTGTGTGTGTGTGTATGTGTGTGTGTATACATATATATGTGCATTTATATAGGTATATGCACATATTGTTGTTATTGTTATTACCATCACTATTGCTGACCTACTTGAAGTTGCAGATACGATGGCCCTTTAGCCCTAAATCCTTTCTAAGAAGTTTTTCTTTTACATAATCATGATACCTTTATCAAATTCAGGATTTTAACCTCAGTACAGTGTTATTATCTAATATATTGTCCATATTCCAATTTCACTAATTGTCCCAATAATATTCTTTATAGTCACTTTTGTTGTAAGAATCCATCTGAGGATAATACATTGTCTTTAGTTGTTTAGGCTTTGTTTTATAAGATACTAATTTTTTTCAATTTTATAAAATCATCCTTATTTTTTGGGGGGGGGGTGCCTGAGTGGCTCAGTGAGTTAAGTATCTGCCTTCAGCTCAGGTCATGATCCCAGGATCCTGGGATTAAGCCCCATATCCTGCTCCCTGCTCATCGGGGAGCCTGCTTCTCCCACTCCCTCTGTTGCTCCCACTGCTTGTGTTCTTTCTCTCTCCCTCTCTATGTCAAATAAATACATAAAATCTTTAAAAAAAATTTTTTTTAAATCTTCCTTATTTTGGGTTTTCCTACTATTTCTTCATGTTTGGATTGAGGCTTTGCCTTCTGGAAGTAGTAGAACTTAAGTACATCATATCAGGAGGCACAGGATGTCAGTTTGCCCCAGTCTTAGCGACATTGCCCTTGATCCCTTAGAAAGGTAACATCTGCCAGGGTTCCAGACCACGGCGAAGGTAGCTTGGGGCACAAGGTGGCCAACTCTTTCTTTTACCTTCTGTATCTTTTGTTTCGTTGATTCACCAGCTCTTTCATTGAATCGAGGAAATTTCATTAAAAAAAAAAAAATCTTCCTCACCTGCCTATTGCTCTTATTGGATCTGTATTTTAATTATTGTTGAATAAATAAGCAATACTATAAACCTGAAAAAAATGCTGCTGAATTGTACACAGTATGCTTTAAAATGGTTAATTTTATGTTATATGATTTTCACTTTTTTTTTTTTATAGCATTAACACATGTGTGGATCTGTATTAAGTAGCATCTTTCAGGACACCTGGGTGGCTCAGTTGGTTAAGTATCTACTTTTGGCTCGGGTCACGATCTCGGGGTCCTGAGATTGAGCCCCGCTTTAGGCTCCCTGCTCCATGGGGAGTCTGCTTCTCTCTCTCCCTTTGCCACTCCCTCCCCTCCATGCCCACCACCCCATGCTCGCTCTCTCTTAAATAAATGAAATCTTTAAAAAAGAGAAAAAGTAACATCTTTTATGTATATATTCTATTCCTTATCAACTTTGATGCAATGGTTTTAGCATCTAGGGATGATTTTTTTCCTGAATCAAGTACTATTATGAAACTTATTGCAAATGGTTCTTTCTAACTCTGTCATTTCTTTTATATTTATTAGTTGGCATCCTTTTGTAAAGCATAGCTTTCTGTTCTCCCTTTTTGTTTGGTACCAGTAAGGGCTAATGGATTCTTTTTCCCCACAATGAGTTATAAGCTATTACCATCATTGTTCATTGTGATTCTTACATTGTTCCAGATTTGGCAGTGGGCAGTCTTTCCTTTTAAAATTCTCTTCCACTCATTTGTCATGACCCCATCATTTTTTATGGACACTTATCAGCAGTAGAGTCTTGGGAAGTCTGCTATGAACTTAAAAAAAAAAAGTGAAAATCATGTAACATAAAATTAACCATTTTAAAGCATACTGTGTACAATTCAGCAGCATTTAGTATACTCATGATGTTGTGTGCCCACCACTTATATCCAATTCCAAACCGTTTTGCCACTCCCCTTAAAAACCCTGTACCCCTTAAGTAGTCGCTCCTTGTTCTCTCTTCCCTTTAGCTCTTGGCAACTACCAATCTGATTTCTGACTCTATGGATTTATCTAGTCCAGGTATTTCATATAAATGGAATCATATAACATGTGACATTTTATGTCTGGGTTCCTTCACTTAGCATATTATTTTTTTAACATATTGTTTTATAGGCTCATCTACATTGTAGCATGTATCAGTGCTTCGTTCCTTTTTATGGCTGAATGATATTGCATTGAATGGGTGTAGTGCATTATAGGGTCACTCACTTACAGACGTTTGGGTTGTTTCCACCACTTGGCTATTATAAATAGTGCTATTGTGAGCATTTACAAGCATTTGCTTGAGTGCCTGTTTTCAGTCTTAGGGGTATACACCTAGGAATGGAATACTGGGTTATATGGTAACCATGTAGCGGTTATTATTATTATTATTATAGCAGTTTTTTGTATATATTATAAACTTGTAGTGATGCATATCATATAGTTAAAAACAAAAATGTGCAATAGATGAAAACTAAAAAGTGCAATTTTTTTTTGTTTTTCTTTTTTGTTTTGTTTTTTTATTTATTTACTTGACACACAGAGAGAGATCGCAAGTAGGCAGAGAGGCAGGCAGAGAGAGGGGGGGAAGCAGGCTCCCTGCTGAGCAGAGAGCCCGATGCAGGACTTGATCCCAGGACCCCAAGACCATGACCTGGGCTGAAGGCAAAGGCTTTAACCCACTGAGCCACCCAGGCACCCAGTGCAAATATTTTTAAAGTCATTTTTTTCTGATCTGAAATATAAGTCCGGAGACTTGAATTAGTAAGTGTCAAGAAAAATATCAAATACATAATCCTTTTTAATTACTTAGCTGAAATTTGAATATATATTTTTATAAGTGATTAAGAAACGTGTGCTTCTTTAAGTGTCTAGGGCTCAGTGAAAATATTACATAATATATCTGCTGCCCAAGGCACTTTCAGCATGGCCATCATGGTGCTACAGAGACTTTGGGGTGCTCCCGTGAATCACTAGTTCAGACTTATCAGGGAAAATCACTTGACACTCAATTAGTATTTCCCTGTTGAGTCACAATTTGGCAGACTTGGAAAGTCTGGTTTGCCAAAGCAACCTACCCTAGTTAAGTTTTTGTTTTTTACCAATTTTTATTTTCTTAAGAAAAAAAAAAATTCTCCAGTCACTAGTTTCTTTCTAGACAAATAACATTTTTACTTAACCAAAAAAAAAAAAATTAAGAAAAAACAAGCTTTCACATATAATTACTTTCCTACACTGTTTTTCGTCAGCAGACGCCTAATCGCCCTTTGCCATGACAGGAAGCGGCCACTTTGGTGGAATGTTTTGCAGCGTGTTGGATTGCTGACTTGTTCAGATGCAAAGATCTCTTTTTGAGGTAGAGACTGCAACCTTTTACAGTTTTGTGGCACTATTTTTTTTTTTCCAATAGAATTTATAGCTTTCTTTTCAGTATTCAAAGCTTCTCTGGACGTTACACATTGGCAGGTGTTCTTCTCACTATGGTTTTACATCTGGTCCTTGATTTCTGACAGAAATGTGAACTACTTTTGCTAAAACTGTTTTCCTTTCAACCTATAAATCTATGTGCGAGTTTCTGGATAATATTTATCACCTCTGTTCTGTTATATATGGGCCACCTTTGAGAAGGGCAAGGGTGGCCGATATCGTGACTATGAAACCTGATGGATGGTCATACTAGAGACTGAACTGTGATGTTTCATCATGTATTTGCAAATCGTAAAAGAAATTTTTGGGGACATTGCCCTTTCTTGTCCCTGGAAACTGATTCAGTATCACATTCTGGGCAGACCTGAAAAGAGCCTGGATAGCAGTTCTTTGAAATTGGTGCAGCTGTCTTTCTACCTTAGCTGTCTCCCCAGGAAGGAGACTACTTCCAGATGGCCCATGTCCCCTGGGCCTCTGTGCCCTAAATGATAGTTTGGTGGGGATCAGTGAGAAGTAGAGCCAAGAGTGCCAGGAGAATCATTGCTTTGTATATCTATATGTTGGGAATCCAAGCGCTACTTACTATTGGTCAATATAATCAAAGGGTTTGTTATAATTATTAATCTCCAAATAGCAATTAAGACACATTTAAAATCTTTCCTACCTAGAAACATAGACTCTTCTAATTTTAAGAGACTCCAGCTATTATATCCACTATAACTTTCCAATTTTAAAGATGTAAAAACTCGAGTCCAGTGCTCTTTATGGTCTGTTGTTATAGATTGGTTCATTATTATTCCTCATTATACGAAATGTGTGAGTTCAAAGGATATCTAACAATCACCTAGCAAATAAACAGCATTTCCACTGCAGCTTGCCCATGGCCGACATTTCTAATGGATCAAAGTGTTTTTTCCTACTGAGCTCCAAGCCTCCTCCTCCTGACTCCTTGCATGCCCAGCAGTCATTACTAGTAAAAAGGAGTTGGTACAAGGGAAGGAATCCGTTTGCCTTACCACATCTAGTCCAGTCCCTTCAATTTAAGGGTGAGGAGATTAAAGAGAAACAGTAGTGAAGTTGTGTGCTTAGGTTGCAAAAGGAATCATTTGCTGAGCAGACCTCTTGACTCTTGGTATAGCATTGGGTCTACTTTGCCAGAGCATCTCCACACACCCAGCCTTCCTGCATAGCTGAGTACCAGGCTGAGGGCTAAGGAAAAAACAACTCTCTCAAGGAATTCCTTTTTTATTGCTATTGGCAGAGAGATAGCTGGCTTCACCCTCTGATTAGCCCATTAATCCAGTGAACAAAAGAACAAAGGGATTTGAGTGAGACTTCAGAGATGTCTTTTCTAAAATTAGAATGACCTCATGATTTGTTCTCGGAAGTTTAAGGTTCGGAAAATAGACAATCAGGATGTCTTTCAACATTACTATTTTCTATATTAAATTTTAGTTGGATATTAAGGGGGATCTTTTAATTGCTTTTGATAGCACTAAGAGGCTTTTCTTTCTAATGCCTGAAGTTGACACACATGCTATTATAAATAAAAAACAATAACTAGGAAAGATCATAATTTATTGGTTGATGTGCTTCCTCAAAAACATTTTTTGTTTGACCTAAAAATCTTCGCTACCTTTTAGATCTCACACTTTGTGCTTTCTGCCATTTTATCCCCGGGAGCTGGAAAGCAGTACTATTTTACACAATATGCATAAAATGACAAATTTAAGCTGCATGTTGATTTCATGAAAATCTGAAGATCAATCAATTTTTTTCCTTGGTGATTTTTGCATATTAAATTATATTAACTTGGAAATGTGGGAAGTTGTTTCATAGAGAATACGTTTTTCTCTGCCAAAGTTTATTGTGAAATGTTCCTTTTCTACAATGAAAAATGTTGCCCATCAGTCATGAAAACAATTTTTTAAGTAGGCTCCACACCAGGCCTGGAGCCCAAGTATGGGACTTGCGCTCACCCCCTGAGATCCAGACCTGAGCCAAGATCTAGAGTCAGGTGCTCAACTGACTGAGTCACCCAGGTGCCCCAGTGGCAAAATTAATAGTAATACATGAAGTAAATTTAGCTACTTGTCTTCTCACACATTTCCCTTCTCTTATTCTATATTGTCTGTGGTCTCTTTATATAGTGAATGTACACGAATGTAGGTAAGTATGTATGCACAGATACATGCACTCTGTTTTCCATGATTAAATGTCTTTTCTAAATTTTCAAGATTTCATAAATGACCTTGATAATGTTTATGTGATTTTATTTATTTATTTTTATTTTATATATTTATTGTTTCACATTTCAAATGTCCTGGTGGTACACTGGTTTAATTCAAGGGTTGCTAAGCCCTCAATTATTCTTTAAAGGATTTTATATCTTTCACACTGTTCCTCACTTCCTCAGTCCCTTGCTGAAATATTTCTATCTGTTACACACTGTAACCATGCATTTTTCTGGTTTTCTGCCTATTTCTTTTGCTTTTCTTTCTTTATTTCCTTTGTCAAATTTCCTTCTGTTTATAATGAAAAGAGCATATGTTCTGCCATTAGACAAACCTTGGTTTAAATCTCACTTTTACCCTACTTGACGTGATTTTAAACAAGTTATTTTTACCTTTTGAGCCTCTGTTTTCTCGTGTGTAAAATAATATAGTGCATTCCCTTGTCAGTAAAGCTCCCAACTGGGAGAGAAAAAGGCCCACTCAGTTTAGAAAAAAAAATTCAGAAGAATTTATTTACAGAAGAACTGATTGCAAAAGTGGGGGGAGGGTGTTCCTAGGGGAATAACTGGGGAGAGTAATGCCAGAATCCAAAGCCAGCATTGTCAGAGCAGCTGTCACCCTCCCTCACTTCTACACCTTCCATTTCCAACCAAAGGGAGAAGGGGAGGGTAAAGTTAACCAGACTCCAGGGGAAAAAAAGTGTGTAAGAATCATGTAGAGCATTCTGCCTTAAAAGGAGTGGTGACCTT
The DNA here is from genome assembly GCA_004024625.1 of Mellivora capensis. Lineage (NCBI taxonomy): Eukaryota > Metazoa > Chordata > Mammalia > Carnivora > Mustelidae > Mellivora > Mellivora capensis. The sequence goes on along the minus strand of PISX010001429.1, from coordinate 138,557 downwards.
CTATCAAAGAGGGACTGAGCTAGTCTGAGTCCCATTGGGAGAGGAACACATGAAGAAATGCCAGTTTCTCTCTCTACCTTCTCTTTACCCTTCATCTGAGCTTCCCATTGACTGCACTCAACCTTAAGCCCAAGATTGAGCCCATTTATATAATCCATACAGGTCAATTTCCCAAGTCAGATATCATGGTGTGTGCAAGAGTTTAAGCCAATTACAAAGTTGGAGGGAACAGCTGCTAAGACTGCCTCACTTCTAATACCTCTTGCATTTTGGGAGGAGATTCTCAAAACCAGCCTGCAGGTTTAAGAATTTTCCTGAAGGACTCACATGACTTAATGAAAGCTGCTGCCCTCACGATTATGGTTTATTATAGATAAAGAGTGCAGATTAGAATCAGCCAATGAAGAAAGCACATAGGGCAGAGTCTGGGAAAGTACCAGATGCAAAGCTTCTATTATCCTGTTCTTGTGGAGTCAGGACACGTTATTTTCCTGGCACTGGTACATGATCATATGTGTGTGTTATTGCCAACCAGGAAAGCTCACCTAAACTTTGGCATTCAGAGTTCGCATTGGGACTCTATTACATAGGCAGGACTGATTGATTGATTGTCTGTGTGGTTGATCTCAGTCTGGAGGTTGACTGAGACTATGTGACCCCAAGACCCCACCCTAAATCACATTGTTGCTTTTTATGGAGTGGCCAGCCTCTACCCTACATCATATGGATAGACTATCCAGCATGACCCAAATGTCAGAGAGACTTCTAATATCCCCTGTGAATAGAGATTATGTTCCAGGGGCCAAGGGCAAAGGCCAGATCTCCTTTTAGCCAAGGTAGATTATTTGCCACACAGTGGAAAAGAATGAGGCATGGATCTGAAGGGGCAAAAGTCAGCAATTAGGCCCATTGCCTTTAAGCATTACTTGAAGGAGTAAAGGAAAGAACCCATGCCAGGTACCTCCTGTAATACCTGAACATGTGTGCTTAGAATGTTGTCTTTCTTTGTGTGTGTGTTTATTTTTTTACTTATTTTTTAAAATTAACATATAATGTATTACTAGCCCCAGGGGTACAGGTCTGTAAATCGCCACATTTACACACTTTACAGCACTCACCATAGCACATACCCTCCCCAATGTCCATAACCCAACCACCGTTTCCCTACCCCCTTCCCCCGGCAACCCTCGGTTTGTTTTGTGAGATTAAGAGTCTCTTATGGTTTGTTTCCTTCCTGATCCCATCTTGTTTCATTTATTCTTGTCCTAACCCCCAAACCCCCATGTTGCTTCTCGACTTCCTCATATCAGGGAGATCATATGGTAGTTGTCTTTCTCTGATTGACTTATTTTGCTAAGTATAGTACCCTCTGTTCCATCCACATCATCACAAATGGCAAGATTTTATTTCTTTTGATGGCTGCATAGTATTCCATTGTGTGTGTGTGTGTGTGTGTAAATATATATATATATCTCACATCTTCTTTATCTATTCATCTGTTGATGGACATCATCTAGGTTCTTTCCATAGTTTGGCTATTGTGGACATTGCTGCTACAAACATTCGGGTGCATGTGCCCCTTTGAATCACTACGTTTTATCTTTAGGGTAAATACCCAGTAGTGTGATTACTGGGTCATAGGGTAGCTCTATTTTTAGTTTTTGAGGAACCTCCATGCTGTTTTCCAGAGTTGTTGCACCAGCTTGCATTCCCACCAACAGTGTAGGAAGGTTCCCCTTTCTCTCCATCCTCGCCAACATCTGTCGTTTCCTGACTTGTTAATTTTAGCCATTCTGACTGGTGTGAGGTGGTATCTCATTGTGGTTTTGATTTGTATTTCCCTGATAGTGAGTGATGTGGAGCACTTTTTCATGTGTCTGTTGGCCATCTGGATGTCTTCTTTGCAGAAATGTCTGTTCATGTCCTCTGCCCATTTCTTGATTGGATTATTTGTTCTTTGGGTGTTGGGTTTGATAAATTCTTTATAGATTTTGGATACTAGCCCTTTATCTGATATGTAGCTTGCAAATATCTTCTCCCATTCTGTCAGTTGTCTTTTGGTTTTGTTAACTTTTTCCTTTGCTGCGCAAAAGCTTTTGATCTTGATGAAGTCCCAATAGTTCATTTTTGCCCTCACTTCCCTTGCCTTTGGCGACGTTCCTAGGAAGAAGTTGCTGCAGCTGAGGTCGAAGAGGTTGCTGCCTGTGTTCTCCTCAAGGATTTTGATGGATTCCTTTCTCACATTGAGGTCCTTCATCCATTTTGAATCTATTTTTGTGTGTGGTGTAAGGAAATGGTCCAGTTTCATTTTTCTGCATGTGGCTGTCCAATTTTCCCAAAACAATTTTTGAAGAGACTGTCTTTATTCCATTGGACATTCTTACCTGCTTTGTCAAAGATTAGTTGACCATAGAGTTGAGGGTCTATTTCTGGTCTCTCTATTCTGTTCCTTGATCTATGTGTCCGTTTTTGTGCCAGTACCATACTGTCTTGATGATGACAGTTTTGTAATAGAGCTTGAAGTCTGGAATTGTGATGCCACCAACTTTGGCTTTGTTTTTCAATATTCATCTGGCTTTTTGAGGTATTTTTTGGTTCCATACAAATTTTAGGATTATTTTTCCATTTCTTTGAAAAAAAAAAGGATGGGATTTTGATAGGGATTGCATTAAACGTGTAGATTGCTTTAGGTGGCATAGACATTTTCACAATATTTGTTCTTCCAATCCATGAGCATGGAACATTTTTCCATTTCTTTGTGTCTTCCTCAGTTTCTTTCATGAGTACTTTGTAGTTTTCTGAGTACAGATACTTTGCCTTTTTGGTTAGGTTTATTCCTAGGTATCTTATGGTTTTGGGTGCAACTGTAAATGGGATTGACTCCTCAATTTCCCTTTCTTCTGTTTTGTTGTTGGTGTAAAGAAATGCAACTGACTTCTGTGCATTGATTTTATATCCTGACCCTTTACTGAATTCCTGTACAAGTTCTAGCAGATATGGAGTGGAGTCTTTTGGGTTTTCCACATAGTGTCATATCATCTGCCAAGAGTGATAGTTTGACTTCTTCTTTGCCAATTTGGGTGCCTTTAATTTCTTTTTATTGTCTGATTGCTGAGGCTAGGACTTCTAGTACTATGTTGAATAGCAGTGGTGATAAAGGACATCCCTGCCGTGTTCCTGACCTTCGTGAGAAAGCTCTCAGTTTTTCTCCATTGAGAATGATATTTGCGGTGGGTTTTTCATAGATGGCTTTGATGATATTGAGGTATGTACCCTCTATCCCTACACTTTGAAGAGTTTTGATCAGGAAAGGATGCTGTACTTTGTCAAATGCTTTTTCAGCATCTATTGAGAGTATCATATGGTTCTTGTTCATTCTTTTATTAATGTATTGTATCACATTGATTGATTTGCGGATGTTGAACCAACCTTGCAGCCCTGGAATGAATCCCACTTGGTCGTGGTGAATAATCCTTTTAATGTACTGTTGGATCCTATTGGCTAGTATTTTGGACAGAATTTTCACATCTGTGTTCATTGAGGATATTGGTCTATAATTCTCATTTTTGATGGGATCCTTGTCTAGTTCTGGGATCAAGGTAATGCTGGCCTCATAAAATGAGTTTGGAAGTTTTCCTTCCATTTCTATTTTTTAGAACAGTTTCAGGAGAATAGGAATTAATTCTTCTTTAAATGTTTGGTAGAATTCCCCTGAGAAGCCGTCTGGCCCTGGGCTCTTGTTTGTTGGGATATTTTTGATGACTGCTTCAATCTCCTTACTGGTTATGGGTCTATTCAGGTTTTCTATTTCTTCCTGGTTCAGTTGTGGTAGTTTATATGTTTCTAGGAATGCATCCATTTCTTCCAGATTGTCAAATTTGCTGGCGTATAGTTGCTCATAATATGTTCTTATAATAGTTTGCATTTCTTGGGTGTTGGTTGTGATCTCTCCTCTTTCATTCATGATTTTATTTATTTGGGTCCTTTCTTTTTGCCTTTTAATAAATCTGGCCAGGAGTTTATCAATCTTACTAATTCTTTCAAAGAACCAGCTCCTCGTTTCGGTGATTTGTTCTATTGGTTTTTGTTTTTGTTTTGTTTTGTTTTGGTTTGGTTTCTATTTCATTGATTTCTGCTCTGATCTTTAGTATTTCTCTTCTTCTGCTGGGTTTGGGCTTTCTTTGTTGCGACCAGCTCCTTTAAGTGTAGGGTTAGGTTGTGTACTTGGGACCTTTCTTGTTTCTTGAGAAAGGCTTGTACTGCTATGTATTTTCCTCTCAGGACTCCATTCGCTGTGTCCCACAGATTTTGAACCGTTTTGTTTTCATTATCATTTGTTTCCATGAAGTTTTTCAATTCTTCTTTAATTTCCTGGTTGACCCATTCATTCTTTAGAAGGATGCTCTTTAGTGTCCGTGTATTTGGATTCTTTCTAAATTTCCTCTTGTGATTGAGTTCTAGCTTCAGAGCATTGTGGTCTGAAAATAGGCAGGGAATGATCCCACCCTTTTGATACTGGTTGAGACCTGATTTATGACCCAGGATGTGATCTATTCTGGAGAATGTTCCATGTGCACTAGAGAAGAATGTGTATTCTGTTGCTTTAGGATGGAATGTTCGGAATATATCTGTGATGTCCATCTGGTCCAGTGTGTCATTTAAGGCCTTTATTTTCTTGTTGATCTTTTGCTTGGATGATCTGTCCATTTCAGTAAGGGGAGTGTTAATGTCCCCTACTATTATTGTATTATTGTTGATGTGTTTCTTTGATTTTGTTATTAATTGGTTTATGTAGTTGGCTGCTCCCATGTTAGGGGCATAGATATTTAAAATTGTTAGATCTTGTTGTACAGACTCTTTGAGTATGATATGGTGTCCTTCCTCATCTCTTATTATAGTCTTTAGCTTAAAATCTAATTGATCTGATATAAGGATTGCCACCCCAGCTTTCTTTTGATGTCCATTAGCATGGTAAATTGTTTTCCACCCCCTCACTTTAAATCTGGAGGTGTCTTTGGATCTAAAATGAGTTTCTTGTAGACAGCATATTGATGGGTTTTGGTTTTTTATCCATTCTGATATCCTATGTCTTTTGATTGGGGCATTGAGCACATTAACATTCAGGATAACTATTGAGAGATATGAATTTTATTCATATCTTTGTATTGTATTCATTCATTGTATTTTTTTTTCATTTCATTCTTTGTATTGTATTTCATTCTTTGTATTGGAATCATATTCATTGTATTGCCTGTAAGGTGACTGTTACTGTATATCGTTTCTGTTCCTTTCTGATCTACTACTTTTAGGCTCTCTCTTTGCTTAGAGGACCCCTTTCAATATTTCCTGTAGAGCTGGTTTGGTGTTTACAAATTTTTTTAGTTTTTGTTTGTCCTGGAAGCTTTTTATCTCTCCTTCTATTTTCAATGATAGCCTAGCTGGATATAGTATTCTTGGCTGCATGTTTTTCTCGTTTAGTGTTCCAAATATATCATGCCAGTTCTTTCTGGCCTCCTAGGTCTCTGTGTATAAGTCTGCTGCCAATCTAATATTTTTACCATTGTATATTACAGACTTCTTGTCCCGGGCTGCTTTCAGGATTTTCTCTTTGTTGCTAAGACTTGTAAATTTTACTATTAGATGACAGGGTGTGGACCTGTTCTTATTGATTTTGAGGGGGGTTCTCTGTGCCTCCTGGATTTTGATGCTTGTTCCCTTTGTCATATTAGGGAAATTGTCTATAATAATTCTCTCCAATATACCTTCTGCTCCCCTCTCTCTTTCTTCTTCTTCTGGAATCCCAGTTATTCTAATGTTGTTTCATCTTATGGTATCACTTATCTCTCAAATTCTCCCTTCGTGGTCCAGTAGCTGTTTGTCCCTCTTTTGCTCAGCATCTTTATTCTCTGTCATTTGGTCTTCTATATCACTAATTCTCTCTTCTGCCTCATTTATCCTAGCAGTAAGAGCCTCCATTTTGAATTGCACCTCATTAATGCCTTTTCTGATTTCAACTTGGTTAGATTTTAGTTCTTTTATTTCTCCAGAAAGGGCTTTTATTTCTTCAGACTGGGTTTCTCTAATGTCTTCCATGCCTTTTTTGAGCCCGGCTAGCACCTTGAGACTTGTCATTCTGAACTCTAGATCTGACATATTACCAATGTCTGTATTGATTAGGCCCCTGGCCTTTGGTACTGCCTCTTGTTCTTTATATTGTGCTGAGTTTTTCTGCCTTATCATTTTGTCCAGATAAGAATATATGAAGAAGCAAATAAAATACGAAGATTGTGGCAAAGACCCCAGTAAAATGTGCTTTAACCAAATCAGAGGAGACCCCAAATTGTGGGGGGAAGAAAAGGGGCAAAAAGAAGTTCAGAAAAAAAAAAAATTTAAAAAAAGAGAAAAAAAATAAAGAAAAAGTATAAAAAAGAAAAAAATATGTATATTAGACTGGTGACTATAACAGGGTCACCCACTTAATTTTGGGAGTATTTTGGTCTCTTAGAAGAAACTACCTCCCAAAATTTTAAAGAGTGAAAAACATATATAAGGTAAATATGATGAAGGGATGGAATATGACTACAAAGATGAAAAACATTTTTTTTTTAATTTCTAAAAAAGGAGTTGATAAGTTGGTTGGGAGAATAAAGAAAAAGAATGTGGAGAGAATTTGCTCAGGCTGGAGACTAGAACAAAGCCCTGTGCTAGATTTAGGGTATATTTTGACCTATTAGAAGAAGTTGTATCCCAAATTTTTTTTAGAAGAAAAAACCCTATGTGTATACAAAAAATAAAGTTAGATATAATGAAGGATAAAATGTGACTATAATAATGAAGGTTCAAAAAAGATTTAAAAAAATTTTTTTGGAAAGGTTTTGTTAAGATAAACTAGTTAAAAAATGTTAAAAGAGCAAAGGGTAAAAGTTAAAAAATTTAGCAGAAGAAAAAATAAAATAAAAAAAATTAATTAACTTTGCAAGGCTAAAGAATCATGGGGAGAAAACCATGAATTCCATGCTTTGCTTTCTCCTCCTCTGGAATTCCACTGTTCTCCTTGGTAAGTGAACTTGGTCTTGGCTGGATTTCTTGCTGATCTTCTGGGGGAGGGGCCTGTTGTAGTGATTCTCAAGTGTCTTTGCCTGAGGCGGAATTGCACTGCCCTTACCAGGGGCCAGGCTAAGTAATCTGCTCAGGTTCGCATTAGGGAGCTTTTGTTCCCTGAATGCTTTTCGTAGAGTTCCAGAGGACAGAAATGAAAATGGCGACCTCCCAATCTCTGGCCCGGAGGAGCCGAGAGCTCAAGGCCCCACTCCTCAGTGCGCCCTCAGAGAAAAGCGCTCAATCACTCCCATCTCCCTGGCCTCTGGCTGCGCTCTGAGCTCACCCAGCCTGTTACCAAGCGTCTCTATCTCTGGCACACAGCTCTGCCTAGAGTCTCCAAATCCCAAAGATCCCTCAGCTCTTCCAGGGGAATCTCCCCGGGTCTTGTGGGGTCCCCGGTCACAGAGCAGTGACCTGTGCCATGGATCATGATAAGGTAACCCCGAGCTGAGAGCTCACTCCTCGGCTCTAACTCTGTAGCCAGCTTCCCCGCTCTAATACCTGTGAGCTCTGCGACACTCAAGATACTCCCGATCTTTCTGTGACCCTGCGGGACCTGAGACCACGCTGTCCCTGTGTGGGCTTCACCCCGGTTTAGCCTCTGGAGCGATGTCCCTCAGTGGAGCAGACTTTTAAAAGTCCCGATTTAGTGCTCCGTTGCTCTGCCGCTTGCCGGGAGCCGGCCCCTGCCCCGCCGTCTATCCTCCCTTCGCTTTCGATTCACTTCTCCGCCAGTCCTACCTTCCAGAAAGTGGCCGGGCTATCCAGCTGATCTCCTGCTACCTGATTTCATCTCAGCCTGCTACTTCTCCGCCATCTTGACTCCTCCCCCTCTAGAATGTTGTTTTTCTAAGCAGTTTCTTTGATCCTTTTCTTCCTTTACTTCAAAAATAGCATTTGTTCCTATGACTTCTTTAGTTTTTTATTTAATGATTCTTGTATTTTAAAATCTTGTCTATTCTTTGTTCATTGACTTATTCACTAAATACTTATTGAGTGCCTCCTTTATCCCTGTTTTTACACCTGACTTAGCCCAGACCATCTACCATGTTTACCATTGAAATCTTACTTGTTTTTGAAAACTAACTGATAGGCGATCTTCTGCATAAGCCTCCCCCGCATTCCCAAGAGTACCCTGTGTAAAGAACTAGACCAGGAACACAATCAGATGCATGAAAATAAATGCCATTTTATTCCAAGTTTATTTTATCTTTTATTATGCAGAAGAGATTATAGAAATTTCAGAATTTTTTAAAGGATTTATTTATTTATTTGAGAGATAGTGCTAGCATAAGTAGGGGGAGGGACCAAGGGAAAGGAATCCCCAGCAGATTCCCTGCTGAGCGCAAAGCCAGATGAAGAGCTCATTCCCTTGACGCCTAGATCATGACCCCAGCCAAAACCAATAATCGGATGCTCAACTGACTGAGCTACCCAGGTGCCCCAAAATTCCAGAATTTTTAAAAAAGGGCAGTGGATCCTAACTTGGTCTAAAATCCAGAAGCCTAAGGCCATGGTTTCTTATAGTTTGTGGGAGTGAAATTTATCTAGGTCAGGGGCATACCTAAGCTTTTAAGACAGGATCTGGGGACATCTGCATGGCTCAGTGGGTTAAGCCTCTGCCTTCTGCTCAGGTCATGGTTTCAGGGTCCTGGTATCAAGCCTTAAGCCCTGCCCCTTCCCCTCTGCCTGCGTCTCTGCTTTCTTGTGATCTCTCTCTCTGTCAAATACATAAATAAAATCTTAAAAAAAAAAAAAAAGACAGTACCTGAATCAAAACAGAGATAAAGCAAGCTCTGAAAATATGTACAGTATCCATTTTCCCAAGCGGCTGTATTTTAAAGCAGTGATCCGTATTGACGCATAATAATAGTGAACTTTTACTGAGTTCTTAATGTGTCACAGGTATTGCCCTGGCACTTTACATGAATTAATTCATTTCATCATTTGAAGAAAACAGTGATGTGGATACTAAAAGATCTCCATTTTGTAGATTTAAGACTGGGGCTTTAGAATATTAAAATAACTTGCCTCAAAGTCTTACAACTAGCAAGTGCTCAAGCCAGGACTCAAACAGCTTGGATTCAAAGTGTGCCCAGCCCCATGCCCCACTATGGTGCCTCTTCATAGAATCTCAGTGTAATACAATCTGTGCAAAGCTGACGGTTATATGCAGGCAGGCTGAGGGGGAAAAGTGGAATTCTTGAGCATTATTTCATTTTGCAGATTTATATTATCGGATTTTTCCAAAAGGTCAGAAAATAATAAGGTACATTGGTAAAATAATGTGATTCCTCATATAAAATCCACAGGAATGCAAAATTGAGGGCCTTTTAAAACTTGAATTGTAGTACTACCTGCAAATGTAGTTGGGATAAATGAATGTCTAGTTCATATAGTCTTTCTGAATTGTCAGTAATAGGCTTAGGTAAAAAGGTCATGTTCATCTTGCTAGCAAATGAATATTTATTTTTAAAAAATTTGCTTTTTTGGCTTCCTTGGGTTTATTACACCACTATTTACAAAAATAAATCAGTGAAGACTTGGCACATTGCAGACTCTGTTTTCTAGACACTGAAAGAAAAGCTGGCAAAGTTTCTAGTAGCTTACTAACTAATGAGACAGCATTGGCTACTTTCACAGGACTTGGATTCTGGCAAGAACAGATTTTTTTTTTTTACAATTAGGTATTTAATCTTAAACTTATCACCATATGCTGTAGAGTCAGAAGTATATTTATATGTACATACCTGGAATGAAAAGGTTCTACCTTCTTATAGCAACACATGGCTATAATTTTAGTCACTTGAAGTCACCAACATGGAAAGGTAAATATATTAAGGTTACCCTTAGGGAGAATTCAGTCTGAGGTCTCCTGCTGAAATTTTGAGCATTAGCTTAATGCCTGTCCCACTTGGTAAGTGGAAGATGTGACAAATGTCTGTGCCAAAATATATAAAATCAATTCCTTGAACATTTAGTGAGTGTCCTATAGGTTCTAACCACTTTCCTATGCCCTGGGAGAAGAGAGGTAATGATAAGATAGAGTCTTTCTCTCATGAGGTGTCTAATCTAGCAGGGAAGATAGGTCTGTAAGTAAATATTTTGAGCAACTAAAGCTAGGAAGTATGGACTGTTATAGTGCACTATAGAAGGGAAAATGCTTAATTTCCCTGGAAAAATTAGAGAAGGCTTACTTCCTTCGTAATCCCATATATGAGTAGGCAAGTTCAAATACTTCAAACAACTTTAATTTCATTTCAGTTTATCATCCTATTTTCTATGGCTTAAGGTACTGCCTACTTAACCACCACTGTTAAGACGTGAGGAAAGGGCATAAGGAGGGAAGAAGCATGGTGAGAAAGCAGCAAGGTGAGAAAATATAATGTATTTTTTTAAAGAAAAATCAAATCATTTCAGTTATTCAGTGCAGCTGTCAAAGGTTTATTTATTTAAAGCAGAAATTTGGTACTAAGGCTTAAGTCAGTATATGCTGGGTCATTTCTCGAAGGTGGGTGGTTCCCTAAGACTTTTGTGAATTTTTATGAAGGTCAAGGAAGATGGCAATAATTTTTGGACGACTGTTCTTGGGTTTCTATATGCTGGTATCTTTTAGAGTTTCTTAAAGCTTCATACTTAAGACAGACGGGTTAGAAGTAGTGTGACCAACTGAACTCTGAGGATTTATTCTTTGCCCTCAGTTGTCTCACTGTCATAAATACTGAGAGATTAATTTTTTAAAATATGTAACATAAAGAATCATGTTCTCTTTAATTGTAAGATTATATACAATTCAGTTCTGAGTTCATATTTAATGGGAATATACTGTGTCCTACAAGCACCAAGAATTCTTGTTAGTTTAAGCTTGTTCTTTATAAGAACTGTTTGTTCTTTTATGTATGAAGTTTGAATTATTTCAAATCAGCTTGCCAGTGCATTTCAGAAATAAGTTTAAAATGCACATTATAATTTGTTATAGTCATGGTGTAAATCTTTATAGATACATTTTTATTAATTGTCTTTTATTTGGACTCATAACTGGAAATAATCTTTGACTGCAGTGACAGCCTAAGTTACAAAGGATTTGGCTTTATTTTCCCTTCCGGATGCCTGCATCTACTTTTTTGTGGTTTTTTAGAAGAAGAAAGGAGACAGGTTTATGAGTTTATGGAAATTCAAGGCATTATAATTTTTAGTTGACCAAATCCTGACTTTTGCAGAAACAAAAATTTTGGTTACCTTGGGCCTGTATGTTGTAAGGGTGAGAAGGTCACCGAAGAGCCTAGGTAACAAAATTTGAATAATCTTTCATTGAGAATACATATAATATACATACACACACAATGGTCTACCTAGGTGCATATATAAAATTATGTATAATTAAATTTTATGTATATATACATAATTGAGGAAATTTGTGTAGGTAAAAATGTTTACAGTGATTATTTGATGATTTTCTTTCTATTGCTGGATTATCAAATGTGGTATTTCATCTGACTTGAAAGCACCAAATGATACTTAATGAACACCCAGTTGATGAGAGTTTTGATGAAAGACTTAAGCCCAATTAATATTCATGATCCCAGAGAATACATTGGTTAGATTTAAGGGTACTAGTGCCACCGACAGGTGTTACGTCACCGAAAATCTTGCCTTATAGGTTGTCATTTATTCAGTTCCGTTTAATATGGATGCAGATTCCTATGAATGGCAAAAAAACTGTTAAGTCCTCTTTAAAATAGATGTCTGTAGGATATTAACCAAGGGATCATTTTTATCTGTCCTGTTATTTTACAGATCCTTGCATTTCTCTCTGGTGAGGCTTGTTTTGGTGTGAGGCCATAATGAACAAGAATTGCAATTGAAAAATATTATTTCAAACCAACTTGTTACCACCTTTTATTCTCTGAGGATGATTAGCTCAAAGCAGTATAAGTCCCTCCAGTCTTCTGGAAAGATGGAGGAGGCAGATGGCTAAGGCCGATGGCATGGAGGACAAGGGCTGCTCTAGGTGAATGCACCGTGCCAATCAAGTATAGGAAGCAGGCTCTGAGAAATGCAGCAAAGGGGAGGTGATGCATAAGATGCATGAGATGCATGAGAGCGCATTCTTAAATTAGTTACTATCACTGGAAACCAGAATGTCATGTCCATTCTGAACTCAAAAAAAGCATGTTATTTACAACTTGGAGAAATTATACCTCTGAGCAAAAATGAAAGAATTCAAGGTAATTACATCTAGAAGTGAAATCCAGCTGGACATGATAAACTCTATCATGTAGATTTGGGGTTCTGGTATGATTATTATGAAAGGGCTTTCTAACAGACCTTTTACATATCTAAAATTTAAAGCTATTTGGGATGGTGTTGATATATCAACATATTTAGAACTACGTAACCCTGTGAGTATCTTTCCGGGAAACATGGTATATAACTATAAGAGCTTCCTTCTCTTCTGCCTTCCCACGTCAGGCTTCATTTTTGGCTCCAGGACAAAGAGGCAGGAAGAAGATATCACAGAGCAAAGTCACTGATGCTATTGCCCAGACTTATATGGCTGACGAAATGCCGTTAGTGTAGTGTTTTGTGTAATTGAATATGCTATAGATGGTAAAGCCCACATTAGTGTTATTCTCCTTATTTTTACTAGAAGACTTTCATTAACATTAATGCTGTTAAATGGTATGCCATACTAAACAGGTACGAATTTTCTCAGCGATACTTTTTTTTTTAAGATTTATTTATTTATTTATTTATTTATTTATGGAAAGGGTTTTTAAGATTTTATTTATTTGAGAGAGAGAGAGCACAAGGAGGCAGAGGGGCAGAAAATAAGGAAGAAACAGACTTACTGCCGAGCAGGAAGCCTGATGTGGGGCTCAATCCTGGGACCCTGGGATCATGGCGTGAACCGAAGGCAGACGCTTAACCGAATGAGCCACCCAGGCACTCCGAGGCATATTACTTAAAAAAATAAAAATAAACAAATAGCTTACCCTTAAGTGTATCTTTAAATATAAGATTAGAAATGCATTTTAAATAACATAATTTATCGATAATTTAGGCTTAAGTTGATAAAATATAAATCACACCAAATATCAAAAAACAGTTACGTGCCATGAGTTGTTATGAGACATACCAGTTCAAAAGCACTAGCTTCAGTATGTTATTGCCAAACATCCATCAGTCTAATACATTCCTGGTATTAGCATGTTCTAGCTGCTAGAATTCACCCATCATATCCCAAGATTAGAAGAAGGCGTGTTTAAATAAATATATGTATCTGGTGGTTAGGCAGCTGTGTATAGGCTTACAAGTCACTACTCTCACCCCCTGAATTCCCTCCTTCCTCCGCTCACTGTATCCTTCAAAGCCTAATGGACTGTTTTTCTTCCAAACACTGTTACACCTTCTGCCACGGACAACAATGAAGCTAGTGCAGAGGGGCCGAGAGCTACATTCCAAGCGTCCAACTAAGAAAGCAGTTGAGTGGTTCCCTAAGGCAGGCAGGGGTCCCAACAGTGTTGGAGCCAACACCCAACAGAAGGGCAGAGTGCAGCGGGGAGCAGAAGCCAGGCAAGGGCTTCTGAACACGTTAAGGTAAGGAATCCAGTTGGTATCTTAGCAACAGAGAAAAGCTTCCCAAGAGGAAGTAAGGGCAGAGATGCTATCAGAGCTCCTGCCTTCTGAGATGGGAATTTCCAGGCCTAGAAACACATGCATGTGCACAGACCAGCTCCGTGACTGGAGAAAGGAGTAAGGTGAGGTCAGTACTACTCTTGGTGGCCCCCTGTGAGCCAGACTATTTAGTTTCCTGTTAATTTATTGCTGTTTTTCATTTTTCAAGTGAAGAAGCTATCCACTGAGCCTATCATTTTACTAATAATTCTCTCCTTCCTTTACTATTTTCTCCTTCAAATTTATCACATTAAGAAGACTTTTTCTGAACTATTGAAGAATTATTATGTATTGGAGAAAGGAAACATGATAGAAAGGAAACATTTTCCTCCTGCTGTTGGTTTTAGGGCCTGATGTGGGGCGTAAGTACTCTTTCCAACAGAAGGAGGTGCTGGGGGTCTCATTTTCCTCTGGCCATGGTACCTCGCTAGGAGAAGGCATTTACCATCACTGTGTTCAGCTTGAAGAGTCTCTGCTCTTCTGTAGTAACTAACATCCTCCAGTGTGTGTCTGAGACAAACCTCTACAGGGATTTATGTGCTCAGTTCCTGAGGCATAGCTCATTGGTAAAGATAATTCTACATGAGGAACCATTTGACATTTCTCGGGTACATTTAAATCGCGTATTGCAAAGACTACAAGTGGTTTAATTGGGCCATTTGGTGTGCCCTGATGCCAAGCATATGTGCCACTTGATGCCCCTTTGATAGTTTCTTCAAAATGAAGTATTTTGCAATGTCTTCAAGACAGGGAAGCTTTTGTCATTGTTAAAAAAAATAGCAGAAAGAGAGAAAAAGACATATACAAAGCCAAAGCAACCAAATGATTAAAACCCATCTGTCTCTAAGGCACCAATTTTTTTTTAAAGAAAAGAACTGAGGTATCAATTTTTTTTTTAAAGAAAAGAACTGAGGTATCTATGTATAGGTGAATTTTTAAATGCCTATAGATTAAAATATATCAAATAGAATTCTTTTTATGTGCAGTCTTAAAATGTGTTTTCATAAAAAAGATGGTAATTTTCAAGATTTTAGTGCACTGATTTGCTCTTTCCCTAGTGACCCATTTTTTTCTTTCCCTTTTATTGCAAATTACCACTTCACTGATTCTTCTCCTACTAATGATTCATATAAATCTAATTTCTTTTTGAAAATGATTTGTTTTTTCCTGGATTACTCTACCTTACTACCATAAAGACCTTGATTAATTTGAATTAAAATACTAAATACATGATTAATTTGTTTAGCAATTAAGGGCTTTAATATTCTATAATCTGATATAGTTCCCTCTTGCTAAGTCTTGTGGAATTGATTCAACAGACATACACTAATTTATCAGAAGATCATTTGCTACATTTTACACTGAGTGGAGTCTCCTATGTAGATGTATTTCTTAAGATTCTTTCTGGACTATGTATTATTGTCTGCTCTCTACTACAGAGCTAAGCTTGTGTGGTGCTGAATTTGTGGGGGGAGGGGGGAGGGACAAACCCACTAGGAGGAAAGGGAAAAAACAGGGAATGACCAAATGTAAAGTGAAGCTGATTATTAATTTTGGCCCTAAAGCTGGAGAAGCATCTATTCAGAAGGGAGAATCAGACTAGAAAATCTCTCTCCTTTCTCTGCAGGCTGGTAATACTTTACCAATATTCTTTATCACTTATTCTAAAAAGGAGACCACTTATAATTAACCATGATTCGTCTTAAAATGGTACAATCTAAGGTTTCAAAATAAAGGTGTTTCAATATATGGCTGCTTTGAAGATTTTTTTTTTTTTTGTAGTGCCTTGTGTGATGAGTCAATTAAAGTGAATCCACTTTCCATGTTCTAGCTAACCTTTATCTCAAAAGATAGACAATTCTCAAATGTTTTCCCCCCTCAAGAGATTTTTAAGTATGAAAGCATGAGCTTTAGTGAATTGCTAAGAATTTTTATATAGACATAAGCAGACTTGTATTTATAGAGAAATTTTTATTTAAAGGCTTCAAAACATTTTAGATAAATGTTTCCTGATGATAAGAATAGATGTGACTCTTAAGAATGCACAGAACCAAGATTGAGCCCAGGTTTCTTTGTCGTGTGTTCCATTCACTAGATGCATTTACTCAGGAAAATTCCCTGGCGTCTTTCTCAGGCTCCCCAGGGGAAATATGCTTTGGTCTCAGAAACAAAATAACTTAGTGACATAAGAGAAAAACAAGTATGGTTTTAGTAAAAATGCTGACAAAATAGAAATAAACAGTCATGTGCTAGCCTCTGTCTTTGTTTCTCAACTGGAGGAGTTGTATAAAAATACTTAAATCATTTAAAAAAAAAACAACAAACAGAGAAACTATCCCACACTCTCCCTTTGTAGGATGCTGGATATGTTTCTTTCATCCTTGGTTTCCAATAACTCTTAACTCCGCTTTCTCATTTGTTAATTTCTTTTCCTGTAATCAGCTCATTGGTTTTCACAGAGGTTTTCCAGACAAGAGGCCTGATCAGTAAAACAACTTGAGTGTATCCTGTGTGTTTCAATTAACCTACTTCCGATGTCTTTTAGGGATATCCCATGGATACCACAGAGGCATGTTTTAGGGATACAAAAATACTTTTGAAAGGATATGTTACGCATTAAGCACAAATGTGGTTGAACCCAAAAGGATGTATTTTTTTAGGCTTGCATCCATAGTTAGGCAGTAATTAGGCCCAACATTGAGTCATCTATAAAGCTGAGACTTTACTAACATCCCCATGCAGTAGATAATTCACAAATCTGGCAACATCACTTTAAGGAGTCTGGCAATCTGCCAGACAAAAAACAGAAAAAGAGGTTTTCACTTTAAACCAGACTGTGTAATGTTAACATACCTAAAGAAAGACTATGGATGGGAAGGAGGTGAGGACAGAGGGTGGGCTAAAATTTTCAGTACCTTTTGTTATTATGCAGATACTTTACATTGTGGTTTGTTTGTTTGTTTGGTTTGTTGGTCATAACAACCCTTTAATTAGGTCACAGATGGGAGAGCTGAGCTCATACAGGTTAATTGAATTTGTCCCAAAGTTTTGGAGGCAGAAATGATAGAGTAACAATTTGAAATATGGTGAATTTGGCTTCAAAATATGTCAGGTTTTTTGCTCTAGTGTCGCAGCAGCATCACATTCTGTGTAGTGAAAGCTTTGGGGGAAATTAGAGGGGTTTTGTGAAGGGATCCAGGCTTATCCAAGTGCTTATTGAATGCTAATTACAGACTTCATTCCTGAAACAAAACTTTTGGAGCATAATCATTTACTTGAATACCATAATTAGGATGAAATAAATCTGAAATTTGAGAATGTACTCTGGTCCTTTTTTTTTTTAAATTTTATTTTTTCAGTGTTCCAAGATTCATTATTTATGCACCACACCCAGTGCTCCATGCAATCTGTGCTCTCCACAATACCCACCACCAGGCTCACCCAACTCCTACCCCCACTTCCAAAACCATCAGTTTGTTTCTCAGAGTCCACAGTCTCTCATGGTCCGTCTCCCCCTCTGATTCCCCCCCATTCGCTTTTCCCTTTCCTTCTCCTAATGTCCTCCACGTTATTCCTTATGCTCCACAAGTAAGTGAAACCATATGGTAATTGACTCTCTCTGCTTGACTTATTTCACTCAGCATAATCTCCTCCAGTCCCATCCGTGTTGATACAAAAGTTGGGTATTCATCCTTTCTGATGAGTACTCTGGCCTTTTTAATCAGTCTTCTTCACACCTGGTCTAGGGGGAACTCAAAACTCAAAACCTTTGCCCCGGAGAGATGAGTTAGGAGGTTCCTTAGATTTCAAGGTGGGGCTCAGACCACTGGTCCACTGTGCTCCCAAATGGCATGTTCCAGTGGCTCCTTTGATTCCCAGCCCTTTAAAAAACACCCCTCGAGGATCTAGTTTTTCCAAAGGGAAGCCTTCATACCCTTGAAGTGGATGCTGAACTATAAAACTTTATTTTTTTTTACCCCTTCCTTTTCAGTCCTGCAAAAGCAAGCTAGCATTTTGCCTGTGTTTTGAAATGTGTTTGGGAAGTACTTTCACTTTGAAAACTTGCTTTCAACCTGTTGGGGCTTCAGTTAAATTGAGACAAAGAGACCCAGTTTAATATCCTGTTGTTATACACTATTTTACAAAGAAAGACAATTCAGTGTATGATGTAGAATATAGGTGACTCAAAGGGAAATGATGTTCCAAGGTCATAACTGGCTTCTTACTAAGAGTAATCAGTTACTAGAGTTTAAAAGGAAATCAAAAGCCACTTAATTATGGGCTGACATCATAATAACCCATTACACTTTTTAGAAGTACCACAAAAATCAATTCCCTAAATTTTAAACCGGAGCAGTTTCTCTAGCATTGTAATTTTATTTTATTTTTTAAGACTTAACTTATTTATTTGACAGAGAGATCACAAGTAGGCAGAGAGGCAGGCAGAGAGAGGGGGAAGCAGGCTCCCCTCTGAGCAGAGAGCCCAATACGGGCTCGATCCCAAGACCCTGAGATCATGACCTGAGTCGAAGGCAGAGGCTTAACCCACTGAGCCACCCAGGTGCCACAGCACTGTAATTTTAAAAGAGGCCCTGGAGGTAGCTGGATATCAGATGTTAAGGTACATATTTAAGTTAGTCTCTACTAATGCCAGTGCAACGACTCCTGAGTCCAATTAGTAGATGGTTTTTTCTTAGATTTCAAACTGATGCATCTAGTATTTGGGTACATTCTGAACCCTGTCAGTGGTATTTCTGGCTCGTGTCAGAGGGCACAGCTCGAGTCACTATGGAAGAAGAACAGGTTTTGAATCAGTTTTCTGTATCCCGCACTGGATGTAGCAACATATTTAGCTAAGAATGCTTATAATTTATCAAATAAATAATCTAGAGAAATATACATACGTATTTAAATTTACTTATTTATTTGAGAGAAAGAGAGCAAGCAAGCAGGGGTCGTGGTGAGGTCAGAGAGAGAAAGAGAATCCCAAGCAGATTCTGCACTGAGCACAAGGCCTTGATGTGGGGCTCCAACTCACCACCCAAGAGATCACGACCTGAGCCGAACCCTAGAATCCGATGCTTTATCCGACTGAGTTAGCCAGGTGCCCTGAGAAGTATATTTTTAATAAAAAGCTAACTTCAATACATAGCTCTACCCAAATTACTCTATTTTTTGAGATTACCATAGTCATTTAAAAAAAAAAGAATCTATGTTCTCTTTTCACACACAGTATGGAAAACTTGGAAGTCTTAAATCTGAGTGAGGCCAGGAAGATGCATTTACTTGGGTTCTATGCTGTGGGGCAGTTGTCAGTTTGAATTGCAGTAAAAACAATCGTAGATTGCAGAGTTTAGGGGTTGGGTTTCATAAGCTGATCTGCAAAAACCTTCTCAAAAGCTGGGGAGAGAGTTCTAGCCAGCATTATCCCAACTCATTCTGTGGCTCATGGTTTATATAAGGAAATAATAAGGAAATAAGGAAAAAAGTCACTGATGGTCTTTTCACAAGAGACTAGTCATTAGCTCCCACTTTAAGATCGTTGACAAGGGGCACCTGGGTGGCTCAGTGGGTTAAAGCCTCTGCCTTCGGCTCAGGTCATGATCTCAGGGTCATGGGATGGAGCCCCGAGTCGGGCTCTCTGCTCAGCGGGGAGCCTGCTTCCTCCTCTCTCTCTGCCTGCCTCTCTGCCTACTTGTGATTGTCTGTCAAATAAATAAATAAAATCTTTGAAAAAAAAGGATTTCCTATTAATTCCAGTATGTAGATGGTTTGGGGGACCACTGCATTACAATCATGTAGGAGCTTTGAAGAGCACCTCTGCATCGATCCTAGATCAGACCAGTCCCATTGGCAAGTTTGGGGCTCAGGTTGGTGTGTAGCTGGAATCACCAACCACTCCTTCAGACAAATTGAAAAGTTGATATTGTTCTTAAAAATGGAGGGTTTCAATGAAACTGATAATCATTGATTAGTCCTTCAGTCAGTTATTGAGAGGTTTCTAAATCGTTGGGCTTATGATATAATTCATGAAGCACTCCAACTCAACATGCTGTTAGTTATAAATGTGTATTGTCTAACTTGTGTCTAAGGAAGCTGTAGAAAATGAGCATGCTGTGGCTCACTACTGCCTTCTCATAAGGACTTTGGACAACAAGTGAAGAGGTCCGGTTCCCTGGCTGTGAACTGCCTTGCTTCAGAGTCATTTTGCCTGTCTTCCCTACAGAAACCCCTGTCATCTCCTCAGGTAGCCCTGACTTGTGGCTGTGAGTGTTGCTAGGGTTCTACAGATTTATCCCTTCGAATTAGCTCAAGAATCATCTCTAGCTAAATCTAATGTGGTCAACAGTTAGCCCTCCTTACCAAAAATTTCCTAAGTTTATAGAGGTTCACTTCCCTTTGTTCGTTAATTCTACAAGTATTATTCGTTTTCTCTATGCACCATGATGGCAGATACTGGAGATACAGTTAGTGCCTCAGACATAGCCCCTGGTCCCAAGGAACTCACAGGTTGTCTCGATTCATTATGATGAAACAGTAAGAGAGTGGTAAATACAGGGTGCTAAATATCTTTTTTTTCCCTTTTTTTTTCTTTTTAATATGGCCACTAGGAAAAATGGCTCACCAGGCAGGAAACACTTGCTCTCTTCCTCTTTCTTTTTTGAAATTGAATTCTGTAGGTTTCTTCACTGTCCTCAGGCAGAGAGAAACATAGCCATCCTGTATCCCGTTGCCTCCTTAAACTGATCAGCAGTCCACTGAGGAGAGAGCCTTAAATATAATCTCAACACGGATAACATATTGTTATCTATTACTATGTCGGTTCAGACACGTTTTCTGTATACCTCTTAAATGACAAATGGAATATATTCTCTGAGGAGCTAGGCTTGTTTCAGTTTATGATTCTCATTTAGTTTATTTTATAATACTTCCTCTGAGGTAGGTGCCTTCATTTCTTTTCCTAGGTGGGAATAACAAGAACCTACTTAAAAAAAAAAAAAAAGATTGTAGTCGAAGTGAAAGAATGTGAGGGAAAGCTAAGTTTCCCAATTTACAGTCCAGGGTCTTTTTTATTAAATGACATAAACATTGAAAAGTTGTTACCATAGGACTTTGTTCTATGAAGCACTTCCTCATATAATATGTGGAGGGCTTCCAGGCTATATTCTCTGAAGTGCTTCCTCATACTGAACAGCTGCTATCGTCTTTTTTTTTTTTTTTAAGATTTTATTTATTTATTTGACAGACAGAGATCACAAGCAGGCAGAGAGGCAGGCAGAGAGAGAGGGGGAAGCAGGCTCCCCGCTGAGCAGAGAGCCCGACGCGGGGCTCGATCCCAGGACCCTGGGATCATGACCTGAGCCAAAGGCAGAGGCTTTAACCCACTGAGCCACCCTGCTGCCCCAACAGCTGCTATCATCTTAAGCAGAACAAGCACTAAGGGGAAATGTCTTGCCCTATGAGAGGTTTAAGGACTTCTTGTAATAGTGGGTGCCGAGCCTTGCTAACTAGAACCCTATTGCCAACCCTAAAGGCATGACCCAGCTTGATTGAATGCAAAGCCAAGAAACTCATTTGTAAAGGGAGCGATTCTTCATTACTCCCAGATTATAAAGAGGTTCAATTAATAGCTAACCCATCTAAAAATGTACCAGATTTGTATAAATTATAAGTCTGTGCTTTTGAGGCCAGTGATTCTCTGCATTTGTACTATCTTCTTTACAAAGTCATATGGTACCTCTAAACCACAGATGTTAATATCAATTAGAATAGTTTGGTCCATCTTTTTAAAATACAAAATTTATTTTTAACACCGTATTATCAGTTAAGCTTCTGAAAACATTTTCATTTTCTGTGTTTACTATTACTTCTGTTACTTTCTCTGATTTCACTTTTCTTTTTGCTGGAATCAAGGGCAAGTCTGCTTTTATGGAGCCTGCAGCTAATATACTTTGGGGACCTTATTTTAATAAAATACAAAGTTAGGAAAGGAACTGTTTTATTTTAGAATAGGAAAAGAAGATTAAGAGTCACTTATGGTTTATAAAAAATAAAAATTAAAAAGGCAAGTAAACACACACACACACACACACACACACAAAGAATAGGAAAAGAAGACCCAGTAATCCCTCAAGTTTGGAAATTCAATCCTTTCCTTCTGAAATCTCTGTAGGCAGTTTTCCAGAAATGCTTCATTGATATGTTTTGCCCTCTCTGTCTGGAACACTGCAATTTCCAATAACTCCCAGCATTATTGGGTAGGGGACCTGTGCACATGAAGAAACTGATGCTTACATTTCATTAGTTTACGCATAATCCCCCTCTACTGATATCCATCCTTTATTTGACTCGTTCTTGATCAGTACTTTAGGGGTTAGTAGAGTTCTATTTCCTTCAACACTCTGAAGATAATATTGAATAGTCTTCTGTAATCTGTTGCTAATGAGAAATCTGCTCCCAGTCTATTTGTCATCTTCTATAGATGATTGTTTCCTTCTGGCAGCACTTAAGTTTCTGTCTTTATCCTGATGTATTACAATTTCCCTGTGATGGTTCTACAGGTTGATTGATTTTTTTGGTTTCCTGTTTGGTCCTTAGTGTATGAATTCCCACATAACCTCCTACAGTTCTGGAAACTTCTTACCCATTATCTCTTCTGATGTTTTTCTCATTACCTTTCTCACTTTTGTATCCTTGTGTAACTCCTAATGGATGAGTGTTGGATCTTTTCCATCTCCCCTCCATGTCCTTTATTTATTTATTATTTTTTTAAAAAGATTTTATTTATTTATTTGACAGACAGGGATCAGAAATAGGCAGAGAGGCAGGCAGAGAGAGGAGGAAGCAGGCTCCCTGCTGAGCAGAGAGCCCAATGCTGGGCTTGATCCCAGGACCCTGAGACCATGACCTAAGCTGAAGGCAGAGGCTTTAACCCACTAAACCATCCAGGTGCCCCTTCCATGTCCTTTAAATGCTCTGTCACATTCCTATTGCCTTACTTTTCTGGGATGTATTCTGAGACTCTGACATTTATTCATCCTCTCTTGGATTGTGGTAAATTTACAGATTATTCAATCTGTTTTTTTATTTCAAATTTTTATTTCCAAATTTCCAGGTTTTTAAAAAAAATGTGTACTTGGTGTTGTTTATGTCTCTTAAATTTCTTATGCTTCATCTTATGGACTTACTCTTTCTCTTATCTTTTTGATTTAAAAACTATCCTTATTTTCAAGTCATTTTACATCATATTTTTTTTTTCAGGTAAAGACTTCTTCCCAATTTTATTTTATTTGCTTTCCTTCTTATCATTATTATTTTAGAATGTGTTTTGGAGTTTTTGTCTGTATTCTTATGTGGGAGGTTTAGTTATAATCTGTATTAGTTTCTTTGCTGTTGTCACAAATTACCACAAATTTAGTGTCTTAAAACAACATAGATTTATTATCTTACAGTTTTGTAGTCAGAAGTCTGACATGTGTTTCCTGGGCTAAAATCAAAGTGTCTGCAGGGTTGGGTTCCTTTTGGAGGCTGTATGGAAGAATTGGATTCCTTGCTTTTCCAGCCTCTAGAGGCTGCCTGTGCCCTTGGCTTGTGGCCCCTTTGTGTCTTTAAAGCCAACAGTGGCCTCATCAGACTTCATTATATAGCATCAGCCTGACACTGACTGTTCTACATCCTGCTTCTATTTTTAGGGACTGTAGTAATTATACTGTGTCCACTGGATAACCTAGGATACTTTCTGTATTTTGAGGTTTTCTGATTACCAATTTAATTCTGTGTGAAGCCTCATTCCCCTTTGCCAGCTCATATAACATGTTCACAGTTCCAAGGATTAGGACCTGGATGCTTTCAGAGGACCATTGTTCTGCCTACTATTGTGCTGTCTGGCAAACTCCCACCATGGTTGCTGTCTGGCTAATAATTTGCATTGCCTCTAGTCCGTCTTCTGAGTCATGCAGTCTGTAACTCCCAGATGCATTTACACACCTCTAGATCTAGGGGCTGGCAGCTTGGAGCCTCGAGCTTCTTGACCAAGTGATGTTTCTGTTCCTGGAGGCTGTGTTGGACAACTCAAAAGGTGCACCACTTACATGGAAGCTGTACAGCTTATTATTTTTTGGTAGAGACGTTTGTGTAGGTGGAGGGTTAGGATGGTTGATTTGCGCAGAGATGCTGACTTCTTCTCTTTAACACAGGAATTTCTTCTTAATTTGCTCTTCTCATATTTATCTCTTGTTGCTTTGTGTTTGTTACAGAGGCATGGCCTCAAAGCATGAAATCATAGTGTGATCTTGGCTGTCAGTCTGTCCAAAGTTACCTTCTATAAAGTACATTTGTCAAGCCCTTGGTTCAGGTAGGAATGGGAGTGAAGTTACGTTATCTCCTACTTTTCCAGTAGGATGAACTCATGAATGTGCCATATTTGCCATAACCTTGCTGCCTAGAGTAGCCACTTTTCATGTTTGGGAAGTAAACAGATTTTCAAATTCATTGCTCCTCCTTTCAAAATCTTACTTAAGAGAAGCAATTTTGTGGAGAATATGGAGTTCAGCGATCCTTCTAGGCCTCCTTAAGATCAACACATTGATTATGTCGGACTCCAGGGAGCTGAATGCTGGCAGTACATGCACTGGCATTCACCCCTCCTAGACAGTTGCTGTTACTGAATTATAGACAGTCCTGTCACTGTTGGCTTATATTTCAGGAGAAAAAAAAATGTCATTTATTGTGGAGAAGTTTCTCTTGATCGCAGCGTCTGGAATTTTCATGGTGTTGAGCTCTGACTTCGTGTTATGGAGTTGACAGATTCTCTCCTCTCACGAAACATACACTTTAGTTGACAGCAGGGAGACAGACAATGAACAAATGGCCAAGGAAATTAACAAGATAATTTTACTTAAAAATGTTGTGAGGAAAATAAAACTTGTGTGAGTGTCTCTGTGTGTGTGTGTGTGTGTGTGCGCACATTTTCTTTGAGTTTTTAGTAAAGTTCTCCATAAGAAGGTGATATTTGAAGTGAGCCTTGCAGAAAGGTGTGAATCATGCTAAAGGATAAAGACCGAGTGTTCTAGGCTTGAAGAGTAAAGGCCTTGAAGCAGGAATGAGCTTGGCGTCTATTGAAGCAGAGAACAAATATGCTGGAGAATGGTGGACCAGGGGAAGTCACGGGAGAAGAGTTCAGAGAGGTAGTCAACGTCCAGATGACCAAACCTCATGGGGAAGGGCTTGCAATTACTTAAAAGTACAGTAGTAGGCGGTGGATCATATATAATGGAGAGGCAAGATTTGATTTGTGTTCTTAAATGATTCTTTTGTCTGCTATGTGGAGAATAAATTGTGGGGAGACCAGATAGGAGCCCCTTGAGTGATCTTAAAGAGAGAAGGTAGTATATACACCCTAAGGACTAGGGTAAACTCCATTCTTCATGGAGAAGAATGAGCATATTTTGAGGAAATATTTTGGCAGTACAACCTACAGAATTTACTAATGGAAAATGTGGACTGTGAGGGATAAGAAAAAATCAAGGATGACCCGTTGCTTTGGCTGAGCAGGCTAACTAGCAAACCCAAATGTTGTGCTTCTGCAGAGAACCAGGTTTTGCTTTACCTCATAGCTGTTGTGATGTTTGTGTCTGAAAGCTAAGAATGCAGTTAGTTGTTCCCAGCAATTTCTTCCAGCAGGGTTTCATTACTCAAATTTATATATTAATCGCCCTATTATCTCCTTAATACTTTTCTATGTTTGTATTCTATCTTGCTCACTTCTAAATTATTTTTCTCATTGTATTATTCACATCTCTGTAAGTTGGTTGAAATCAAGGGAGAATACAAATAAGCTAAAAAAAAATACAATCAGATAGCATCCTGAGTTGTCAGTGAAGTACTGTCCACATATATAACCTTCAAAATGATCATCATTTATTTGGCTTATCATACACACACTTGCTGATGGTATAAAATTAAAAATTTAATCAGTTGTGAGTTTTTGTGTGTCAGTCATTTTGGTTTCTCCATAATCCAGTCTTGTCTGGATTTATTGTTGTTCTGTCACTCATTAGCCAATTTTGAATAGTCAAAGAAAATTCATGAATAGGAAGACATCCTTAGGTTGATGAATGGTTGATCTGGTATTTCCACAAAGATATCCAAGATTACAGAGTATGTACAGCAGTAGATTCTAAATTTCTGGAAGTCAAAAGCAGGACCGATCAATTTTTTTCCATCCTCTTCATTTCATGTTATGTGAAGAAGAGATGGTAGTGTTACTTTTAATGATGATGTTGAAGAAACTTCTGGATAGTTCAGGAGGCATCTAAAGAAAAGTAGTTTCACTTCACTGAAACTGCTTCAGAGAACCCAGTTGTTAAAGATTTTATTTATTTATTTGACAGAGAGAGAGATATCACAAGTAGGCAGAGAGGCAGGCAGAGAGAGAGGGGGAAGCAGGCTCCCTGCTGAGCAGAGAGCCTGATGCGGGGCTGATCCCAGGACCCTGAGATCATGACCTGAGCTGAAGGCAAAGGCTTAACCCACTGAGCCACCCAGGTGCCCCTGACATAGCATCTTTTGATTGATACTGAAATGACAAGAATCAACTTGGTGTGAGTGTCTCATTGTTTTATTATTTTTCTTAAAGGATTATTACCACTTGAATTATGAACTTTCTTACACATCTCTATCAAATCCCTTTACTGACAAAAGAGCTGATAAAAAATTCATCATTCTCTTGTAATTGAAGGCAGAGTGATGCTCTCTATTAATATTCTTGTCCACAACTGTTTTCGTCTCATATTTACTAATTTTTTAAAAGTGTTGTCTCCTATGTTACTTTCTTGCTGGAACGTAGTAACTGAAACTTCTTTGTTATACCTCGGCAGAGATCACATGAAGAAAGCCGCAGACATAATTATTTCTGTTTTAGTCCAAAAAACTATTTTATCAAGGGTCATGCAATAATACTGGCATTTTTCAATATTGAAACATGGCTTTTACTGTTCTGTTTGTTCTCTTTTTTATATCTAATTTTTAAACCATAGTATTTATTTAGAGCAAGTGAGTTCATACCTAAAGAAAAATCTCAAATTCAGCCAAGATGGAGAACATAAAATTCAGCAAGATTGAAGTGGCAGATGTCACATTTGCATCTCCTTTAATGTTTATGTATTTTCCTACGGGCATTTTTGGGTACTGTATAAATAAACTGTTTAGATGTTAATGTTGGGAGGAGGAGGGGTAAGAAGGTGGGACATTAAGTAGCCATGAAATTCTAGGCTTCTTGGATGAGTTCATTATAATTCCACATTACTGTACTATATTAATACTTTTTGTCACTCTCTTGTTACCTTTTAAAAATCAACCTGTTAGGTATGTTTAATTCAAAAGAGACCTTTAAGAAAGGAGCTTATATAAATATTGGTTTTTCTTTTCATAAAATTAAAGGAGGTTATAAAATGCCCTTGGAAGCTACCACAGGTTGGGAAATCAGCCGCCACTACTAAGTATTACAGGAGTGCATGTGGATGGCATGAGATGGAGGGCGGGTGTGGTGTGTGGTTGTTTCTGAGGTCAGTAGAGTCAAAAGAATTAGCTATAGAAATAGGAATTTGACTTCTTTTTCCTGTTTCACTTTTGATCTTTATCTTTTTATTCAAGAACTATTTATTGAATTCCAGTTATGTGGCAGGCACTCTGCTAGGTGCTAGAGTAGAGTGAACAGGACCCCATCTCTGCCCTTTTAAAGTGTATAGTCATCTTTCACCTCTTTATTGTTTTTCCTAGCTTTGGAATACGAGAGGGTGGGAAGAGAGAAAGTTATCATGAATTAGAGGCAACGGAGAAAAGTGGAGATTTAGGAACATCCTTAAAAATCCTGAAATCCCAATTTAGACGTCAACTATCTCTTGTAGCTGGGCAGGCCAAGCTTTTCAGGTTGTTGGTGGTCATCACTAAGATCCTAGGCAGAGTCTTAAATAAATCAAGCTCTTACCTGGCCCGCGCTACGTCCTTTTTCTTGCTTATTCTGGACCCAATGACCCCTGCTACCATCTAGCTTTCTGTTTAGCTTATTGTTTCCCCCAAGTACTTGAAGCTTAGATATCACCAGTGAGTTAAACTTTTCCAGAAGATAAAGTCTTTTTTTAAAAGATTTTTAAAAATGTATTTATGAGAGAGATCAAGAGAGAGGGAGAGAGCCCGAGCAGGAGGTAGGGGCAGAGGCAAGGGAGAAGAAGACTCCCTGCTGAGCAGGGAGCCGGATGTGGGATTCAATCCCAGGACCCTGGGATTGTGACCTGAGTGGAAGGCAGAAGCTTAACAGACTGAACCACCCAGGCACCCTCCAGGAGATAAAATCTTTAAATGTCATATATGATGGCCATATTAGTAATCAAGACAAGTGGCTTTACCAATACAAGTGTATATAAAGGGATCATAAAATCTAAGAATCTTAAATTATTTTGTTATTTAACAAAGACTTTATTTAGCACTTACTCTGTGCCAGCCTCCATTCTAAGCTCATGTCATCCTATAGCAGCCTTCCAAGGTGGATCATTGTTATTATCTCTATTTTATCGATAAGGAAACTGAAGCACAGTGGGGTTAAATAGACTTGCTCACATGCCTGTGACGTGGGATTCAGACCTGTGATTCAGACTCAGGCCTCCTGGCTCCAGAATCTGTGCTCTTAACATTAACTACATGAGATTGCCTCAGATCTCTCTGATCCTGTGCAGGCTGTCCAGATGTCAGTGGCCCAGTAGAAATCCCAAGGAAAGGCCTGGGCCAAAAACAGATCAGAACTCACATGCATGCAGATGGTGGTTGAAGTTATGACAGTAGATAAAATCCCTTCAGGAAGTGCAGATGGAATGATGAGAGTAGCTTCTCAAGGTTAGGGCCCTGGGATCTAGCAACATTTGACTCCTGAAAAGAATGATCAGAAATATAGACAGAGTGAAAAGATTCAGAATGATGATACCTTGGAAACCAAAGGAAGACTACAAGAGTTTAACTTTGTCATGTGCATCGCATTAAAAGAATGCAAGTTGGAAAAAGCCACTGTATCTGGCAAATAAGAGGTCATTGCTGCCCTTTGGTACAGTTGGGTGTTTCGGGTGAAGAAGATAGAATGAGCTCCCACAAAGACACATTTTGAGGCAAGTGCATGCATAGACTTTTTAATTTAAGCACAGTTAGTTATTACTCATTTTGGAAACAGATTTCAATCTTTTTTTTTCCCCCTATAAACTTATTCTTTTGACCACAACTCGGCTTAGTTTCATATATTTTACCTTGTGGGCACTTACATATTTCTTCAATAAAAGAATATAAAAAATTTATAAGCCCTGGGAAAACAATAATTTAAATTTCCTTAGGTGGTACATGGCCATCAGAATTAGCCACTAATCCCTAAGCAGGATTATCTTCAGGAAGATTTATCATACCAAAAATACCAGCTGTGAATCATAATTTAGAACAGCCATAATTATATGATGACATTATGCATTTATAATTGAATGCATGCTAAAGTGAGAGATTTGAATATTTCCCTTCAGTGCAATATTTGAGCCAAGCAATTGCAACAATATTAATTTATGATATTTTCTGATGTAACTAAAACTTGATTTATGTGCTTTATTGCCATAGTTAAAGTCTTATACATCTTTGTTACATGTCATTCTTAAAGAATATGTCCTAAAATGTGGGAGCAGTCATAAATTCTTGGAAAAAAAAAGTTTCAGATTAAAGCATATTGCAGGGGATGCCTGGGTGACACAGTTGGTTAAGTGTCCACTTCTTGATTTTGGCTCTGGTCATGATCTCAGGATCCTGATATTGAGCCCCACCTTGGGCTCTGCACTCAGTGCAGAGTCTGCTTGAGTTTCTTTCTCCCTCTTCTCTTCCCCTCCCCAGTGGGCTCGCTCCTGCTCTCTCTCACTGAAATTAAAAAAAAAAAAAGGTATTTCAGGATATATAATCAGATATTAAATAAATTTGTTTAACTGCTATAATTGTTTGGTTCAATATTTTATTAAACTCAGGGGAGAAAAATCTCCTAAACTCTTAGATTGCTTTAGTAATTATGAAAACTAAAGTTATTTGAATTATTTACAACGTTACTATTATTAATACTCTGTGTATACTGATGTTTCCCAACTTGTAAAATGTTGGTCACTGTGGTAACTCCCAAAACTATGGAAGTAATTTAGTTATTTGATAGAAATATCAAATCCTTTATATGTAAATCATTTTAGGAAATTTAGTTTAAAATTCTCATACATGGAAATAACATCTATTATGGCCATGCCTTCAATAAGATGGGCCTGGTCATAAAGGACAGGGCTGATGTGCTGCTGATATGTCGCATGGTAGCCAATAACCTATGTGGAGAAATGGAAAAATCCCCTTTAGGTAAAATTTGCACATGATTACGGGGTGAGCAGAGATGTTGGTATTACTTCCTTACTTCCAAATTTTTGTGAACTTTTGATTATTAATGTAGCAATTATTAATTTTTGTGTTGCCCTTATTTTATCATTACTATGTTAATACTTTATTATACAGGCCAATTCATAAATAGGGAATACAAAGAGGAGAGACCACTGATCTAAATTTACATGAATTTCCTTGAATTGGGCTATCCACACTTGATGCTAAATATAATGTTATACTATGTGGGTAACACCTACCTACTAATGAGTGTTATCAAGCATAGCATCTTAACATGTCTTCCTTAAAGTGCCATGAGTACAATATTTATGTTAATCATAAAGGTTAATAGATTTACTTATGTTTATAGAAGTATATTCTGGTTTTATTAAAAATAGCCGTTTGGGAATTTTTTTATGATTCTCCTGGTGGAACACTTTATTACATGATTTCAATCCAGTTATAATTTGAATAATTTACTCCTAATAAATAAGTTCTGAAACTTCAGATTTGAGCTTTTATAAGTTTTCTGAAATTAAAATGAAGCATGTGTTCTGAATTAATGGTTGGAACAGATGTAGTGCCTCATATATAAAAAAATAATGACAAAAGATGGGAGATCAAGGTTATCTTCATGTTACTAGCACAGACTGTCCTATTGTATCTTGTGGTTATCAGAGTTTGGAACAGAAGTTGGATTCAAAAAGAAATGATGCCTGTTTCCCAAATATTTTAAGACAGAGATGAAAAAGAAAAAAAAATTACCTGAATTTCCAAGGTTTAAAATATATTTCTGTTACCTTCTTTTTTATATTAGATCCAAGTGTAAACCTGAATTTTAGTTAATGAGTTATCATGCCCAAGTGTGACCTTAGCTATTACTTATGCTGAGAAGCTTCCCAATATCTTGTTCCCCAGATTTCTTAATATGTTCTTTTTAAAAAAAAAATGTTCTCTTTTAATAGCTTGATCTATGAGAATGATCTCCTTTGATTTTAAGCTGTGTTCCATTTCCACTTATTTTGGATAAAAAAAAATTGGTTCTATAGAAGCATCAAAAATAGTACCCTTCTCCATACAAACTCAACTTAAAAACCATTATACCCTTTTACTGTTCATTAAATTTCCATAGTATTTCTGCAGCTAAATGCAGTTGTGTGCCCAAGGTTCTCACATTACGGAACAAACCCGAACTCCGCTTCACCTCTTTCCACTTTCGTCGATGCTGGTGCCCGAATCATTGTGCCTGCTCAGTACACCCTATCCTGGATTATAGTTGAGTTGGGTGGGCTTGCAAAACTACTTTCGGGTCTTTGAATGTACCCTTTCACTTCAACCAGCGGATGGCTTCAGCACGTTGGAAAGAGGGTAACTTTCACTCCCTTTCCTTTCTCCCTCCCTTTTAGTGGTAGTGGCTGATGAGGGTAGAACCCCTCAAGAAGTAAACCAGGTGGGGCTGTGCATTCTCTCTGTTTTCTTTTGCTCTTTCAGTTTCTTTTCCCTTTATCTATTGTGTATCTTTTCATTTTTGCTACCCAGGGATTCCAGATAATTACACTTAGTTTTTATGAAGATAAGAATCTTTGGACCCTCATTCCCTTTTTGTGTTCTGTAAATTCTGTTCCGTTTTCTTGAATGGACACAGGCTCTGCTCTTGATTTAGGATATAGTGCTATACCACCATTGATGGTAAGAAAATATTTTGGTTTCAAATTAGGGTTCTTCATTGCAACATGTGCTAGCTGTGGTGTGGTTGATGCTTTACCTGTTTTACCAGTATTTTCTAAAGATTTATTTATTTGTGGGACAGAGAGTGCACGTGCTTGAGTGGGGGGAGGGGCAGAGGGAGAGGAAGGAAGAGAATCTCAAGCAGACTCCCTGCTGAGGTTCAGAGTGCAGGCAAGGGGGAGTGATCCCAGGACCCTGAGATCACCACCAAAGCTGAAATCAAGAGCCAGTTGTTTAACCTACTGAGCTGCCCAGGCGCCCCAATGTTTTACCAGTATTTTAGCAATCTCATACTTACTTTCGGGAGAGTTTTCTGTGATGGATAGCTGTTTTTGGCACAGAAATTAGGTAGGGTACATCAACACATCTTTTTTATTTCTTAAAAATCATTGCATTTTTAACCTGTCATCTGGAATTAGACATGTAAACTTGAACACCTCTGTATCAGTTTTCTGTATTTTCTGCAGATCATTAGTCTCTTTTTATTCTCCCCCCCCTTAGCTTATACATGGTTAATTACCTTAAGTTTTAGCAAAATTTCCTTTCTGTCTGCTGTTGAAAAGGCCAAGAGTCTATCATGTAAATCTCTATAACATGAGAGAACCTGAAAGTAAATACTTGAATAATAATCACATGCTTTGAAGACAGCTGAGTTTATTTATATTGTAAATGTTTCTTCACAGTCTAGTCTGTTACTTTCCCATGTAATAAAGGCTCTGAAATTAAAATGACCCCTTTTCACAAAATAGGGCTGTGGCATTCATTTACTACAAAGCTTGCCTCAGTTTGATATTACTCCTCCTGAAATAGAAAATGATATCCTAGTAATGCATCTGAAGTGGGCTTTAAAACCATTGAGGGCACTCTTGAGAAATTAATGACTTTTCCTTTTGGCCTCAGTTACATATTGTGATGCTCCTGCACTATTCTTACTTTTCCTCTGTTTCTCCTCCGACATTGTAATATATCTTATTGGTTGCATCCAGATCTTTTAGAAACCTCCACGTCAGAAAGAGTATGTGTTTACAGCTGCCTTGAAAACCTTTAGACCTTTACAAATTGGAACACATAATTCTTAAGACTGATGCTCCACAGTAGATATGGTAGTTTAAGGTCATCTTAGCCTCTTAAATACAGAAGCACCTAGCAGCTTGATGAGGAAAATCAGCTTACAACAGAACAGCACGGTGACGACAAAATGTTAATTAAATTTTTCCTTGTAAAAAATTTCATTTTCTGTCTGAATGAGCTTATCCCACTGTGTTGCTGGCTAAGAGTGAGCGGTTTGAGGGGTCTCAGCAGTTCTGACTGCTTATTATTGGTCCTTGACATTTTGCATATTTATTCTGTTGTGAAACACTGTATCACTTGAAAACATAAGTAAACAAAAATGTTTCATTTTAATCACAAAACTCCTATATGGTGATCTTCTGTAGCATTAGGAAGTTTATAATCTTAATGGATGCAGTAGGAATGTAAGTGACACTGATTTTGAGACATGTTAAGGCCCATGTTTATCTACCCAGAACTACAAAAAGTATAAAGTTATCTGGTTTGCAAAATACCCTTGTACATGGGTACATTACCCTTAAAAATACGATTTTGCATGATAGAAGTAAGCAGCTTTTTAATTAAGTAGCAGTATTAATGAAATGTTTTATGTGTAACATCGATAAAATTCCAGATTGCTTCTGTAAGTACTGATGGCTTTATTAATCCTTTATTTTTCACTCACTGGACATTTTTTGGCTAATCATCTAATTTCTGAATGAGCAAAATGCTATGAAGAGAAAGGAATAGGAGAATGAATATCCTGCCCTAGAGGATCCTGATGCTTATAATCTAGTTTAGTGTCTAGAGATAAATTCTGAAGTGTCAAAAAGCCAAATTTATAATGTCATATAAATACATTAAAGAACACTAAGGGATTTATTGAATCAGAATATTAGAACTAAAGGGACCTTAGCAATCTTCAAGTAAAAACACTTTATTTTAGAAATGAGGAAGCTGAGGCCACCAAAAGGAAGCCCCACTTACCTGGGGCTCACCAGCTGTCCTTAGTAGAGCTGGGACCAGAGTTTAATTTACAGTGTTTTCTTACTGTCATGAAGGGGCCTTGTTTATGCAGAAGAAAGCTTCTGGGAAAATGCAAATCTTGAGCTTATAGGAAATGTTGAATTGAATTCACAGCAGTGAATTCAATCTAGCCATTCAGGTTTCTTGTTTCAGCTCTAAGGCTTTTCTAGTTTTAAAATTCCTTATTTTTTTTATTTATTTAGATAGTATGAAAGAGGGAATAGTATGAGTAAATAATAATGAGACATAGTAATAACAATAAGGAGTTAAAAGTTATAGAACTTCCTATGAGCTGGGCTCATAGCACTGTACATTCATTAGTTCATCTCATCTTCACAATAACTGTTTATGATAACTGCTGCTATCATTCCCATTTTACAGATAGGGACACTGAGGCCCAGAGAAGTAAACATGTTTCAGTATCAAACATGGAATATAAAAAATATCAAAATGGAATGTTAGAAGAGAATGTATATACAGAACGACCAGCCTAGTCAATGTCAGGTGACTCTCTTTAGGATTGGAGGTATTATGTTGGTTATTAGAGAGAGTTAAGAAGGGCTTCTTCATTGAGAAATTTTTTTGGAAAACAACAACAATAACAACAACACTTGGTATTGCCTTACTGTTACGCAACTTGGTTGTATCCAGTATTTCTGTAGCTTCCCCCTAAGTAATAGAGGGAATAATCAGTAATTTGAAAAAGTGTCCAGCCATAGCTTGTGCCCATAATTCTCAAAGATATTATTGCTAGCATTTAACTATGTCAGCATGTATGTGGCTGAGGCAGGAAATACGGCTGCGTAAGCATGAGCCCATGTGTGTTTAGCCCTTTGCACTTGCAGATGCAGCTGAATGTTTATTGCCATGTTCTTTGGGTCAAGGTCTCGCTCTAACTAAGCAACCCTATATCTGAAAGTGTTTATAACTACTAATTTATGCTGCTCTATATTTTTGTTCAGAGTTGTGTTGTCTTCCGTTTCTTTCATGCTTTTGGAAATTTTGTTGAGCTTTTTTACTTTAGTTTACTGAACACCAGTTGTTTATGTGGGAAGGTGTGTAACTGATTATGCCTTCTTATTCCTGTCCTTTTCCTTACATTTTAGGCATCTTCCAGAGTTCTTTGTCAAACAGAATGAGGTAGTGGTAGTAGTGTAAGTAAAAGTACCCATTTCTGTAGGCTTGGGAAAGCTGATGCTTTTTTGATGCAGAACTTTATTTGATCCTCTCAAAGGATTATTGGATTCCTTAATGTTCTCTGGTTTCATTTAACATCTTATTATTGAATTGACTAATAAAATGGTTTAAAAATAGTATAACTGTCCAGGGTCTGTAATGGAAATACAGTTTAGTTATATGTTTAGTTTTCCTCTGTGTAGTTCGATAAAGTTTAATTAACAATCTTTCTGTTTTGTTTTCATTCAACAATATTTTCTTCCCACTAAGCATTAGGTATTGTTGTAGGTGCCGAGGTATGTGTCTGCTCCTATGGTGGTTAGCCTGTTATAATTCTAGGTTAGACATTGAAGTAGATAAGTTTCTCATAGGATCATGCTGTGTACCTTAGCTGTGTACCTTAGCTGTGCAGCTAAGGTACACAGCAGATATGTAGTGTCAAACAGCCTAAATTTATTCTAGCTGTTCTTCAGAAATTATTAGGCGTAAAAAAACCAAGATAATAAATTCTGTGGTACAAAGTCTGCAGTGTTGCTGTTCTATAATACATAGTTTTGTCTATAGCTCTTTCCTTTCCTTCTCTCCCTCCCACCCTTCTTTTCTTCCTTTATAGAACCAATAGAAAAAATTTAAAATTAGGTGTATAAATTAAATGTATTTTCTATTCAAGAGTGTGAAAAACACACTGTTATTTGGGACATTTTGTGATATCTAGAGAACATACTGAATAAACTCTAAAAATCTACAAAGTATATTTAAAATTTAGAACAATGTTTTATAAGTTAATATCAAAACAAATGAGAGCTTGCTAATCAGTTATATAGAGATTGATGTACTCATAAAATTTGTATCTATCTTCATCCCACCTTTCTTGATGTGTCATATCTGAGATGACCAACTCTTCCCTGTCTGCCTCAAATTTTCCCAGTTTTAGCAAGAAAACCCCTTGGTCCTGAGCTGACCAACTGGATGGTTGGTCATCCTTAATTGTTTCTAAGTTTGAAGATATAGTTTTCTTAGTTTCATGAATGAAGTGATTAATGGGCAAAATATATTCAGCTAAATGGTGCATATTTATTTAACTGTATAGTAAATGCATAGATATACATTAAATGCACATTTATTTCCAGTGATAGAAAGGTGAGGGAATAAGTAGGTGGATGGATAGATAGATAGATAAATATATAAAAAAAAAGACTATGTCATCGGGATCACCTGTTAAAATCCTAACTACCTCTTAAGTCCCAACATAGTTGTTATGTTTTTGTCATGATTTCTCTTGCACAATTAATCACTCTCCCCTATAGCTACAAAATTCTGTTATGCATCTATTATTGATTTAACATAGTTATAGTTGCTTGTATACATGTCTGTCTTTTCCACTAGACTATGAATCCTTTTTTTAAAAAAGATTTATTTATTTAAGAAAGAAGGAGAACACGAGCGAGAGAGTGTGAGAGAGCAGGGGGAAGGGGCAGAGGGAGAAGCAGACTCCCCGCTGGGCAGGGAGCTGGACTCCGGGCTGGATCCCAGGACCGCAGGATCATGACTTGAGCAGAAGGCAGACACTTGACCAAATGAGTCACCCAGGTGCCCCTAGACTATGAATTCTTTGCAGAGCCTTGATACATTGCCTCACTTCAACTCTTGCGTACAACTCCGGGCGGAGCGAGGACTCAATATGTGCTGGAGCAGTTTGATAACTATTATTCCCCGGTTTGATAACTATTATTTTTGACCATCTTTATTGAGATATAATTTACCTACAATAACACTCACCAAATTTTAAATGTATAGTTCAGTAAGTCAACAAAATCAAGACAAAGAACGTTTCAGTCCCCTCAATCCCCTGGGCCCCTTTGCAGTTACTTTCTCCCTGCCACTCTGGCCCCTCCCAACCCCCAGTAGACCTTATGTCACTACAGTGTTGCCTTTTTCAAGATTGCACGTGAATTTCAGATATCTAGCTTCTTTGACTTAACATAGTACTTTTTGAGATTTATCTATGTTTTCGCATGTGTCTGTCATTTGTTTCATTTTATTGCTGAGTAGTATTCCATTATATGAATAATACCACAATTTGTTTATCCATTAACCCATTGATGGGCACTTAGTTATTTCCATTTTGGGGCTATTATAAATAACACTACTGTGAATACTGACATATATATTTTTATTTTTATTTTGTTTTATTACTTTTTAAATTAACATACAATATATTATTTGTTTCAGGGGTACAGGTCTGTGATTCATCAGTTTTACACAATTTACAGCACTCACCATAGCACATACCCTCCCCAATGCCCATCATCTAGCCGCCCCATTCCTCCCAGCCCCCTCCCATTCAGCAACTCTCAGTTTGTTTCCTGAGACTAAAAGTCTCTTATGTTTGTCTCCCTCTCTGGTTTCATCTTGTTTTACTTTTCCCTCCCTTCCCATATGATCCTCTGCCTTGTTTCTCAAATTCCTTCTATCAGTGAGATCATATGATACTTGTCTTTCCCTGATTGACTTATTTCTCTCAGTATAATACCTTCTAGGTCCATCCACGTCTTTGCAAATGGCAAGATTTCATTTTTTGATGGCTGCATAGTATTCCATTGTATATATATACCACATCTTTTTTATCCATCCATCTGTTGATGGGTATCTAGGCTCTTTCCATAGTTTGGCTATTGTGGACATTGCTGCTATAAATATTCAGGTGTGCATGCCCTTTCAGATCACTACATTTATATCTTTAGGTAAATACCCAGTAGTGCCATTGCTGGGTTATAGGGTAGCTTTATTTTCAACTTTTGGAGGAACCTCCATACTGTTTTCCAGAGTGGCTGCACCAGCTTGCATTGCCACCAACAATATAGGAGGGTTCCCCTTTCTCTGCATCCTTGCCAACTAATTGTTTCTTTTATGGTTCACACACATGGTGTTCTATCTAAGAAATATTTGCCTAACATAATGTGATAAAGAATTTCTCTTTTATTTTCTTCTTAAATTTTTATAATTTTAGGTCTTATAATTAGGTCTATGATTCATTTTGAGTTAATTTACCTTGGCAACTCTGTAAAAAATAATATAAATGGACCATATAAATATGCATCTATTTTTAGACCATTTTGTTCCATTAACCTTTGTGTTTATCTTCATGCCACTATCAGTATCTTTATTAAAATAGCTTTATAATTTTTTAAAAGATTTTATTTATATGAGAGAGAGAGAGAGAGAAAGCAAGAGAAGTGGAGGTTTCAGAGGAAAAAGCAGACTCCCTGCTAAGCAGGGAGCCCGATGTGGGACTCAATCCCAGGAC
Organism: Mellivora capensis; assembly: GCA_004024625.1. Taxonomy (NCBI): domain Eukaryota; kingdom Metazoa; phylum Chordata; class Mammalia; order Carnivora; family Mustelidae; genus Mellivora; species Mellivora capensis. Next base: position 100,063 of record PISX010001429.1, on the reverse strand, counting down.
TCCAGGATCATGACCTGAGCCAAATGCAGTTGCGTAACCAACTGAGCCACCCAGGAGCCCCTAAAATAGCTTTATAGTAAGTCATAAATTCAGGTAGTGTTAAGTTGGTCAACTTTGTCTTTTTCAAAAATACTTGGTCTATTTCAAGTCTTTTGCACATCTGTTAAAATCAGATTGTTAATTTCTACTAGGATTTTTATTCTGGCATTTTTCATTCTTTTGTATTGATCACATTTCCATCTAGGGTCATTTTTCCATCTTCTTGAAGAATTTCTTTAAACATTCCTTCTAGTGCAGACCTGGTGATGAAAAGGAAGTTACAAGAAAAAAATTAAGATCAATGTTATTCATAAACACAGGTGTAAAAATGCTTAACAGAATTTTAGCAAATTAAATCCATGAATATATAAAAAGGATAAGATATTGTGACAGGGTAGGGTTTATTTCAGGAATGAAAGATTGGTTTAACATGAAACAACATAATGTAATCTACCAAATTAATAGGCTAAGAAAGAGGAAACATGATCACCTCAAAAGATGCAGATAAAGCACTTGACAAAATTCAACACCTATTCATGACTTAAGAAAAGAAAAGAAAAGAAAAACCTATCAACAAACTGAATGGAAGGGAAATCCTGTGGCCTGTGGAAACAAATCTATAAGGAATGTCATACTGTATGCAAAAGATTGACTACTTCCTTTTTAAGATTAGGGAAAGGAGGCTGGGTGATGGACATTTGGGAAGGTATGTGCTATGGTGAGTGCTGCGAATTGTATAAGGCTGATGAATCTCAGGCCTGTACCCTTGAAAAAAATAATACATTATATGTTAATAAAAAATTATACATATTAAAAAAAAAGATTAGGGAAAGGATGCCCACACTCTTCTGTTCAACATTGTTCTGTTCAGCACTGCCCTGGAAGTCCTGGCCAGGGCCAAACCTTTTTTTTTTTTTTCTTTTTTTAAATTTTCTTAAGATTTTATTTATTTATTTATTTGAGGGAGAGAGAACATGCACAAGAGTGGGAAGAAGCAGAGAGAGGGATACTTATACTCCACACTTAAGCACAGAGCCCTCTTCGGGCTCAATCCCAGGACCCTGAGATCATGACCTGAGCCAAAATCAAGAGTCAGACACTTAACTGACTAAGCCACCCAGGTGCCCCTCATCAGGGCCAAATTGAAAAAGAGTTCTAGGGTAAACATATCTTAATTCATTGTTTTAGTGTGTGTGTGTGTGTGTGTGTGTGTGTGTGTGTAAGAGTAATTTAAAAAAAAACAATCATTGGGGCTCTAGGGTTCTGGGATCGAGCCCCGAATCGGGCTCTCTGCTCAGCAGGAAGCCATCCTCCTCCTCTCTCTTTGCCTGCCTCTCTGCCTACTCTCTCTCTGTCAAATAAATAAAATCTTTAAAAAAACAATTATTTATTGAGAACTCTGCTAAGTTTTAAAGTTATACTCTCTTGGTAAATATACTATTAATTTTCCCCTGTATCCTCCTGGGGAACATAAACCTTGCTGTTGACTGCAACATTTCTTACTTTTACATGTACTCACTAGATAATTTATGGGAAATCCAATGAAATGGATTGGATATATTATAGGAATTAATATATAAAATAATGGACTAGTTACATTATGTAGACTACATGGTTGCTCCTTACAAGAGAGGAAAAATGTGAGTCTTATAACTATAGACATACTTCTTCGTGTAGTATGAAAAAACATAACTCTCTTAATCACTTTTTAATATAATATAAATTACTATATCTAGATTGAACAACTTTCCATTTATAAAAAATAGTTGTAGTATGGCAACATAAAATGATTTGTGTATATCAAAATAACATCTTACAGATGTCATCAAAGCATACTGGAGCTATCTATAGAGAAATGGAATTTAATTTTGTTTCAGGCAGATTGTTAATAATTAATATTTAGTGCATTCTTTTCCTGTTTAAATACTAACCATGTATTAGAGACCAGCTCAAATTTCAGCTCCTTGAAGTTCTTCCTAATCAACCTCATTGGAAATTACTTCTGCCTCCTCTAAATTACCTTCAGAGCTATAATCTCTACCACTTAACATGTCAGATTTTACATTGTATTGTAATTTAGCTTTTATTGTCATATATGTAATAATTTTAATTTAATAGACTATTTTTTAGAGGGGTTTTAGATTTATGCAAAAATGAACAGAAAATACAAAGTTCCCCTATCATGAACATCTTCTGAACATGGTACATTTGTTACAATTGACAAGTGAGTATTGATATATTATTATTAATTAAAGTTACATTTGATTTTACTCTTTGTGTTATACATTCTTTGGGTTGTGTCAAATGTATAATGACATGTATCCACAGTGACCGTATTATACAGAAACATTTCACTGCCCTAAAAAATGCCCTCTGCTCTGCCTGTTCATCCCTCCCTTTTTCTCCCTTGATCCCAACCGCTGGAAACCAACCTCTGGAAACCACTGATATTTTTATTACATCCATGGCTTGCTTTTTTCAGGGTATGATATATTTGGACTCACAGTATGTAACCTTTTCAGGTGCGTATGTATGCCTTGTTTCACCGTGTAATACGTATTTAATGTGCTTCTATGTCTTTTCATGAGTTGATAGCTCATTTCTTCTTAGCACTTAAGATTTCATTGTCTGGCTATACCAGACAATATCCATTGAATCAATATCCATTGAAATATCCATTTACCCACTGAAGTATGTCTTGGTTTCTTCCAAGTTTTGGCAAACAAAACTGCTCTGTGAGCAGAACTTCTATAAACATCCATGTACAGGTTTTTGTGTGGACCTGTTTTCAGCTATTTTTGGGTAAATACCAAAGAGTTTGATCACTGTATTGTATGGTCAGGGTATGTGTAGTTTTGTAAGAAACTGCCAAGCTGTCTTCCAGTGTAGCTGTACCATTTTTTTATTTCCACCAGCAATGGATGAGAGTTCCTGTGGCTGCATCCTGTTAGCATTTTGTATTCAGTTTTTGGGATTTTAGCCATTCTGGTAAGTGTGTAATGATAGGTCATTGTTTTAACTTGCAGTTACCTAATGACATATGTTGAGCCTCTTTTCATATGCTCATTTGCAAGCTATATATATATATATAATATATATTATATATATAATATATATATAAAATATATATATATTTAAATATTTTATTTATTTATTTGACAGAGATCACAAGTAGGCAGAGAGGCAGGCAGAGGGAGGGGGAGAAGCAGGCTCTTCGTTGAGCAGAGAGCCCGATGCGGGACTCAGTCCCAGGACCCTGGGATCATGACCTGAGCTGAAGGCAAACGCCTAACCAACTGAGTCACCCTAGTGCCCCTGCAATCCTTATTTCTTTTGGTGATGTGTCTGTTCAGATCTCTTACCCACTTTTTAATCTGTTCTTGCTCTTATTACTGAGTTTTATGGGATTTTTTAGGATATATTCTGGATATAAGTCATTTATCAGAAACATGTTTTGCAAATATTGTCTCACAGTCTGGATTGGCTGCATTTTAATAACAATGTGGGGTTTTTTTAATAATTTTAATGAAATCCAAGTCATCCATTTTTTTCCTTTCATGGATTATACTTCCAGTGTTAAATCGAAAAAGTCCCCCGACCTGCCTCCTTAGCACATTAGGTGGCACGTCAGTCTCCTAAAAAGTCCTCACCAGGGCACCTGGGTAGCTCAGTTGGTTAAGCAACTGCCTTCAGCTCAGGTCATGATCCTGGAGTCCCAGGATCTAGTCCCATATCAGGCTCCCTGCACGGCAGGGAGTCTGCTTCTCCCTCTGACCCTCTCCCTTCTTATGCTCTTTCTCTCTCTCTCATTCTCTCTCTCTCTCAAATAAATAAATAAACAAATCTAAAAAAAAAAAAGAATCTTAAAAAAAAAAAGGAAAGAATTAAAAAAAAAAAAAAGTCCTCACCAAACCCCAGGGTCACCTAGCTCTTCTCCTAAATTATCTTCCAGACTTGTATAGTTTTGTGTCTTATGCTTAGATCTCTGATCTATTTTGAATTAATTGTCATGAAAGATGAAAGGTCTGTGTCTAGATTCGTTTTTTTGCAGGTGGTTGTCCAGTTGTTTGAGTACTGAAAAGACCATCCTTTCTCCATCGAATCTCCTTTGCTCATTTGTCACAGATCAGTTGACTATATCTCTCTGGGCTCTTTATTCTGTTCCACTGATCTATTTGTGTATTCTTTTGCCAATACCACATTGTCTTGATTCCAGTAGCTTCATAGTAGGTTTTGAAGTCAGGCAGTGTCAGTCTTCCGACTTTGTTCTTCTTCAACTTTGTGTTGGCTATTCTGGGTCTTTTGCCTTTCTATAAACTTTAGAAAGAGTTTGTTGATATCCATGAAATAACTCCCTGTGGTTTGGATTGGGATTTCATTGAATCTATGTATCAAGTTGGGGAAAACTTGTATCTTGACAGTATTCGGCCTTTTTATTCATGTACATGGAATAGCTCTCCATTCATTTGGATCTTCTTTGATTACTTTCCCCTGAGTTTTGCAGTTTCCCTCATACAGATCCTGTGTGTGTTTTGCTAGATTTATACTTCAGTATTTATTTATTTTTTATTTCCCTTCTTCCCCACCCACTCTCCTTTCTGTGTATGCTTGAATTAGCTAGAATTCTCCAGAGAAGTAGAAACCAAGATATGGAGGTATTTTTGCTCCTGGGGGTTTTTGCTTCTAAGCCCTCTCACCTTATAGAGCAAAGAAATATATTTATCTATTACTTACTTATGTATATACACACAATTATAAACATTTTTACATGTATGTACATTAAGTTAAACCTGAGGTCATACTTGTGTCTCCTCCTCTTATCCGTTAGCATATGGATCATCTTAGTCTCCAGTCCCCTGCTTACCTCTGACCTCCCCCGGCAACACTTAGGGATCTGGCTCCCACCATTCATTACCCATTTACTTAGTTGTTCAGTGTGTACAGTTTTTTTTGTTATCTTCATTTTGACACATTTTGATGCATACTCTCTGAAGTTCTTTAGCCTTTTTTGTTTGCCCTTCATTTATCGGGTTTACCCAGGGCCAGCCATTCAAAATACACAAATGGAGAATAGCCATTTATATAGGAAAATACAGAAAGTGTACAAGAAAGTGCTTTTTTCCCTGGGAAGTACTATAAACCTATAAGGGTGGTTATCTAATTGTGACTAATACAATCAATGTTTTTATTGATTCTCATTTTATCAGGTCAGGAATTCAGCATGAGAGTGATTTTATAAAATCAGAATAGTATCACTGATGACTTTCTTTAACATTCAACTTTTGTTCATTCCATGTGGGTTTTTGCTTGATGGTATGGTAAATACAATGGTAAGTTTACCATGCAAGTCATGTTTTACTAAGTAAACTATGTTACTATTACTCTATTCAGCCCATACTTGCTAATTTCAGTAGCCTACCCCCACTCCCAGGAGTTTCTGGACTTCAGGATTACTGACAGCACTCAATGAGATTTCTTCAGGTGCTGCAAAGCTAAATCTTTAATATGACCTCAAAATTGGCATCTTCTCTGACTTCACCCTGTCTGTTCTATAGACTTCCAATGGCAGCCACAATGTCCATGTAAAGAAGAGGAAAAGAAGCCAAAGTATTTCATGATAACACAACTAATCACACCATCTATCGACATTTATTATCTGACCACATGACCACATGTTTCCACCTGAAGAGAGAAATAAGAATTTACATAATGGAAGGGAAAAGCTTTTTAAGTGTCACCAATTTTCAATAGATTAATTTTTTTGTTTGTTTTGTTTTGCTTTTTTTTTTTTTTCCATTTTAGATCACGGGGAAATTAGAGAAGGTGGCTGTTTTTTTTTTTTAAAGTCACTGATTCAACTCTCTAATTTCCTTTCAGTGATTAGGTGGGGTTTCAACCCCAAACTCTGCACCTCCTTCTCGCTGTCCTTTGGCTCTGGAGGGAGAATCTCCCAGGCAGGATCCAGGCTTCCTTGTGTAGTAGGGAGCTGGAGTGAGCACGATAATGGCTTCCTGGAAGGAATGGGGAACTTGGGAGAAGCAGCAATTCTGGCCGACTGGCTTTGAGAATTCTGTCACTGTGATTCTGTCACTGTTCCATTACAGTGACTGCCTTTTTGTTCTCTTTTTACACTGCCTGTGAAACATGATCTGGAATCTGGCCAGAAACCCCTCTTAGGCTGTCAATATTTTTTTAAAAAGCTGTTCCTCTCTTTGACTAACAATGATTTCCTTAAAAATCAGGAATATCAGGTTCACTCTTTGAGTCATTTCAGAAATGTGTTGCTGGATTGAAATGGCTAAAATTGTAGCTGTTGTGGAAAGTGATGAACCATAAATCGAAATACCCAAATACCTTATTTTCTAAGTGTAACAGTCATTTCATTTTCCTCTAATATGGTAGGCTCACTTTAATATATGCTTTTAGATTCACAGCAAGAGGGTCATAAGGAGTTTGACCATTATTAGTGGACTCTAGGTATTGATAAGATAATTTGGTGTATTTAGTTCTCTGCTGAGGCTGGATGAGCTTAACCTTTGGTTCTTGGGATGAAACAAGTCTTTGAAAGGAGTTTATTCCTGCTTGTCCAGAGCTACCTGATAGAGAGAGACAAGTAGCTCCATCTCTCTGATTGCTTATGGGTAGTTTGACCTGAATATGTCACTTGACCTCTTTATATTTCAATTTTTTCACCTCTAAAACGGAGAGAGTGCCTCCCCTAGAGGACCCCACTTCTCAGAAGAGCACTCTGGAAAGTGTGGAGACATTTTCTATTCTGATCTTCACCGGCCCCAGGAAGCCATGAGCTCAAACCACCTCTTTCCCTGAGGTAATTCTCTGCTTGACCTTCCTTGAACTATGCCCAGTGAAAGTTGTTAAACTCTCCATTATTGCACCTAGGTAATGCCACTGGTTAATGGAAATTGGATCAATGTCACAAGTTTTAAGTTTGTTGAAAACTCACTTGATAACTGACTATTCTAGAGTGACATCTGACCAACTGTAACTATTTAGAAGAAGAATCATATTTGTTCTCAGTAAATTAAGTCTGTCTGGCTTCTTCGGTCTCTTAAGATAGTGATTTTTCAGACTACTCTTTAATAAAAGCTGTTTATTAGAACTTACTACATGAAATGGTCTTTAAAAATTTTGAGTATAGGGGCGCCTGGGTGGCTCAGTGGGTTAAGCCTCTGCCTTTGGCTCAGGTCATGATCTCAGGGTCCTGGGATCGAGTCCCGCATCGGGCTCTCTGGTCAGCAGGGAGCCTGCTTCCTCCTCTCTCTCTCTCTCTCTCTCTGCCTGCGTCTCTACCTACTTGTGATCTCTGTCAAATAAATAAATAAAATCTTTAAAAAAAAATTTTGAGTATAGTTGATACACAATGTTACATTAGTTTCAGGTGTACAACATAGTGTTTCAACTGCTCTATACCTTGAGCTGTGTTCACTACAAGTGGAAACATTTGAATATCTCTTTAGACATTCCCCTTGGATACTAAAGAGTAGTAAAGATTGGAGAAAGATGTGAGATTATGTAAAGATTATTTAATTTTTATTGATGCACTATATGTCCTAATCTATTAGGGTATAACTCAGATTTTCTTAAAAGGGAGGTTCAGATTCCAGTGACATTTGGAGAAAATCTTATTTTCTAACTTTGTTTTCACAGTACTACTCACACAATTTTTTTCCCTATCCCAAACCCAATCATTTGAGATTGCTGTTATATGTCATTTTTTTCTTTTTAAATACATAGACTTTTCCTTACCAACATATTGTGACATTAAGAGAAAATTAAAGGGAAAAGGCAAGGAAAACCATGAATACTAACCAAAAGCCTAGTATGTTAGTAGCAGGTAGTACCTGTTAGAAAACCAAGTTTTCAAATAATTAGGCCTGTATTGAACTACAATTTAGTTTATTATTTTTTTTCCAGAGAACTCCTTTTTGTTGGCATTTTTAATAAGCAGATTCATAGACAGTACCATCTTCATTGCACAGTTTTTCTACTGCATAAAAAATTCATCATAGCCTTTTGCTATTATCTTTATTTGGAAAGAAGATGATTATTGAGTATATTCAACGATAATGGCAGTCACAGAGATTTCCCTGTGCTGATTTTTCTATGCTGATTGCAAAATCTAATTTGTATAATTTGTAGAGCAAGAGCGGAAGGGAGAGGACATGGCAGATTACAAGGAAAAAGGCATATGCCAAACAATATACTTGCAGTTTATCACTGACCCACGTGTTCAGCATGAACGTGTTTGATGTGGAAGCTAATGGCAGAGCTGCCGAGTTTATGATTACTTGCCTTAATAATGCAAATTCATTTTACCAAGCTTTGACTAAGGATACATAAAATTTCATGTTCCGTGCTGAATTTGGTGACTTATTTGCAAACACTGATAAAAAGTAGTTTTACCCTTCAGGGTTGTTCATACGTCTTATAAAAAGAAACAACAGAAGTTGGTTGAAAATTGCACTTTGATTATTTTCTTAAAATTTAATCTGCCATTTGTTATTTAACTTCTAAAATTCTTAAGGATATAAACCTTTAAACTAAATACTTGAAGAAATTAATTCTCTGTAATACACAAGACTTATTTTTACCATATATTCAAATCTGTTAGCTAAAAATCTGTTTCATTTTACTTTTGCCTTTTATTTTATTATTTTTTTTTAAGATTTTATTTATTGATTTGAGAGAGAGAGAGAGAACACAAGCAGAGTTGAAGGGCAGATGAAGAGGGAGAGGCAGACTCCCTGCTAAGCAGGGCTTTATCCCAGGACCATGAGGTCATCATACCTGAGCCTAAGGCAGACACTTAACTGACTAAGCCACCCAGGGGCCCCTCCGTGCCTTTTACTTTTAAGAAATCCGTTCTCCTAGTTTAAGTTGTTAAACTTTTGAGATTAAAAATAATAATACTGCTTTAGTCTGTGAATTTAGATTTCTTTCTATTCTGAGATCATCTGCCCCATGAAATATGAATTTAGCATTTTTCCTCTGTACATATATCAAGGTTTGTGTCTGAACGCTGTGTAACTCAGAGAAGCAGTATTAGACTTCCTGCATATGGTTGATATCCAGTGATATACATGGTTTATCAATTACAGATGAAACTTACATAGTGATCATTTTTGCAAGCACTTTAGCTATGCATGTAGATCAGTTGTGTTTCTGGCATGTGCACTGTCTAGAATCTCCCCCCAGACTTCCCACTAAATGGCCATTTACAAGAATGGTCTGCAGCTTCTCTCTGTCTCTGTCTGTCTCTGTTACTCTCTCTCCTTTTCTCTCTCTCTTTCTCCCTCCTTGCCTCTCGCCCCCACCCATCATTATTAGGAGGAGAAATTCTAGCCATTTTATCTGCAAAATTCAGTGAACTAAGTATGTTCAGTGATTTCCACAGAATAAATGATTGTTATATATTTTGTAAAATATAAAGAAACACCAGTATTATTTCAATGCATGAGCAGTTAGCAAAAGCAGCCTCCTTTTCTCTGTGTGTCTATCTAGCCCACAAGTGAATTGAGAAATCTGGAACTCATTCTATACCAATCACATGCAGAGTTGTTTGTTTATGCCACCTATCAAATCCAGTTGTGAAATGGCAGTGGAAGTTGAAGGGGCTGTTTTTAAGCAATAGACCAATAAATGGAGTGGTTAATATGTGGTGAGTTACCGGTTAGAGACTGCTAATGAGGTTACACTCATTACAGAATGTCTTCCAGTAGGAAAGAACATTACAAAGGCTAGAAATTTAAATCAGGTTGTAGAGAAAGATAAAAACAAGTTCTTAGCAAAAGGCACCCTGATTCACCTGTATCTTTTATAAGGCACTTGCTAGTTCAAGACCCATCTCTAATATAGACAGGCAAAACCTGAGCAAAAACAAAAAAAATTGCATTATGTATCCCAGGCATCACACCACCATTCTATACAACTACTTATTCCTTTTTTTTAAGGAAAAAAAACCACAAAAAACAAAACAAGAAGGACAAAATCAAACCCAGAGAGCATGCCAAAAGAAACCTTGATAGAAGGATTTAAGCGCATTGTGGGAATAATTTCAATAATTTAAAAAGATGTTGCTTTCTGTAATAAAAATTGATTCCATTTCTTTTTTTTTTACTTGAACACATGCTTGCTGTAAACACCTTAAAATTAAATTGAAATGCATCTAATCCATGTTTTTCTGAACTACTTGATTCAGTGTTTTCAAGTACATTTGTGTTGGAATTTCTGAGCTATTTATATGTAAATGGAAAGTCTTCTGTAATTGGCACGGGGAGAGCTTGCTAGAAGTCCAGTAATCTAATCTAAGTTGCACATTTTTTTCTTCTCTGTTATACATTCATTGTGGCATTTGAGGGCAAACAGTTTGATCCTTATGTCAACATCACTCTCTTTTGCAATAAGGCAAAGGATAGGGAAACTTTGTTTTAAGGATTAAATGGTGAAATTTTTCTGTGACACACCATCTTAGACTGAGCTGCAGGTCTTATAGGGAGCAAAAAGATATTGTTAACTTCTAACTACTTGGAATAGGAATTTAAATTACTTGCTTCAGGTGGTAGAATGAATGGACGATTGCACAATTGTTTGGGCTGTGACTGTTTTATTGAATTTTATTTTATTTTTTAAAATATGTGCTGCTTGAGGCTTTGGTAACAATGGTACCAAAGTAAGTTTTCTGCTTCTGCATTTTTCCTAAATATTAGGAAATATTTGGGGGGGGGCAAATATTAGCAAGAGGAGCTGTCAGATAGACACTTAACTATGCTAATTACCCAGGGAACTTGTTACATGCCTATTCTAAATCATGGAATGTTTATTTCTTATTTTTTTAAAAAGAGTTTATTTATTTGTGACACACAGAGATCACGAGAAAGAGCATGATCAAGGGAGTGGGGGTGGGGGAGGAGAAAGAGAAGCACACTCCCCCTGAGCAGGGAGCCCAACATGGGGCTTGATCCCAAGACCCAGGGATCATGATCTGTACTGAAGGTAGACGCTTAATGCCAGGTACCCCTAAATCATGGAATGTTTAAACTTTGAGGCATCTGAGAAGAAGATACCTTAATCCCAAATTCCATGCTGCAGCAAGCAATGGTAAGAAGACGACTCAGTATTAATTAAGTTAAAACAGAGACTTGTTATTCATGCAGCCCTCTAGCTATCCATTCAGGTAATATTCATTCATCTGTTGCTTTGAGAAACATCATGCCCAGCTGGGCTTGAGCACTGGGCTGGATGCTGGGAGTCCAGTCATAATCAGGAAACTCACATTGCCCCCATGGGGAATACTGTCTTATAATTAGATCTGTAAGCCAACATACATAGTTGAATGAAAACTACATTAAAAGTTAGCTATTTTCATAGCTACATGGTTCTGAATATTTTCTATCTACAGATAAAGCATAACTGTTTTAGATGGAAATCTTTCTAATATATGACCCCTATGTAGAAAGTATCAGGTATAATAATTCTGTTTCAGGATCACGGTTTTAGATACTATGGTGACCTGTAATTCAATACATAAATAACCTAGACAGTCAAATTACTCTTTTTGTTTTGGATTTGTATTTCTTTTCTGAATACCAGACTGTCAGATACTGTATTCTGGCTGGTCATTGTGTTTGCTTCCATAGCAGAAACTTTCCTCTTCTCTCATTCCTCTCATTAATCTTTTTTTTAATTTTTTTAAAATTTATTTATTTGTCAGAGAGAGAGGGAGAGAGAGCGAGCGAGCACAGGCAGACAGAGTGGCAGGCAGAGGCAGAGGGAGAAGCAGGCTCCCTGCCGAGCAAGGAGCCCGATGCGGGACTCGATCCCAGGACGCTGAGATCATGACCTGAGCCGAAGGCAGCTGCTTAACCAACTGAGCCACCCAGGCATCCCTCATTAATCTTTTTAATCTCCAATGGTATGGACACAGGACTAGTAGGCTTATTAAAATAATTTATAAATATTTTTAAAATAATAGCTCCTTTGTAACATGAGAACATCTTCTGTGAATAAATCCATCTTCTTTGCTAAATTTAGTTTTGCTGCTTACAGGTCTTCTTTGATTATCTTCCTGGCCCTATTCCTAATAGATGAAACACTAATTTAACCATACTTTTAACAGTTCAGGAAATCAAGTCAAAAGGATGGTAGTACCAAAAATTCAAATGTAAATCAAAGAATGTATCTTTTAAGTATTTGTAATAGCCCCAAACTAAAAACAACTCAAATATTTATCGAGAGTTGAATGGATAAACAAACTCTGGTATATCCACATGATGAAATATTATCCACCAATAAAAAACAAGAGAGCAATTGATATATATTGCAATGTGGATGAATCTCAAAGTAATTACGCTGAGTGGAAGAAGCCAGACAAAAAAAGAATATGATGAATCAATGTCCTGTGGCTGCCATATTGAATTACCACAACCTTGGTGGCTTTAAACAGAAATTTCTATAACCTTGGTGGCTTTAAACAGAAATTTCTCTAACCTTGGTGGCTTTAAACAGAAATTTCTTCCCTCACAGGTCTGAAGGCTAGAAGTCAAACAATCACGGTGTTGACAGAGATGCAGTCTTCACAGAGGTTCTGGGGAAGACTCTTGTTCTTTTCTTCCTTCAGCTTATAGTGACTTTGGGCATTCCTTGTCTTGTGACTTGGAACTGGTAGTCTCTGCCTCTTCTTTGCTTCTGTGTTGACATTGTCTTCTCTGTTTTCTTCTCTGTGTGATATCACACATATCACACTTATCATTAGATTCAGGGCCCATCTTGGTAATCCAGGATGATCGCATCTCAAAATGCTTAACTCAGTTGTATCTGCAAAGAACCTTTTCCTAGATGTGGCAATGTTCACAGGTTCCAGGGTTTAGGGCATAGATGTATCTTTTGAGGGATCACCATTCAACCAACTGTACTGTATGTTTCCATTATATAAAATTCTGGGAAATGCAGTAAATGTGTAGCAACAGGGCCAGGGCTGGAGGATTCCTGAAGGATCATGAGGAAACTTTTAGAGATGATAGACATGGTCATTATCTTGATTATGGTAATGGTTTCACAGGTGTAATCATGTGTCAAAACTTATCTAATTGTATGATTTCCATATGTACTGTTTATTGTACACCATTTATAGCTTAATAATGGTATTTTTCTCAAGAAAGGGATGGGGATATCTTACTGAAATTGTAATCCAGGGGTGCCTGGGTGCCTCAGTGGGTTAAGCCTCTGCCTTTGGCTCAGGTCGTGATCTCAGGGTCCTGTGATGGAGCCCCGCATCAGGCTCTCTGCTCAGTAGGGAGCCTGCTTCCCTCTCTCTCCCTCTCTGCCTGCCTCTTTGCCTACTTGTGATCTCTGTCTGTCAAATAAATAAAATTAAAAATCTTAAAAAAGAAAGAAAGAAAGAAAGAAATTGTAACCCAGATTTATTTTTTGTCTTTGGAAGCACATATTTTCTTTTTTAGTTCCCCCTAGATAATAAATTACTGATTCATAATCTAATGGTAGAGCTCACCATGGCCCAATATTTTGGATCTATTCAGGTATGAGTCTAATGTGGCCATCTACATATAACTGATATTTTGTTTTCTCTTACTTGTGGCATGGGATTACAATTGAATATACCCTTGACTATTCACTCATTTCTCTAAATAAGTAATTCTTAACCTTTCTGGAGTCATTTACCCTCTTGGAAATTCGATGTCAGTCATGGACTTTTGGCCTATAGAAATACTCAGGTGATTCCAGGTCTTTTCATAATGCTCTGAAAGCCCATGCATTAACTACCCACCCCCAACATTCATGAAGTTTGAGAAACCACAATTTGAAGGAAGTTACAAATTTATGTATTTGAAATGGGGGCATTTTGAGCTAATAATCTGGATGATTTATTTATGTATTTTTTACCAAGACTATGAGCATGCAGGTGTTTAGGTATCAATTTAACAAGGAACTGATGTTATTTTGTGTGCACATGTGTTTAGCTGATAGAGAAAATGGATGAAATCAAAAGTTTACTTTGAGTAAGTGCTCACATTATTGCAGATGCTAAGCAAAGAATAGAGCTTGCCTTCAGGACACTGTTAAAGCAGATGCAAAATCTCATCAGGTCCAGCTTCACACACCACATCCTCGTGTCCACAGCAGCAGATTTGCTGGGTCTTCTGTGACCATGTAGCCCCGTCAACAGTTTCACTGCTACATTATGTATGACTCTTTTATTGAGGGCATGAACATTTGGTACAAAGCTGAGAGGGTGATTTTGTATTGGATTTGGTCAGAAATGAGTTGCATCTGCTTTGTCTTTCTCATTCCATTTTGTAATATTTCCCCTTTATAAAAAGAAAAAAAAAGGTCAGTATTAAAAATGAATGAAATTTATTTTTGATCAGAGTTTCAGGATGTTTTTTAAGGTCATCTTAGGTCTGTTAAATAGGAGGTTGGGGAAAGTATCAGCCAATTTGGTGACCCAACAGCTGGGTGTCATGACATGACATGAATTGATGACTCCTCTGCTTCTGTTTTTGGTCCTAGAACTATAGGATGTAGTTCATCTTTGGAAAGAGTCGAGTGTTTCTCTTTCCCCCATCCCCCCCAACATTTGCAAGGGTCAACATGTCCCATGTTGATGTCACCATCATCACCAGCTAGTGTTTAAGATTTTTAAGGGAGCAGGGTGTCTCAAAATGTCTGAAGAGGAGTAGAGTTTAAGAAGTCCTACCTTCTCCCTATACCTCTGGCATCTTTGCATGAGTTAATTAACCTGTTCATCTCACGCCCCCAGGTTGAAAGCTACTTATGGATTGATATAACATTTCTTGGAGGATCATGGCAATGTAGACCAAACTTTAAGCTCTGGTGTTTCCTTAGTTGGCTTGATGAGGACTTCAATTCTAAGGGTGTTACTTGAATCCTGAAATGATGATGCCAGAGAGCTGAATTTCTGCCATGACCTATCACCCTAGTCTCCTTAGGAATTTTTAAAGCTGAGTTCATGCTCCCCCTCTACTCAGGTGGGAAATAGGAGATTTAGAAAATGGCTCTATCTTCAGAGGAGGGTTTTTTTGACACAACTGGACCCATTTTAGTTCTGGTGAAAGGATGGTAACATAATGCTCAGCACAGGCCAATCCACTTAAGAAACTCTGTTGATTGATTAGGATAAGCAAGTGATCGAATTTTGAAGAATATTTATTATTTATACCCTGCTTGCTTTCAGATAGAATTTTCTGAGGCTTATGTGAGAAATAAATATTTGCTAAATAAATGAGAAAAGGAAATGAGAAGAGGGAGAAGAGACATAAGTAAGATGGATTGAATCATTGCCCCCGAGGAAGTCACTAATCTATAACTTACGTGTTTTTTTGGTGTAAATGATAGTGTATTGTAGACTCACTATCTACGGTGAGCACTATCGTTCTCAATAGTGTGGTCACTACCAGGTGATTTATTAATTGCACTGGGGTTTCCATCACTGCCTTTGACTGTTCGGGAGATTAAAGTCAGATGAGGCAGTTCTTAATCTAGTCTGGTTATTATTGTTGTCATACTTTCTCAAAATGAGCAGGAATTTAAGAAACACTTAATGCCATAATTATTTAGCTTCCTTTGGGAATAATTTGAATTATGTCAGTCACTGATTTTAAAACTGCTCCCCTCTGTCCCTCTCCTTTAACTTGTCTTAGTAAATACCCCTTTGGGGAGTAGAAGCTTCATAATACTGTCTTTAATTTCTTTTTTCTCGTATCATTTTTAATACTTTGGAAATTGAAATGGACTTTATCCTTTCCCCTGACCAAGTGTATATACATTTCCACTTTTTCATGTCTTGAATGTGTAGTAATAGGTGAGAATTTATGCCAAATCCAAAGGCAGAGTTGCCTCCTGCAAGTTCATCAAAGGCAGCATGTTCCAGTATGATATGGAAGTCCAGATTTCCTACTGATTTCAAAAGGTTGGACTCTGTTTGTTTGTTTATTTATTTATTTTTAAACATTGCCCGGTCTGGGCAAGAATCTTTGCTAGGCAAGATGAGATTTCAAAAATATGAGCAACATGAAGTCTGCCTATCACAAGTTTATTATTCAATAAGAGGGTTATAAAGATATATAATATATAGTAAAAAAAACCAACTGTAGCTCAATATACAATGTACAGTGGTGGAATGTGATGCTGGAGTTTCTCTCTGTTCTGTTCATCATTCTCTCCAGGGTCTAGAAAGAGAACCTGGCACACGGCAGGCGTGTGTGTTGAGTAAGTGAATAGGATATGCAGGTGACGGCTAAGAGCTACCCAGACAAAGCATCGTTTCGGTGATCAGGAAAGGCTTCACCGGAAGGATAGCATTTTGGCCATGATGCGGAGAGGTACGGCAATGTTCCAGAAAAGGGTGAAGATATGATTCAGGAAAGCCGGGAGAAACAAGGTCATTGAGTTTACTTTCAACTTATGCCCTTACTTCTAATAACTTTTTTTCTGGGAATAATTAACAGTGTAAGCAGTCTAGGCTCCAGAACCCCATGGTAGCATGTCCATTTCCCAAGGCATTAACTGCTGATTTACGCTGGCTGTTAAAATGTGTTTTAACTCTAGGCATGGATCCGACCTTCCTCTGTGTTCCCTTTCAACCCTGCCTTTTCTTTTCTAACATCATCTTCAAAGGGAGGCAGAAGACCCTGAGTAAGAGGAGGCAAAATCCTTTTTACTTTCAGTTTGACTTCTTGGTTCTTTGTTTGAGAAGGGGGGGGGCTTGCCATCTGCCCCCCACTTACCCCCTAATGCCATGCCTCCCTCCGCCACTGGCCAGTGCTCCTGGATGGGGGTGTGATTCAGCTGCTGCCACTTGCCGAGGGGCCCTCTGATTTCTGACTTCACTCTTGGGTCTCCAAGCCCCTTGCCCTGCTGCCTGAACTCTTTTCAAGCACAGCAAGATGCAAGAGGCCTGGGCCATGGAGTTCTGCAGAGAATAAGGAAGCCTCGTGGCAAAACAGCAAGGAGGAGCTGGGGGGCACCCTCCTCCCTCCCCTTCCGTGTGCTCGTGTCTCCTGCCACCACACATTTCCTTTATGTGATTTATTTATCTTCTATCCTTGTTCTACCCATTTCTTGAATGTTTACACTAGTTTAGGTGCTCAGCATGCAAAGATGGCAATCCCTGACTTTAAAGGCAGAATTATCCGTGTAGTAACAGGGCATAGAATAATGGATCTTCACAGAGGACTCTACCATTTGACTTGTCTATACCCCGTGCTTGGCTGAATGTGTTCCCTAATGTAGCTGACAATTTGTCTTAATTAACCAAACATGTGGGTTTTTTTTTTAAAGATTTTATTTATTTATTTGACAGAGACACAGCAAGAGAGGAAACGTAAGCAGGGGGAGTGGGAGAGGGAGAAGCAGGCTTCCAGCTGAGCAGTGAGGCCTATGCGGCGCTCAATCCTAGGACCCTGGGATCACAACCTGAGCCAAAGGCAGACCCTTAAGGACTGAGCCACTCACGTGCCCCTAACCAAACATGTTTACTGGAAAGATTAAACCATGTATATGTAGTAGCCTATGTAAATTAAAAAAAAAAAATCAATGCCACTGTAAAATGGAGAGTCATAAAAAATACTGATACTTGAAAGAAAATACACACTACTCTTTTTATTGGTTGTGAGCACAGACTTGGAAGCCATACCATGTGATTCACATTTTGATTTCTCTGTTAACTAGCTGTGTGGTATCAGGTAAGTCATTCCACCTCCCTGAGTCTCAGTTTCTTTGTGAGAAATGGGAATGATAATGTTATCTATATTTGGGGGTAGCTTGGGGTATTTCAGGATGAAATGAGTATTTGCAAAGCCCTGAGAACCATGGCTGGTGCATACAAAGTGGTGTGTAAGTGTTAGTCATGACTGGAAGTGTTTCTACTTTTTTAGGTCTTAACCATGGACTAGGCTGGATTTCAGTGCCCTGTTTGAACATAAATGTTTCTTTTCCCAGAAACTGGCCTATGTTTCTGTGTCCTGCCTTCTATACACCATTTCACACTACTTCAGTGAAGGATCTAGAGATTCCTGTGTATGTCATCAGGCACAATTTGCAATCAGTATCAATGGTTGTTCCTCAGAGCTGCTAACGCTGTCCCATTAATTCCGGGTCCCACCGTGCTGCCTGGTGCTTTTAATGAACAGCCAGGCAGGCTCTGCAGCAGTGAACATTGTCTTGCTACCTTTCATAATAATGAACTTGTAGGGAATTATTAGATTTTTTTCCTACTTCTGAGGAATAGCTTGAGTTCAAGTAATAGCATAGTGATGCTGCCTTAGATTTGAAAAAGGAAAAGCAAACTGAGACAGTTTAGGAATCGCCGTGATTTGCAGGTGATGGATACTCCATATTGGAGTCTAAACTAAAGATACCCATCTCTCTTTCATTTGCCAAGATGACTAACAGTTTGTCCAAAAGATATCGTGAAGTGGATTTGTTGCTTTGGAAAGAAATAAGCCTTTGTGAAATTCAGAATCACATCTTTTTGTAAAGTCAGGAGCCTTTCTTTCTGCTCAATGGGTGTTTTCTCTGATGTGGTTTCTGTAGGATCCATTCTCCTGGTGGTTCCTGCTATATCTGTCTACTTTCTAGGGGACTTGTCTGAACCCCGGGTGGAGGCTTCGTGGTGGGTCTTGAGTTGGGTCTCTTGGGGGAGAGGGCCCGAGCACAACACCAAAGATCAAAACCAGAGAGGCCTCCATCTATCTGTATGGCTGGTAGAGAAAAGATTGTATCACACATAAGGGCAAGTTGAAAGTAAACTGAATGGGGAATAAAAAGAAAGGGTAATAAAAGGAAGAGGCTTGAAGACAATTTCTGTAACCAGGACTGCTTTTTTTTTTGTTCACTGATCTGTGGTCTTTGAGTTTATAGGCACAAGACTGGCATACACATAGCCCCCCTTCTGGCTGACCCACATAACAATTTCTGTTAAAAGTAAGAGGCATATTATCCTGGACTTTTGATCCTGGATTTTGATTACTGGAACATAAGTAATACCAACAGCATTAAAAATAAGCAAATATGTTTAGAAAATACGATTTAAATTTCTATTGATTATAATCATTATGAATTATCTGTTGAGATGAAGTGATTGCTGTCATCTCAGTAAAATTTCTACTTTATTTTTCAGCTCAAAAGATTTTTAAAGTGTAAACATAATGTATCTTCAAAATAGTTATCGTGTTATTATAAGGTATTTACCAATTAATGAACTTTTCTTTTTTCACACTTGAGGGGGAAACGAAGACAAACAAGCATTCTTAGAACTAATCTTCATCATACTGAATTCTTACTGGGGTTTAACCTAGATGCAACACAAAGCTTTCAGTGCGAATTGAAGATGTAGTTTTAATTTTAGATGTTGAGATGAGATGTCAAAACATCTTATTCAAGCTGGGTGATCCATATAGTTGTTTCTGCAATGCACACTAGATCTCAAGCAAGGGAATTTCATATTTTTATCCTTGAAATTCTCTGGCATTATGCCATTGTTTTTAGCATAACATTGTTAATGCTGCATTCGAGTTTGTTGCCTTAGAATTCCTAGGGAGCTGAATGCAGTGGCTCAAAGAAAATAATTATTAAGATACCCGAAAGAAGTACTTTATATATTAGTGCTTGAAGGGGGTGCTGAATGGTGGGGAATTGTTTAGAACAGTCTTTGTTTGGCAGCTAAGAGAGGCTGTATAGGAGGGAACATAAGTGTCAATCACTAGACATCAAAAAGCCTCTTAATTGTACAATTTAAAGGTTTTTAATATGTTCACAGAGTTGTGCAAGCATCACCAATATTAATTCCAGAAAATTTTCATCACACCTCAAAGAAACTGTATCCATTCGCAGTCACTCCTCATTTCCTCTAATTTCCCCAACCTTGGGCAGCTATTCGTCTACTTTGTGTCTCTATAGATTTGCCTGTTCTTGACATTCCATATGATGGAATCTTACAACATGTGGCCGTTTTTCTTTTAATGTGATAAAAATCACAAAACTTAAAATTGACCATTTAAAAGAGTCTTAATCGTTTTTAAGTGTACAATTCAGCAGTATGGGCACATCATGGTGACACACATCTCCAGAACTTTTCCATCTTGCAAATCTGAAACTCTGCAGCCATGAAAAAGGAGCTCTCTACTCACCCCTTTCTTCCCAGCTCCTGTTAACCACTATTCTACCTTCTGTTTCTATTAATTGGACCACTTTAAGTGCCTCATGTAAGTGGTGGGGTCATACAGTATTTATCTTTTTGTGACTGGCTTACTTCACTTGGCATAATGTCCTCAAGGTTCATCCATGTTGTAGCGTGTGGCAGGACTTCCTTTTTAAGGTGGAACAATGTTCCGTTGTATGCACATACCACATTTCATCCACTCATCTGTCAGTGGGCTTTTGAGTTGCTTCTACCTCTTGGCTCTTGGGAACAGTGCTGCTATGAACGTGGTTGTATACATAGCTCCTGGAGACCCTGCTTGCAACTATTTGGGATATATACCCAGAAATGGGATTGCTGGATCATATAGTAGTTCTATTTTTAATTTTTTGAGGAACCTCCATACTGTTTCATCAGTTGCATCGTTTTATAGTTGTCCCACAATACACAAAGGTCCCAATCTGTCCACATCCTTGCCAACACTTATTTTCTGTTTCTTCATTGATTTTTATTGTAGCCATCCAAATGGGTGACGGGATATGTCATTGTTCTTTTGATTTGCATTTCTCTGATGATTAGTCATGTTGTCTTTTTTTTTCTTTTTACATATTTATTGGCCATTTGTATATCATCTTTGAAGAAATGTTTAGTTAAGTCCTTTGTCTATTTTTGAATTGGATTATTTTTGGTTTTGAGTTGTAGTAATTCTTTTTAAAATTCTAGATGTAGCCACTTACCAGATGTATGATTGGTAAGCATTTTCTTCTATTCTGTAGGTTGCCTTTTTTCATTCTATTGCTTCTGTCCTTTAATGCACAAGTTTTTAAGTTTGATGTCGTCCCATTTGTCTATGTTTGTTTTTGTTGCCTGTGCTTTTTGTCACATATTCGAGAAATCATTCTAAAAGTCTTTTACAAATGCATGTGCGTGGCCAACTTCTGCTTGTGAGAGCTAACAGAGGTCAATAACTCAAAAATTAATCCAGGAGTCATTTATATTTACATTTAAGATACAGTTTTTATTTAGATCTGATTATATGTATACCTGTAGTTACCAGAAGTAATTGCCAGCAAAGTAATGAAGCTTCGCTTTGAATATATGAGTCAAGGAAAGCTAAAAGTATGTTTGTTTTTTCCTGGCTTGAACCCCAAGTCAAGACCTACCTGAGGGAGTTTTTCCCATGCCTGTCTTTCAAAGAATTTTCTTGGTAGGATGGACACTACACAAGGAACTCAACAGGATTTTTTTTCCCCCAAGGGAAAAAAAAAACCAAAACCAGACTACTTCATGTTTAATCTGTTGAAATATGCCACAGGTAAATTAAAATTGAATGTAAGATCTGCATAACCTAAGATTTAACTCTATAATAATGCCCAAATTACAGGAACTTAGGCTACTTTGCTATAAAATAAGTTCTTTCCCCTACTTTGCAGCAGGGGTTAGTATATATGAGTTTGTATGTGGAAGGGGTTAGTTTTGATCGAGGTATATCCTATACACAGTGATTCATTGTTCTCTTCCTGTGTTTCTTGTTTGTTTGTTTTGTGGTTTTTATTTTATTTTATTTTATCTTATTTTATTTTTTAGAGAGAGAGAGAGAGAGTGAGCAGGGGGAGGGGCAGAAAGAGAGGGAGAGAATCTCAAGCAGGCTCCACGCCCAGAGCAGACCCTGATGCAGGGCTTGACCTCAAACCTGAGATCATGACCTGAGCCAGAATCAAGAGTCGGTCGCTTGACTGACTGAGCCACCCGGACACCCCTGTTTTATAGTTTTTATTTATTTATTTATTTTTTTTAATGTGTGATAACTTCCTATTTACCTTGCTTACTGAAATAGGAAGCGGGCGCCAACTCTCAGCCTTCATCCCCCTAATATTTCACGTCTATTCAGTCGCAAAATTCTTTCAGTTTTACCTCCAAAATATAAGGCCACTTCTTGCTGTCATGATTCCTGCTTTCCTTGTGTAAGACATCATGTTCTGGCTCAGATACCACAGCAGCCTTCTCATTGGTCTGGCTGCTTTGACTTGCCCCTTGAACAGAAGTCGTTTTTCTAAAACACAATGTGCTCACATCTCTCTTCCTTAAAACTACTAACATGTTGTTCTTAAGAATATTGTTACGTTTCCTGGCATGGCTCAGAAGGCCTTCTGCAGTCGGACCCATGCTTACCCCAGCAACTTCATCAACTGTCATTTACACATCCCTCTCCGAGCCTTTATTTTGGGGTCTTCTAACCACCTCCCTACCTATCTGTATCCCTCGGTGGACTGTGAGGTGCCTGAGGTCAGGAATCCTGTCTGTGTCGTCCACTACTACTGCCCGAGTGCTTGCTTGCCTAGCACAATGCACAATACTGGCGTCCTGCAGTAAGAGCGTGTTGAATGAATGAGAGCTGTAGTATGTAGGCTTGCAGAACCCCTGTCCTCTTCCTAATTGCGCATTTTCTTTTTTTTTTAAAGATTTTATTTATTCATTTGACAGACAGAGATCACAAGTAGGCAGAGAGGCAGGCAGAGAGAAAGGAGGAAGCAGGCTCTCCGCAGAGCCGAGAGCCCGACATGGGGCTCGATCCCTGGACCCCAGGA
The DNA here is from genome assembly GCA_004024625.1 of Mellivora capensis. Lineage (NCBI taxonomy): Eukaryota > Metazoa > Chordata > Mammalia > Carnivora > Mustelidae > Mellivora > Mellivora capensis. Next base: position 77,239 of record PISX010001429.1, on the reverse strand, counting down.
CCATGACCTGAGCCGAAGGCAGAGGCTCCAACCCACTGAGCCACCCAGGCGCCCCCACATTTTCTTATAATAACTTAGTACTTTCACTATTTTCTGCCTTCTAAGGAGACTTGAACAAGTTCTGAAGACATAAGACACAGCAAATTCTTTAAGCTTCCATTTCCTCATCTGGGAGATAAAGGCTACAGCCTTTGCAGATAAATCTGTAATCGAAAGGGGTTAGACTGGGTCATTTCTGAAATTCAGTTCCGTGAGCCTATATAAATGTAGCCACTGTCACCTCACTTAAAACTCTCTCTTTACACATATATATGTATATATGTAATATGTTATATATTTATGCCTAATATCTGATAATATATATAATTTATATAAATATATATGTACTACTTCTAAATCTATATTTATTTGCCTTTTAAGGCCCAGTCTCTGTTAAGGTTTGTTTAAATGTTTTTATGTCAGCTGTGTGTCCTTTTCAAGTTATATTTGATTTGCCTCTCTGTGAGGATCATATATAAAGATTATTATATATAAATACCTTCAATGTGAACTGAAAAGCTATAAAAGTTGAAGAAATGAATGCATTAATGTTTATTTGCCTATATGAAATAGTATTTGTTTTTATTTTACTAGCTGCATTATTATGAATTAGTATTACCACTCTAGTGAGGATATTTCTGAGGGCAACCACTGTATTGTACGAAGTAGTGAAGCTCTTTGGAGAAATAATACAATATAGATTAAAAATAATAATGGAAACAATTGTATTGCTTACTCTGAAAACTCATGCTTGGACACCTCATTAGAAAGGTTGCGTATAAAAATTAGCTAGATCGAATAGTCACTGAAAAAGCCAAAGAAATTTATTTTATTCATGTACTTCTGATCTACAACACATCTCAACTTCTCTGCTATTGGAATTCTCCTTCCCTGTGCCTCTTTTCACATGCAATTCACCATATGCCTGTGTGGCCCACCACGGGCAGGAGCTAAGAATTGAACATGACTTGCCTCTATAACTCTCCAATACGTGAGAAGAAGTGGCTCTGGAAAAGCGAGCCCCAGTTATGTGCTTCCAGGCTTGAGTCCCAGAGGGAAATGTGGCATGACAGGGAGTGACATCATGAGAATTTGGCCCTTTTCTCCTACCAGAGACATACCATTTCTGAGCTGATGTCCTATCCTTCTCCATGCAAGACATGGTTTCTTTCTGGTGAGAATGGACCCATCACCTCCCAAAAGCATATAAGCAGGTGAATATTTTCCCATTTGGTTCATTTGCTTATTCCCTCATTCATTCTTTATGGAGAAACGAATCACTTGACACTCTCCCTCTCAGTTGTTGAAGTCTTCAGTACAATAAGGTGCCAGAATTCACTTTTTGCCTGGTGCAAAGTTACAAACTGTCAGATCATGTCAGAGAGAGATCTTGGCTAGGAGGGTAATTACTCAGCTCTAGTGAATGATCGTGGGCCACAGAAGGAGGCTTTATTATCCCACAGGCTCTCCGTTTATTACCTCCCTCCCCACAGGTTTCATTTCAGAGGGATGACATAGTAAAGGGCCTCTTTTCTAGCGCAAACTGTTTTTCAGATGTGCCGCATCCCTGCAGGAAAAATGTCCCTTGAGCATGTGTTTTTATTCTTCAATGATAATACACATACCTGTCCATTTGGGGTACACATGGCTTTAGGAAAAGGGCAAGAGCAGAATCTCTGTCGTTGAACAATCTCACAACATTAGTTATAAGTGTCACTGAGTTAGATATTAATGAACACTGCTCTCAGCAAATGGAAGTCCCTCAAAAATTTGGTCCCTGTAAGACTACATGATTAAACCAGCACACCATTATCTCTCTTTCCCATGGTGACTGGGTCCACATGTTTGAAAATCCTCTCTGATTTTTCTTTATCTCAACGGTCACTGCCTGTTCCTCTACTCTTTTGTGTTACTCACTTCTACAGCCCTTTCCTAATTGTCACCCTCGTCTGCTGATCTGTGCAGCGCTCTCTTGCCATCCGTGGTGATGGGGCACTTGGCACATCTCATCTTGGAGACACTGTCAATACCTGAGTCTACATCTTGACTTTTTTTTTTTTTTAATCTCTGATAGCCTCTTTAAATAGCCATCTTTGAAGGCATCCCTCAAACTTAGCATCTGTTGAAACTGGGCTACCTTTGTGGTCTTTGGGCTACCAAAGGTCTGTGGGCTACCTTTGTGGAAGGAGCCTAGAATGCTCTTTCTCAGGCCAACACATGGCCTGTGCTTGCAACTCTCTCCTACCTTTATGCTCACTTGCCCGCCCTGTGCACTAACATGAGCTTCAGTTACCTGATTTCTCTCAGTGTACCTGGGTGGATGACCCAGCTGGCTATATGACCTTGAAACATCCGTTAGATGCCCACAAACCATGCTTTCCTCCTGTGCAAAGTGGTTTTCTGGCCTAGAGCTATGTGTTCCCTTCCAGCTATAAAATTTTATAAATTATGATCAGTAATAAGAGTCTTTGAGGTAAGCATGCTGAGTTGAATTATAAATTCTCTATAGCTCTAATGTGAAGTATCCATTTTTGCTCTCTTATACATACATATGAGAGTGTGCTACTTTATGATTCATTTTTTTTCCTCCTCTGAAGGCCTCTAAGTAAATATACTGCCATGTGGATGGAAGAAATCATTGATATGATTAAACATGATTATTGGCACTGGGAGGAAAAAGAAGCAGGGTAACAGGAAGCAAGTTAAGGTCCATCTCCATATAAATAATTGTTAAACTAAAATATCTGTTAAGTGCTAAAATCAGAAGACTCTGATTTCTCTAAACTCTCTTATTTGTTGTTAATGAAGACATTTATATTTTAAATAGCAGGGCTTTGAAAATGTGTGTCAAAAATGAGATAGAACTAAGAAAAATAAGCAGAATGATACGTTAAACATTCCACAGAACCTTGTCTGCTCTAAGACTCTCTTTACTCTTTTCTTTGCATATAAAATCTATGGGAAATGCTTGGAATATTTATCTAAGGAACCTGCAGATATGCTGATCTAGTTAAAACCATAACTGTTCAATTAGGATTCAATTGTAAATCAGCCGAGGGCTACCTTATTTTGGTAGCAGGGACACTGACACGGGAGTTCATTTCTTAATTTCCTAAGTAAATGAGGGCATACATTTAAAAGTAAAAATGTTGCCTTGAAGCAGTGTTACAGAACACAAATAAGGTTCAGAGCCTTTGTTTAATTTCTTTTCAGTGCTTTTGTGGTGCTCTCAAAACCATAGCATTTATTTTTCAGCTTCTACTCAGGCTGCTCCAAGAACCCGAAATCCTTTCTCCACGGTGGGATATGAATATGAATGGAGGAGTGGTTTTGTGAGCCTCTGCACTGTGCCTACAGTTGCCAAAGCTTGACTCTCTCTTTTTATTCACTTTGGAGACAGACTGAAAACAAACACAAAAAATAAATGTGGTTAAAGCCATATATAACATTTTCAGTATGTCAAAATTTTAAATTTGCACAGATTAACAATTTAAATTGGAACGATTTCATCTGCAAGATACTCTTCCATACGTGTGTTTCATGCCATGGTTCATCCTGATTGCCGTGATTTTAGGGCCTCTTATGTGTGAGGTACTCCGCTAGGTGCTCTGAGTCACATGGAGACTCTGGTGCAATTTCCCATCTTAGGAACATTGTTACCATCACAATTAATATGAAAAAATCGGCTGAGAACAATATGTATGTTCTGCATTACGTTTGCAGTTGATTTGACTTGCTAATATAGTGTTATTAATATTGTTGTATTATAGCTTTTTACCAGATGATTGGGACACCCATTTTGGCTAAACTAAAAGAATGGTCTGTAATAGTAAAGGTACTCAAGTCGCAAATTTTTCTTATCTAGAAGAAGATAAGGCCAGATAACCAAGGTTTTTATTGTGTTTAGAGAGAAGAAACCCTGATAGGTTGTTATGGCAAGCACATAGTAGAGAAACAATGAATACTTATGATTACATTAAAAGAATAGCCAGAAACAAAATCATATTGAAGTAAATGCTAGACCATGTGTTATAGATCATACATGCCAAAAATATTTAGATGTGAAAACAATCAGTGCATGCTGAGACCAGTGTGTGTCTGGGGGAGGGATCCTTCATGACTAACGGACCTCCGAGATCAGTAAATGGGGCACAGGATCCGTGCATATTTCTGCTTTTGCTTAGAATAGCCTGTTTCATTTCTGGGAATCTCCAATTCATTCTTTGTAACTCAAGAAAGGCCAATATTATGTCTTGCCGTTATATCTTCCTCCCCAATACTCATACAACAAATAGTTTTGAGTGCTGACTATGTGCCAGGCATTATTCTAGTCCCTGAGGATGTAGTAGTAAACCCAACTGACCAAAGTTCCTGTCCACATGTAACCCACACTGTTCTGTGTGTATGTAGGGATTGGGAGGAAACATAACAGTAAACAACAACAGTAACCGTGTGTGTATGTGTGTGTGTGTGTGTGTGTGTTTATGGCCATGAATATAAAGGTTAGGGTTAAAAATAAGGTTTAATATGGATAGAAAGTGCCTAGGAGCCTGCAATAAGGTGTCTTTTTTACATAATTGTCAGAAGACTTTTTCCAATACAACATTTGGCCAGAGACTTGAAGGAAGTGAGGGAGGTCCCAGATACCTGGGACAAAAGTGATCTAGGCAGAGAAACTATGAGTTGCAAAGTCCCTGAGATAGTACCAGTTGCTCCATGCTCAAAGCACAGGATAGCCATTGCCAGTGATGGTAGAGCCAGAGAGGATGGATGGAAGGAGATGACTGCAGGGAAAAGCTGGGGAATCTTTAGAGGCCATTGATGGTGGTGGGCAGAGGACTGTACTGATCTGGCATGGGGAAAGGTTGACACTGGTGTTGTGTTGAGAATGGAGAATAGGGAGGGACAAGAAAAAAAATAGGGAAAAAAAAAGTTTAGGAGGGCGCCTGGGTGGCTCAGTGGGTTAAGCCTCTGCCTTCGGTTCAGGTCATGGTCTCAGTGTCCTGGGATCGAGCCCCACATTGGGCTCTCTGCTCAGCAGGGACCCTGCTTCCCCTTCTCTCCCTCCCTGCCTCTCTGCCTACTTGTGATCTCTGTCTGTCAAATAAATAAATAAAATCTTTTTAAAAAATGGTTAGGAGACTCTTTCAGTAGTTCAGAAAAGAGGTGATTGTAGCTTGGGCCAATGGTGGTAGAAGTAGTGAAAAGTAGTTGGATTCTGGGTATATTTTGAAGGGAAAGTGAACAAGATTTGCTGATAAATTGGATATAGGTGAGACCTAAAGAGAAAAGTCAATAATACCTCCAGGTTTTAGCCTGGAAAGATGGACTTGCTATTAACTACAGTTTGGAAGACAGAAACTGGGTGAAAAGTGAAGAATCGGGCTTTTTGTTAGGGATATGTTAAGTTTTAGGTGAAAGTGGGGATAACAACTAGCTAGTTGGATACACACATTTGAAAAACTGAGGAAGAAGTTTGTAATGAATATGCATACATATGTATACATATATATGCATTTATGTGCATAAATGTACACACATGCACGTATGGCTATCAATGGTATTTAAACACATGAGACCAGAGGACGTTAAATAGTGAGCAAGTGGAGATGAAGGGAAGCATGAGGTCAGCCCCGTGGAATTCTAACATTTAGAGGTCAGGGAGAAAAGGAAAAATTGACAAGGCCGACTGAAAAGGCGCAGCTGATAAAGCAGAAGGAGAATTAAGAAAAGACTGTATTTCAGAAACGCAGTGAAGTTTCAGAGAGAGTGCTTAGCCATGTCACCTGGAGAGGCCCTAGCAAGAGCTGTTTGGATGGGATGGTAGGAAACAAAGTCCAAGCGACAGAGGTTGAAGAGAAACAGGGAAGAAAGTAGGGAAGTCAGGAATATGGAGAAGATGTGGGGTCAAGGGAGCATATGTGTGTGTTGATAGGAGGGGGAGGGAAAGAAATCGATGAAGCAAGTGATAGAGGGGAGAGTTTCTAGAGCGATTTCCTTGGTTGGGTGAAAGGAGATGTCTTCCCAGAGCTTCCATGATTATAATGAGGTTTCAGGAAGGGAAAGAGAAGAACATGGTCTTTAAAGGTCAGATCCTGGTGGTGGTGGTTCAGGATATGGACGCAACTGGAACAATTAGATTTTGAGATCCTGGAAGGGACTGGTGACAGACACCTGATGACAGCGAGGACATGGCATCTGGGACACGGAATAAAACTGTTGCTCATGAAAGAAATACAAAAGCAGGGAAATATGCATCCCCCAGTGTAGCATCTGTCAATGATTTGTGCTTAATAAATGTCTCATGAATGAATAATATTAAAATAAATGGCTGTTGTGGGAAAATGTGCTTTTGCTTGAGGGGATTAAACTGGTTGTTTTATAAAATCACTTTTTGTGTTAAAAGCCTTTTTTTTTTTAAAAAGCACATTATACGAGGCAGAGGGCAAATAATATGATACAAGTGCTGTCATTTTTCCTTTGTTATATACTTATCAGTCATAGTACATCAGCCATTGTGCTCTTTTCTTTCTCAATTAATCTTAAGTTATCCTTAAAATATTTTTAAGTTGTTCAGCTACTACTTTTTGATTGTTTCGGTATTGAAGATCAAATTTATATATCATAACTAGTATATATTCATAAGATGACAGCAACAGTTGAGTCTTTCTTTGTTTTTTACCTTATTTATTTATTTATTTTATTAAATTTTTTAATAAACATATAATTTATTTTTATCCCCAGGGGTACATGCCTGTGAATCACCAGGTTTATACACTTCACCAGCTGAGTCTTTCTTAAGCCACATATGAGGTGTAGACCCGAAAACATGAGCATGCCTTCCAGGCCCAGATGTGGGTGATGCCCTTGAGAGTCAGTAGAGGGGACCAGATGTGCAGAGTGACAGAGCGGCTCAGCTTTCATCAGCAATGATCCAATACCAAGCAGTCTATGATTCTAAAAAATTGCAGAAAACCACTGGCCTAGTTGAAACTAGTTTCTACATTCTACCCAATGTTCTATTGTTCACCAAGCCATGTTCACTAAGGAACTAGTTCAGTTTTCATGCATCCTGTAGCTAGAAAGAATTATCCTGGAGGGCAGTGATAAGCATTTAGTGACTAGAAAGGAAGACCTTTTCAAAGAATGCACTCTCATTTTTTACCCCCTCCTGAATGACTGTCTTCAAAAATCACACCCAAAGAAAGGGATTAAAGGTCTTTAGTAACTGTTTGATTACAGAAAGCAGTCTGGCCATTCACAGTTGTGACTCTCAGTAAATCATGAACTGTATAGACTAATTAGCTGCTTAATTGAGGCAATTGCAAATTCAGGACTCTGATTGTATGTGATCAACAGATGCTCCAGTAGTTTTTGTGTAGATTGGGATGTAAATATTAGATTTAAGTGGTTTCTCAAAACTGTATCATAGCAAGGTATGCATATGTTTCTTTTCTCTGTGTGATTTAAGTCTTATTTGGCTTTACATTTAGGTTAAAACTGCTCAGTGATTTCCAAGGGCTGCTTTAAAAAACAGAAGTATTGTTGCTAATAGGAAACTCTGTATCTAGGGGCGCCTGGGTGGCTCTGTCATTTGAGCATCTGCCTTCGGCTCAGGTCATGATCCTAGGGTCTGGGACCGAACCCCACTTCAGGCTCCCTGCTCAGTGGGGAGTCTGTTTCTTCCTCTCCTTCTCCCTTTGCCACTCTCTCAACTGTGCTCTCTTTCTTTCAAATAAATAAATAAATAAATAAATAAAATCTTTAAAATAATAATGATAATAATAAAGAAACACCATATCTGATCTCCCTCTTTTTAGCCTATAGGAGAGAGAGCATAATGCTGGAACAGTATTGACTGGAGGCATGCCAGCCATTCTGGGGAGACCAGTTTGCAGACCTCTAAAAAAGCAGGTGGGATTCTAAATGTAACTGCCAACTTGGAAAGCCCAGAGTGAAGTACTGCAGTGGTGGTCACATAGGTAGAAATACCAGTATAAGTGCTTTCAGTCTGTAAATATTAAATTCACAGATTCCAATCCTTCTGGTGATAAAAGTAGCTGCCCTTAGGGTGGGCTCCTGGGTTGCTCACGACTTAGGAGCTGTGCCATGTATTGGATCTTTTGCAACCTGGGACAGATTGAAATAGATCTAGCTACATTTATTTAATAGCTTTGATGTGATAAGTGACAATATTTTTGTTTTCCTTTGCACATCCACCCTGAGATTTCAAAATCTAACTTCCATGTATTCTCAAATGCCTAGTTGTTTTATTAATGAATTTATTTCTGGAGAGTAAAGAAATAAACCACCCCTACAGCATGCACTGAAGAAAAAACCATGCCCAGATATAGAAGTCACTGAATATATCACAAAAAATACAGGCTTCATGCAGAATCTGTAAAGCTTTGCATTCTTGGAAAGGGACAGGTGGTCGAGAACATCTTTCATTTTATTCAGCTCTGGTCAGATGTTATGTGCCATGGTATTGCTTTCATTCTGGGGATAATGATTTGTTTCTCAGAAGATCTTAGAACATCCTTTTTGCAAGGAGGTAGGAGTGGAAACTTGAACTGTGACAACAGTCATGTCAACTAACGTTCATCAGATCTATACTCAGTGGCAAGTGCTAGGCTAAGTGCTTTCTGAGCATTATTTAAGCTTTATGGCAATCTATGAAATTTGGATATTATTTCCTTATTTTGATAATTTGCATAAGGTGACTAAGATAATATGTGATGAAACCAAGTGTCCCTGCTGAGGTGGTCTGCCTCCAGACCACCTCTGCACTGTTTTCATTGTCTCTTGCTTTTGCAGAGAATCTGTGACATTTGGTGATGAATCAGAGCTTTCTTTTTAAAATGTATCAATATGTGCTAGTTCAGAATATACAAAGTGGTATCTTTTGAATTGTTAATTACTTGTTTTTAATGAAAATTCGGTTTAAGTGAAACTTCCAATCACAAAACAAGAGATGCATTCAGAGGAGTGGGAAAAGAATACTTGGTTTGGAATTTATGACACTGAATCACTCAAACTTTTTTTCTCATTTTACCAAATTTAGTGTTTGTTGTGATGTTTTGTGATCAACTATAATCTATCTGGAATTTACATGATTAAGAACACCAACATTTTAATGGCAGTTATAATTTTTTATTTGTATAGTACTTTATAGTTCAAAAAACCAGAAGATTTTTTTGTGCCCTCTGGCTTTATCTAAGGGATATTTTGATGATATTTTGATTAAGTAAGGGAGTGAGTGAATATGTAAGAATTAAGTAGTTTAGTAGCTTATACAATGCTAAAAAGAATATATTATTTGGTGTTTTGATCACACAGTTCTCTAAGATGGAGAACAGAGTATATGGATTAATATTCTCTCCACTTATAGTGAAGAAAAATCAGGTCAAACAAATTATCAGTAATAAAATTTTGAAACCTTGGGGTACCTCAGTGTTTCAGTCAGTTCAGCATCCAGCTCTTGGTTTTGGCTCCAGTTGTGATCTCATGGATCATGAGATCGAGCCCTACATCGGGCTCCTCGCTCAGCACAGAGTCTGCTTGAGTTTCTCTCTGCTCCCAAACCCCGTGTACTCTCTCTGTCTCTCTCTCAAATAAGTAAATAAATTTAAAAGAAAAAATTTTTTAAATCAGACTAAACCCAGATTGTTCTGATTCAGTGTATGAGAAAATGCTAACATAAACTAAAAGTAATAAAAATAATGAGAGTGACATAGTAGTGTAAAAATTCTCTCAAAGGGTACTTATGGTTTGAAGGTTCCAGTGGCAATGTCAGTAAGCAAGAGAATGTTCTGGTTTCTCAGAGGAGGTGTATAGGGAGGCATCACACGCATGGCATCATGGCTACTGTCCTGGGATGTTCAGCTTGGGACACTTGGGTTTTACCCCCATGCCCCAGGATCCCAGTCTCCTGTGCACTGGCTCACCTTCACTGACCTCTTAAGAGCCACTGAACACCAAGACAAAACAAACGGAGTGCAAGTGTGTTATTTCCAAAGAGAATCTTCCTTTCTAGTGACCTCAATTGCTTGAGACTTCAGCCCACGATAATTTTCAGAGCCAGGATGCAGGGAAACTGAAGTGCTATCTGGGATACCGTGCGGTGAGTCTGCAATCAGGACAGCAGAACCAATTCCAGCTAAGACCGTGGTTTTCCCCTCTTTTTAGAGATGAAGTGTACAGCCAATGAAAACAGAAGTGTTCTAGACCCTCCAGACCCTGCACCCTCCCCCGTTTCCCGCTGCCACTGCCAAAGGGCCTGCACAAACTCAAGGGGCCATAGGGAATTCCGAAGAAGCATCTTTGAATTAAAACAGACACACATCTTTAGTGAAAGGGACAGGTAGCCTAGCTCCCCAAAGTTGTCCTCTCTCTCCCTGAAGACCTTGTTGTATAACACTTTGGCCAGTTTGGTTGCTCCCTGACTTCTCTCCTTATTCTTTTTACCCCGACCAACTTCATCCATTAACATGGTCTTCTCCTATATTGTTTATGTGTTTGGATAATAGCTGGCCTTGCTCCTCTCCTTGTGGACCTGAGCATTTTTTAGGGTAACTGCATGTATCTGACTTTTTTCCTGGGTGTTGGTGTTATTAAACATCTTTTCACAATTCTGCCGGTCTCCCACAGGATCTCTACATTTATACCCCTGTCACTTTGCTGTCACAGTATCTGGAAGTTCAGTTAGTTTTGTCAAGTAAAGGAGAAAAAGTTATAATAGTTACAACTATTATAACATATTGATGTTTTACACATCAGTGGGCCCCGAGGTTCCCTTTTAGTTTGCTCAGTTCTATTATAACTCCTGGAGGCCCTGTCTAGGTGGCATTGGTGTGCTGGGAGAATTTGGGTGTGGTCAGTTTTGCCACCCATAACTGTCACAAGTTCTCTACCCCTAATTGTTTTCTTCTGTCTTGCGAGCATTGAAGTGGATTGTAGGTCTGTTTTCTTAGTGACTGGTCTTGGGGGGTGATGTCAGGCGGAAATCTTCTGGTGAGTAAAAACGTCTGAGTCCATTACAAACTGGGACTTGTGGCTTGACCTTAGTGTGCCACTAACACTGTTAATGGCTTATATTGAAAATTGGCCTGACACTCAAGTATCATTTTCGTTGTATTTTAGTCGTGAAGGATTTTGATACATTATTAACTGTGAGGTTCTAATAAATGTTTCTTTAATTGAGTCATGTAAGGTGTAATCACTTTCCAAATTCCATAATAGTAGTTATTCAAATACTTAGTTATAATGAAACAAGATTTCCTTTCTGATATAAAAGCAGCTGATTTTAGCCTGCCCTTGCAAGTTTTTTTTTTTAATCTTTAAACGAATCTGTCAAATCATTTTTAAAGGACCTACTATATTTCTTTAATAGTTTTATATTTTTATCGTATTTTCATACATGATTGACTACAATAATATAAGGTATGAAAAATATGTAAGTTGAAGCTATGCCTCACTGGCTTTTAATTATATTGGGACCCTCATGAAAGATTGCTTAAAAAGATGTTTGAAATACTTAAATACTACATTATTTTATTTTACAGCAGCCAAGTAATGTTTTGTATAGTAACAACTGACAGATGTTTTGGTGCCTGTGTTAGAGATTTAGAACTGATGTTTTGGTGAATCCTCTGTGACAGTGAAGTCTGTACCCTGATTGTACTTGCAGAGGATAACCTGGGACTCATTGATAATGCTCTGTCTACACATTACCACCAACTTCTGGCACATTTATGAATCGGCCAATCGATATCGTCAACATAGAACATTGTTAAGTGGTTCTTGTTAACACTCTTTTTACTCACTTTGGCTTTTCTAGCTCTTTCATGATCTGTTTTTGAACATGTGCAAAACAGACAAGACTATGTCAAAATATTGGTAAGACATTCCATGCTTTCAGCCTATCCCAGGGGAATCACCCATCTGTTTTTTAATGAGCACTTGTTAATACATTATAAATGGTATTTAATAAAAGACATTTACAAAATGAAATCCGGCCTTCATCCAGATATATTATCGCCCAACTTCCTTTTCTGTCCTCTCACATGATCTTCTGGTGATCCTTTGAACTTTGTAAAGGCAAGAGCTGGGGCGCCTGGGTGGCTCAGTGGGTTAAAGCCTCTGCCTTTGGCTCAGGTCATGATCTCAGGGTCCTGGGATCGAGCCCCACATCGGGTTCTCTGCTCAGTGGGGAGCCTGCTTCCTCCTCTCTCTCTCTCTCTCTGCCTGCCTCTCTGCATACTTGTGATGTCCTCTGTCAAATAAATAAATAAAATCTTTAAAAATAATAATAAAATAAAGGCAAGAGCTATTACCTCTGCTAAGTAGGGACTATATATAAAAGATTATTAAGAACTTTTAGTCAGAGGCAGTAGACTAGGAACATGTGCTTGCCTTCTATCTCTCATGAATTATTTTAAAAGTGATAAACCTTTCAGAGGAGAAGGACTCTAGTCTGAGAGTTAGCAAGGTCCATAGGGATTTTGGTCAAAAGTGCAGCTCTAAGCAGGGATTAATAGAGAGTCCTTCCATCCCTCTCCCCAGTTTCTGTTCTTAGAATAGGCTTGTATGGCACCTGTTCACTTGAAACACCACCACCAGCAGCAACAAAACAGAGGGTTCTTCTAAAAAAAAATTGAAGGATGGTCTTGGGAAAGCTAAGGCTTCTTTATGGATGTTGATGTTCCAGAGCAAAGAAAGTAAACCTCCTCTTGTTTGGTCAGTTGAAAGGTTGTGGGGGCTTGATTAAATCTGTCAGGTGGCTTCCCACTCTTTTATCTTCATTTGTGAGCCGATAAATTTAACCCTTTGACTTTGATTCCTTCCTTCCATGCTGCCCTACCCCAACCAAATATCCCAGTCAGGATTCCCACTCATGGAAAAGACCTAACAAGGAAAAAAATCTTTCCTAAACAACTACAGATGAAGCCTACACCAGCAACTCCTTCTTCCTACCCAACAACATGAAAGTAAATGATCAAATAAAAAAAGAAGAAAGCTGATCCAGATGAAATGTAATAATTCAGGGAATATATGTATGTTGTTATTTTATTTATTCATCTGACATTCAGAAATATTTGAGAGCATTTTGTATTCTTAAACTAAGAATTAAGAATATAAAATAAAGGGTCCATTAGAGAACTAGAGTGCACTCTTAAAGAATGAAAAATATGATTTTCAAAATTATATCAATAAAGTTAGAAAATAACTGTGGAAATCATGCAGAAAATGGAGCAAGAGGATAGACAGAGAAAACGTATGGAAAATAAAGCTGTAAGGCATAGATACCAATAAAGGAGGCATAATATAGAAATCTCAGAAAAAAAATATGGAAAAAAAAAGACTTAACAAGAAAATAGTAGAAGACAGTAACCCAGACCTGAAGAAGGAAATATGTCGTTTGCTCCCATACAATAATCCACACGACAATACTGAATTCTTGAAACATCAAGTATGAGGTCGTAAAAACCTCAAACCTCAAATAGAGCATTGTTTTCAAAATTATGAAGGAAAATCTCTTTTTCAACTTTTGATGATGTCTGTCTTTTTTTCTGTAATGGCAGACTGAAGGCATTTTCACATATTTAAGAACTCAGACCATTTCTCTCCTAATCTACCACGAAATCCGACAATGGATTAAAGATTGCCAGAAACTCTTTAACATACTCTGAATTTGAGACATGTGATCCTGTATCCTCTTCCCCTTGACTCTGAGTCTGTTTTCTGGTGGGCTTTGGCCGGTTGAATACAGTAGAAGTGACACTGTGTCAGCTGCCCATCCCAGGGCTTCAGAAAATATCAACTTGTACTTCCTGTCATTTGGAAAACTCTTTATGGGATCCCTGAGTCACCCCACTAGGAGTCCAGCTACCCTGCAACTGCCTTCTTGAATTGGCCCCGTTTTGGCTTTCTGGTTGACCGTCCCGGCTGAGTCCAGCTTTCTAGTCATCCCTGCCAAAGTCATGTGAGTGATGCCATATTTGAATTAAAAAAATTTTCGTGAAAAATGACTTGAACATAGGGAATTTGAAAGAGCAGAGTATATATATTGTCAAGCAAGCAAACTTTGATTACTTAGATAAGATATTTACTATTTTGCAGTGATGAGCTGATAATTGCTAGAGAAAGGAGATGTGGAGGAGGCATTTCATTTCAGAGTAAGAGGATTATGTGCCTTGTGTTAATAGAACTCCACATGCTCTTCATTCCAATGACAGCCCCAACCTAGGAGACCAAGTATAGTCCTCAGTGTTGGAGCCTTTTGCCAAGTCTTTCTGGAGGCAATTTCTAGTGTGTAATGACTGTGGTAGAAATTTTAGGGCAGAGAAGATAGGAAGGAGGAGGTGCTTTGGGTCACACTATGGTAACCCTTCAATACTAGGTTGACAAATTCATACTTTTTATAGGCAGTGAGGATAACGGAAGATTTTTGAGTTGGTAAGAAGAAGGAAAGATTGCTTATAGGACATACTAGAAAGAGGGCAAAGGCTTAGTGATCTGGGACCCATTGAGATAAACATCAATTTTGGATGAGGAGATATGCTCTCATTGGTATTGATTACTCCTGAGAATAATGATGTATTATGGAAAGAAAGAGTCCACACAAACAGTAGGCAGATGTGGTGGTTGCGGGGCAAACCATATGCCCCAAATATATAAGAACTCTCAAGAATTCAACAATAAAAAAAGGCCAAACAATCCAATTAGAAAATCAGCTAAAACTACAGACAAAAAAAAATAATAATAATTGAAGGGGATATACAGATGGCAGTTAAGCACATGAAAAGATATTAAACATCATTAGTCATTAGGGAGACACAAATTAAAACCACAATAAGATGTTACTACACAACAATTACAATGGCTGAATAAATAGTGACAGCACCAAATGCCATCCTGGCTCATCCGTACATTATTGGGATGTAATGTGTGAAGTAGAATGTAAATGATCCTGCAGCTTTGGAAAATGGTTTAACCATTTCTTGTAAAACTCAGCATGTGACTATACCATGACCCAGCAATGGTACACTTAGGCAGTTATCCCAGAGAAATGAAAACATGCATTCACACAAAACCCTGACCATGAATGTCCACAGCAGCTTCACTGGTCATAGCCAGAAGTAGAGAAAACTCATAGAGTCTTCAGCAGGCAAATGCTGAAATAAAACTCTGAATATCTATACTATGGAGTAAAGAGAATTGAGCTATTGATACATGTAACAACTTGGATGGATCTCTAAGGATTATGCTGAGTGAAAAAAAATCCAAAAAAGGTGAATTTGGTATGATTCTATTTATATCACATTCTTGAAATTACAAAACTATACAGATAAGAAAACAGATTAGTGGTTGCCTGGGCTTAGGGAGATGGGAGGGAGTGGGGAGGGAGATGGGTGTGGGGACTCAAGGCCCCTTGTGATGGAACTCTTCTGTATTTTGACAATGACCACAGTCACCTGAATCTATATATGTGGAAAAATTGCATAACGTGTGCGCACGCGTGCACACACACACGTACATATCTGAATAAGGTCAATGGATTCTATCAATGGCAGTATTCTGGCTGAGATATGTGATAGTTATGCAAAAGGTTACCATTGGGGAAACCGAGTGAAGGTTATACAGCATCTGTCTGTATTATTTATTACAACTGTGTGTGCATCTGCAATTGTCTCAAAATTAAAAATTGAGAAAAATAAGAAAAAAAAGGCCTGTATGTTTTTGTAGCCCACTCAGATAGAAGGAAGCTGTTAAGATACCATTGCATAAGGAAGAACTGCTTAGTGGTTCTGTCTTCTGGTCCCAGAATCAATGACCTTAAGTCAGTGTCTACCCAGCTCAGGTGCTCTTTCCCACCAGTGACGATAGAACTAATATTTACTTAGTACTTACCATACGCATGTCATCTGGCTACCTCAAGTCCTTCATCGGTGGTGGGTTGTGCTGTCCTATTTGGTTTGACATGTGCATACTTCTCTGATTTCCTTTTATGCTAAGCTCCGCCCACCCCCTGTGCTCCAACTACAGTTGCCTTCTTTCTCTTCCAAAAAATGTGCTGTACTTTTCTCCCACCACAGGCCATTTTCCTTGCTGCTCTCTTTACTTCGAACTCTTTGCCAATCCCTGCTTCACCCTTTTTATCCTTCATATCTTAGCTGTAATATTATTTCTTCAGAGAAGCCTTCCCAATTTTCCAAACTAAGTCAGGTGCCCTGTAAGTCAGGTGACTCCTACAGTTTTTTGACTTGTCATGGCACTTACCATGGATGCAATTATATGCTTGTCTGTGTTAGTTGATCTTAATTTTGTAGTATAATACACCAAACTCAGAGATGTTTTATAAGTTCTCCCAAATTCCCTCCTACTTTGGTAAAGCTGAGATTTAACCCCAGGTCTGTCTGATGCAAAAGCCCATGCTTTTACTACTATGTTCCATGGCATCTTATGTGTATTATATCTGGAAGGATAATAATACTTCAGGATTTTATAAATGCTACAAAAGGATTTGTTGAAAATGATCTAACCTATAGAGCTATATTCCTTTACTGTTGTAGCTGGTGGATTATAGACAGGTAGGGAACACATACACAGCTTGTGATTCACTTGGCTGAGGATACCAAGAGTAGCAGAAACTAGGAGGGAGTTGTAGCATATGTTAGCCCGTCTTCCCTTAATCCATAATGTCCATAATGAGGCTCTTGGTTGCTTGCGATGCTGAAAAGAATATTTAGGGTCTTGCCAGAACTGAGAAACTATCTGCTTCTTAGAAAGTTGAACCAGAAAGAATTGAAATACAGAATTTGTGTACCAAACATGTCTATTTCAAGGACTATTTCTGGATGCTGGAATCCCTTTTTCATGGAACCAAACTCAGTAACAACAGAGCACCGTCTTATCTCAGGGAAGAAGCAAAGTGATTTTGGTGTGTCCCTGATCACTTTGTTAGCCTCTTGCTGATCAGCATCTGGGGAAAACCATTTTCTCACAACTACTGTTTAACGTAAACACATAGATGATTAATAACCAGATAACCCTAAGTGTGTTTCAGTGGGGTTCAGCTGTCAGCTCACGATGGTTCCTTACCACAGAGCTTGTCGTAACGTTTAGCTGAGGTTCTACATTTGTTCTGATCGCTGGTTGGTTCTTCCTGTGCTCTTCCAGTCCACTTCCCTCCCTCACCAGCCCCCGTAACATGTGTACTCCAAGCCAGTTTGCTGTGGGGTCGCAGCCTTGTTCTTCCTGCTTGTTCTTCCTGCTACTCATTTCCCATTTCTAAACCCTTGTATGAGCAAATGAGTGATGTTCATGTTGGTTTTACTTCTCTCTATTGTGCTCTTCAAAATGTCTCCTGTTCTTTCTAACAGAAATGGTGTGTTTGCTGTAGCTCTCTAATTTTCTGTCTACCTTGACTGCACTGTAGCTGTGGGCCTTTTTCAGGGAAGATTTATTTTCTTATTAGGGCCCAAACTGAAAATATGTTTCTCCATTTCTTGCACTATATTCCTCTCTGTGTAATACCAATTAAACCTTTCTCGTGGCATTAGAAGCTCAGGAGTGTTACTGCTTACCTCTATTTTTCTATAGAGGATCTCACAAGCCACACAGGCATCGCTTTTCACAAGCAGGAGAGGTAGTGAAGAGATTGTGTCTATAAGATGGCCCGTTGTAGGGACACCTGGGTGGCTCAGTTGGTTAAGTGGCTGCCTTCGGCTCGGGTCATGATCCCAGCATCCTGGGATCGAGTCCCACATCGGGCTCCTTGCTTGGCGAGGAGCCTGCTTCTCCCTCTGCCTCTACCTGCCACTCTGTCTGCCTGTGCTCACTCTCTCTCTCTCTCCCTCTCTCTCTGACAAAAAAAAAAAAAAAAGAAGAAGATGGCCCGTTGTATTGGCCAATTTAACAGAAACCCAAATAACAAAGTCTTAAACAAGGTAGAAGTCTGTTTCTCTCACATACAAACATCCAAACAGCAAGTACTCTGGGAAAAGGGGGTCAGAGAACATGGCTCTGCTCAAGGAGGGTCTTTAGGAAACTCCTTGTTGTTCCCCAGCCCCTGGGGTGTTTCTGGCACCTGCATTGTCAGAGATGCTAAGTGGGAAAGAAGTGGAGGGTCTTCTCCTTCCTTCTAAAGACACAATCTGGAAGCTTTGGGCATTTTATCTGCTTGCTTGCATCTCATTGGCCAAAATGCAGTCATATGGTCACACTCAACAGTAAGGGAGACTAGGAAATGGGATCTTTAGCTGGGAACGAAATTTTTTCTGTTGTTAAGCACAGTAAAATGAGAGTGGTTATGCAGGAACAGCTTAACTCTTGTTGTGTTTAGAGGGACGATATAGAATCCCAAGCACACAGTTAACAGTAGGCCAAGTTCCTATGGTTTATGGCAAATGAAGAGGGCATAGGGAACTAATGTCAACTGAGCAAAGGTTAGCGGGGGTCCATCAGTGGAAAGCCAGGTATGCGGTTTCTCTAGAAAAAATGACAGAAGGAGGATAGTGAATACTTAAGACCTGAGTGAACAATCAGAGCTATTTCCCAGCACATTAATGTGAGACTAGAATTAGGGATGAAATGGCTAGGGGAAACAGAGAACTTTTTCTTTTTATTATAAGTAAGAGCTGGCCCTGGAATATTTTTTTTAAAGATTTTATCCATTTATTTGACAGAGAGAGAGAGATCATAAGTAGGCAGAGAGGAGACAGAGAGAGGGGGAAGCAGGCTCCCTGCTGAGCAGAGAGCCCGACGTGGGGCTTGATCCCAGGACCCCGGGATCATGACCTGAGCTGAAGGCAGAGGCTTTAACCCACTGAACCACCCAGGCGCCCCTGGAGTATGTTTTATGAGAAGGGCAGAGACAGGAGAGACACTGGAGAGGCAGACTCCCCGGAAAGGGTAGTGAGGGTCTAGAAGAAGTCAAATCTGACACTAAAGTGTCAAGCACGTTCCTCTAGGAGGAAAGTGGCTTCAGTAAGAGAAACAGGGAAATCAGGACAAGTGTTTTGTTCTGTGTGTGTGTGTGTGTGTGTGTGTGTGGTTTGTGACAGTACTAGAGAAGAGAAAGGTGTGTATTTTACTTTTGACCATTTGAATTTGAGGTACCAGTGCAGCGTGCATGTGGTTATGTTCACAAGAAAGTCAGACTGTTGGGTGGGAAAGAAGGAGAGCTTTAGAACTGTAGGGGAAAGAGATTTTAGATCTTCATGTCATTTTTATAGATCTAATAATTACAGACATGAGGATTCTCAGTAAAGAGAAGAAAAGGTCAACTCTGGGAAAGACTTGTTCATTGGAGGTAGCAAGAAGAGCTAGAAAAGGAACTAAAACAAACAAAAATCCCAAGAATCTTCATTAATGTTCATGGAGAGAAGCAGTCACCAGTGTTGAATTTCTAGAGAAAATAAGGAGAAGGAAATCAGACCAATAGATTTACTCATTGAAAAATTATTATAACATTTAAGAGACCAGTTTTAGGAGAGTGGTAGGGATATGAGCCACAGTGACATAATTATCTAATGTGCAGAGTGGGCAGCCAACAGAAGGGGAGGCAGGGTGCTGTGTCTTTCCTATTTCCCATTTAAAATGGCATATATCTATTATTTATATTATATATATTTATATATATAAATATATATGTATATTTTTATATATATAAAATAAAATATATAATGATATATAATAATATGATATATATAATATATAATATATAATAAAATAAATATATAAATATATATATTTATATATATATCTATAGCTCTAAGGAGCTGGCACAGGTTGAAAGGTTGAAAGGCAAGAAAGTCTTAGGGAAACCTGGACTTTTTGTCTTTAAAAATTTTTGATAGGATACTGTAATACTACTTTCATCTCAATTAGTTGCATTATTTGCATTGTGATTTTAAAATAGATACACGGTCTTGTTTTTGATAACAGGTTTAGATTGAGAACTCACTAAGTATATGTAAGTAGGTTATTATTTTTCTACATTATGTATCGCCTTTGACGCAGTGAATTCTCACTAACAAAATTATCTTTTTCCCTCCTAAGTGATTTGTAATTGGAGTCCAGCCAAGATATTTTAACTCCAGGGACTGAATACAAGTGGTCTGTAAGAACAACATTAATTTATTTGCAAAGAAGTTGGCAATTTGAATAAGCATTAATTATGGCATTATTTTTGAATATATTCTTAATTATAGTTATATTGATATTGGCTGAGAGTTTTGATACATTTGGATGAACTTTCCATATGAACAAATGCCTGAGTGATCTGATTAAACTTTCTAATGAATCTGTTGTATATTTTAAAGCTCTTGCCAAGACATTTAGGAACTCAGTTAAGTTAAAATTTAAAAAAAAAGTAATACATCTTTATTTGAATTTCAAATATGGATTAGTTTTGTTTGGAAATTCAACTAGATCATGACTATGAGTTATCTTACTTTTGAGGGCTGATAGCATTATTGATACATTATTATTAAACTTCTTTCTTTGCTTAATATTTATGAACCATGTATTTTATGCCTGGTGTGCTTGAAATGGATAGCAAATCTAAACATTATTATGCATGTCATTTAATAACTCTGCTGTTAAGTACATGGTTGGGTATTTAAGTTACCAAAACCACAAAAAATATTTACTTCAGCAAGCATGTTGCCAAAATCTGCAATTACTGAAATTTCTAATTAATATATATTCATTGAATGTTTACCATATGTAATACATTTTGCTGGGGGGCACAGATAATGTAGAGATGTATACAAAGTTTTCCTTGTTTCTGATAGAGTTATTGTCCTGGGGGAATAAAAGAAATGCACATATAATTGTATCCTATATTATAATTTATGCAATGAAAAATATATGGAGTATGATCAAGGTTTTAAAAAGTCAGAAATACTGACAGTTTCATAAAAGAGAAGATATCTAGAAAAAGGTTTGGCCAATGGTTGGATTTTGGTTGCAGAAATAAGAAGGACTTCCCAGATAAAGTGGACAGCTTCAGCAAAAGCAAAGAGAAGGAGAGCGTGATCTAAATTCGGAATTGAAAAGGTAGACTGGCTGCAGGAGGCAAGCCTGAAGAGTGATGGGGAGGGAGTTATTGTGGAAAGCATGTTAGCGAGCAGAAGGTATAGACTCATAGGTAATAGGAAGCTGTTTGGTGATGATTGTTATTGTTCTTAGAGCTGTGTGTTTCCTCTGAATTTAGCAGATTCTAATCATAGTAATGTCTTCCAAAAACTAGGAGATTAGTCCGTTGGTCTGTGTCTGCAGATGGGAGCTTGAATCATGGTTGGGGTGGGGGTGTGGTCATCAGAATGGCCCTCTGGACCTGGTTTCCCATTGAGAAAAGGCCTAAAATGAGAGACTTTGACATCATCATACGGTGACAAAGACACGCTGACAAGATTGAAAAAAGATGGTTACCAAAATGCTTTAAGCTTTGCTCCTGTTACTGAATCACCTTTAGTAAAGTGTGAAATAGCCATTGTGATGATAATCAATCTTAATTATTTCGTGAGTAGCACAATTATAATGTGTTGTATTTTTAAACATTGAACATGTTAATTTGTTAAATATAAACATTTAGAACAAGCTACACTCTATATAGTCATGTTTTGGCTCTTCTCCACTTTTTAATATGCTGAGAGGCTCAGAAAATAGAAGGGGCATGGGCCTGCCTTGACCTCTGAGAGGCTTTGTCAGGGCCATAACATTTTCTTTTATGTACAGAGCATTATCATTTATTAATCTTCTGTAGACTTTGCATTGATCATCCTAAATGACGTGGTTTGAAATACCAGTACTGTGTAAACAGTTGATAGGATTTGTGCTAATCCAGTGTAACTCATGAAATTTACTTTTAATTAGGAAGCATGCATTTTCATCTTATTGCATAAAAATTAGAAAAATTTCTGAGGATAAAGAAAGAACATTAAAATGTGCTCTTAATAAAAAGGTGCCACATATGATTTTGAGTTTATTCTTGTCCAGTAACACTTTAGAATTTACCATTAAGAGTGCACAGCTCAGTGCAGTAGGATCGGAGCTAAAAGTCCTAACATCCTATATATCATTTAACTGGAGAACCAGTAAAGGTTTTTAAGTAGTAAATGATGTCCTTGGGCTTCTGCGCTTACGAGCCAATCTGGATAGTAGGGTAGCTAACAGCAGATCGGCACGGGAGTTAGGGAGTTTGGATAGGAGATGTATGTAGTAATGCAGCTACAAGGTGAAATTCAAAACCAGTCAGTGTGATGTCGGCACCTATGGCATGTCTGCTATTCCAGGCTGGCCATGACAAATAAATGTAGCTGTAAGAGCCCTGTCCTCTTGATACTTACCATCTAGTTGGGATATAAGTAAAATAATTGAGATTAAATATTTAGAAGGATGGGGGTAGCTATCAGGACAACAGTAGTGACAGACATAGGTATAAGAATATGTATGTGTGTTCTTCCATGGTCTTAAATATGGCCTATTCAGATTTCCTATTAATCCACTGCATTGGAATATTTAAACTTGAATATTTTTTTTGCAAGGATTATTTGTGGGGGCAATGGCCATAAATTTTAAGGTTTTGTTTTTTTTTTTAGATTTTATTTATTTATTTGACAGAGAGAAACAGCAAAAGGGAACACAAGCAGGGGGAGTGAGAGAAGGAAAAGTGGACTTCCTGCAGAGCAGGAGCCCAATGTGGGACTCCATCCCAGGACCCGGGGATCATGACCTGAGCTAAAGGAAGACACTTAATGACTGAGCCACACAGGTGCCCAAATTTTAAGGTATTTTTAAAGAAGTTCACAAAAATAGCTACTTACATGTTACTTAGTATTTTCTTGATTATAGAAGACAATTATAAATTACTTTATAGTTGCAAAGCAAGAAGGATATTAAGGATATTGTCACAATATATTTACTAAAATTCCTTATTCCTGTGGCTATGGGATCATATGGATATGACTATAAGTAGAGATTTGATATATATGCTTAACTGACTGAGCCACTCCAGGCATCCCTAGGCAGCATTTTTGTTGCCCTTGTTGTGCTTTGTGACTTTTTCCTTACTGGTACAAACTCATTTTTACCCCTAGCACAGGCTGCTGTCTGTTCACAGACATCTCTGCTTGTCTCTTCTACCCGTGGGTCAGCTGGACCACATTTCACTCCTTCCTCTGCAGTTCTTGTAGTCACATGACTTATTCTAGCCAAAGAAATATGAGCAGGAGTGATGCTTACCAACTATAGGTCTGGCCCCCAAATATCTCCCATTCTTGCACCTCTCTTTTCTTTTTTTTCCCACTGACTGGGATGGAGGCCACCCCTAGGATGATCTTGGTAGTTGTGTGTTCAAGAGGAAAGGGCCGTGACAGCACAGCTCCTTCCTGACAGCACTGAGTTGCATATGTCCCATAATGTACTTAGGACTGCTATCTGAGGCACAAGTGAATTTTGGTAAAGTTTAATGCGTTTTTGGGTCACTTTGTCAGAGCAGTTGGCTTACCCTTAATGTTATGGCCCTAACGCTTCTTCCTTGAGCCTCCAGGGATTGAGAAGTGAGTCTTTACTTTGCCCTCCAAAGTCAGCCTCCCATATTTCTTAAACATCTCTTTTTCCTTTCTCCCATTTCTTTTTGTGGCATTCTCTGTCAAACCGATCTAGAACCAAGCTATTAGAGATAGATAATGAGGCAATATGCCATCTTTCTCAAGAGTATTTTTATGTTAGTAGAATATTCTGGAAGATTAAAGACCTTAGCTAACAGGGCAACTGCAGCTTTTAATTACTATCTTTAAATGAATGTAATGCTTCTTAACTAAATTGTAAAGCAGTGCCGTCCATACCATCTGTGAGATGTTAACACATTTTCGGCAAAAAAAAGAGATTCTATTCTTGAAGACATTTTGGACACCTGCATACTCTATCCATCTGTTAGCAACGTATAGTTCATATTAGCAGATGAAAATCTCTGAGAAACCTTGCAGTGAAGAAGCCCCTCTCCTTTCTCTAACCTCGTGTTTCCAAAGCTTAAATGCCCATAGATCCCTTGCCTTAAGGTTCTATCATTGTCATCATGGAAAACCAGCATTTCCATGATGTACTGTTTGAGAGGTGCTATCCCAGGATATTAGAGTCAAAGGAAACTTTGAAGTGGCTGACCAAAAAAAAAAAAAAAAAAAAAAATCAAATGGAAAGACCATTGAAAAGTTTGTAGTTTTAAGGAGATAACTGTTCTGGTTCAAATAGCATTGTCAATTGTGTTTTCAAAAAATAGGTTTACTGAGTGGAATATGGTGCATTGTGAATACCTGTCAACTCTGATTATCCTTTCCTCTGTCAAGAGTTTAAAAATAACAAGAACACTTGTTTTTGTGAGAATTCAACTCTTATTTTCTTCCTTGACATTTTTATAAATATTATAGATTATTTAATTCAGTTAAGTAAGTTGTTCAACTTGTCTCTTCCTTGAATTTTAATTTGTTACCTGCCCCTACACTATAGGTGAATTTAAAAGTGATGAAGTCATCTAGAAAAGGAACATTTTTTGATACTTTTAAGTTTTTATCCTCCCTGTCCGCTAGTTTGATGTATATTTTTTCTTATTTTACTGTTGTTATTTGGGTTAAGAATTTCTTTCAGCGGGCATTAATTGGAGGTCTGAACTATCACATTATACAGCACTTTATCTCCTCATAAGAAAACAGGTAATCCAAAAGGAAAAGAATATTTAGAAAACAAAATATATGGAGCATTATAGCAACCCTAGGGTGTTTTTTTGAGGGAAACAATATTATTGTTTGATTTTTTTTTTTCTTTCTTTCCTTCTTTCTTCCTTTTTTTTTTTTTTTTTCTTTTTTTAACCGACTGTGGAGATATGCTTTAACCTGCCATTGTCAGAGGGCCACAGCACTGGAGGGGGTGTGGAGATCCCATTTTACAAATAAGCCCTTGAGACCTGGGGGGCTGAGATTTGACCAGGAATCAAAGCTAAGTTTCTTGTGAAGTGTGTGTTCTCTCCTCTATAATAGCATATTGTTTCTCATTTATCTTCTAAAAATTCTGTTAGCTGAGACAGGCTTCACCTCAGGGATAGTAGATGACAATCTGTATGGTAGGATTTGCAAGAGACCTGGGAAGCCCGGAAATCCAGATTATTTCTCCCACAACCTGTCCTGTTTGACATGATAGCGACAGACTCCTCCAAATCTTTAATGGCTTATTAGTCTTCAAAGGCCTCTTGTTAAAATGTAACTATGCCTGGAGGAATCTCTCTTAAAGTCATGCTGGGCTCACATTTTGTCTCAGCGATTAGTTGATGAAATTGGTATCTAACCAAGAGGGCTGAGAGCAACACCCCAGGGAGAAGAGGAGACACTACAGCTCAGAGTGGGGGCTGGTGTGTGTGTCCGGGGGGCAAGGTAGGTATCAGGGTTCTAAAATTTTGCCTACCTTGTAAGCACAACCGGACCTGTATAAATTGTTATTCACTCACTAGATTTGAAATCCAATGGATAGTTAAATTCTGAGTGGCTAGATGAAATCACTGATATTGCAAGACAGAAATTAGAGCCACACGGCAGCTTGGGTTTGCCAATGCCCAGTCTATGCTGAAAGCTTAATTTCCCTCAAAGAATGAACAAATAACTTTTTTTTTGGTGTGTTTTTCACATTTTAAAAGTTCTGCCTTCTACTCAAATGTGATAGCTGGCTATACCTGTAATACTTGGTTTTATTTAATTAATTAATTTTTTTAAAAGATTTTTAAATTTTTTAAATTTATTTTATTTATTTATTTGACAGAGATGCAGCAAGAGAGGGAACACAAGCAGGCGGAGTGGTAGAGGGAGAAGCAGGCTTCCTGCTGAGCTGGGAGCCTGATGTGGGGCTGGATCCCAAGACCCTGAGATCATGACCTGAGCCGAAGGCAGATGCTTAATGACTGAGCCACCCAGGCAGCCTCTTGGTTTTTTATTTTTAAAGGAAATATTTCCAGTGAACTTCATGTGCTTGCTCAAGTTTGCAAGTTATGTCATTCTTAAACCACCATTAAATTAGTAAATGTGTCTAGCTGTTTTGGTTTTCTGTTATAAACATTGCACTTTAATAACACTTATCCTTTTAGGGATGTATAGTTTTCACTTTTTTTTAGTGACAAGTACCTTCTGCCTGTAAATATCAAATAAACTATAGATTTTGTTGACTTAGTGGGAAACTGCATTCATCAGTTTGACTTTGATGTTCTAACTCACTTGAGAGGGGGAAAAAACCCTTTTAAGAACCATAGTATTGGTGGTTCAGTGGTTCAGTGGGTTAGGCCTCTGCCTTCGGCTCAGGTCATGATCCCAGGGTTCTGGGATCGAGCTCCGAATCTAGCTCTCTGCTCAGCAGGGAGCCTGCTTCCTCCCTCTCTCTCTGCCTGCCTCTCTGCCTACTTGTGATCTCTCTCTGTCAGATAAATAAATACAATCTTAAAAAAAAAAGAACCATATTATTTCATGATATTAATTTTTTAATTTCATTGCTGACAAGTAAATTTATATTCCAAAAAAATTAAAGCTTATACACACTTCTAAAATTAGTTTTAGGGACGCCTGGGTGGCTCAGTTGGTTAAGCGCCTGCCTTTGGCTCAGGTCATGATCCCAGCATCCTGGGATCGAGTCCCGCATCGGGCTTCTTGCTCGGCAGGGAGCCTGCTTCTCCCTCTGCCTCTGCCTGCCACTCTGTCTGCCTGTGCTCGCTCTCTCTCTCTCTCTCTCTCTGACAAATAAATAAATAAAATCTTTAAAAAAAAGTAGTTTTAAATTTGAGTAACACTTTATTTATACTGTCAGAGTAATATCATCAACTTTGACTATATTAAACACAGAGATTGATGGGGAAAATCTACATGTCTTTGTACTTGATGTGTGATGCCAACTAACTATTATTTTGTTTTTGATTTTAAGATTCACTAGTCATGTCAAACTGGTTGTTAAATTTCACAGCAATAATCCGGATGTGTTAAAATATAGATTTTTGAGCCTTAGACCCCTGGAAAAGGGACAAAGCGTAGGTTCTCTGACCTTACTTCTATCAACAAACCTCTTTCTTTGATCCTTTCTTTTCTTTTTTTTTTTTTCTGCCTTCCTCTCCCTCTTTTAATTACCCTACTGATTACACTGGGCCCACCTGAATAATCCAGAATGGTTTATTTTAAAATAGGGACCTTAGGGTCAGTTGATGTGCAGCCTTAATGTCCTCCTGCCTTATAAACTAATGTATTCTCAGGTCCTGGGGATTTGGATGTGGGCATCCTGGAGGGGCCTCCTTCTGCCTACCACACTGGCTTTAAATAAAAGTTTGAAATGCAAGATCAGCCCTGAAGATACTATTAATTTTTGTTTCTTAGGTATTTTTACTGCACTGGGTTTAAGCCCCTAATTGTCAGGTAATCATAACTGAGGAAAATAGTAATGGTTTTTGTTTGTGAACAAAAATACTTTTATTGGGGTGCCTGGGTGGCCAAGTGGGTTAAAGCCTCTGCCTTCGGCTCAGGTCGTGATCTCAGGGTCCTGGGATCAAGCCCTACATCCGTCTCTCTGCTTAGTGGGGAGCCTGCTTCCCCCTCTCTCTCTGCCTGCCTCTCTGCCTACTTATGATCTGACAAATAAATAAACAAGAACTTAAAAAAGAATACTTTTAGTAAAATAGCTGAGCATAAACATTGCCTATTAATTTGGGAAAGGATAAAATACCACTAAAAGACGATTTAAGGAATGTTGAGAAGATCCTGTTTTTTTAAAAGTTACTGTAAAGAAACAATATGTACTATCAGTCTTCCAAATTAATAGCATGAAGACTATATCAACTATTTTTAAAAAGGAGGGCATATCATTTGTTATAATCATGTATGTGCTATATGTGAACAATCAGGCTATTTGGCTTCCGTGAAGTCTGGTTAATAATTTGCTTAGTCTACTTTCTCTTGATACTTAGTTTTTTGTTTCATGTAGAATAATGTCAGTAACTTCTGCAGAACTGGCCAATTTATCTATATTTCTTTGTAAAAATGACTTATGTGGAATTCATCAGATATTTTCATTTCAAGGAGAATTTGTTGGTTGACAGTTACATGAGTATAAATAGAATAAAAATTATGTATGTGTGATGTTTAATGACGATAAGCATTATTTTAAAGATGAGTTCCTAGGGGCACCTGGGTGGCTCAGTCGGTTAAGCCTCTGCCTTCAACTCAGGTCATGATCTCAGGGTCCTGGAATGGAGCCCCGCATCAGGCTCTCTGTTTAGCAGGGAGCCTGCTTCCCCCTCCCTCTCTGTCTGCCTCTCTGTCGAATAAATAAATAAAATATTAAAAAAAAAAGATGACTTCCTAAATCAAGGTGGAGGAGAGTGTTACGAGGTTATAGTTAATGATCTTTTAACCTATGGCTTTCAGTTTGGGGGAATTAAGATATCATAGCTAATGCTTCTATCACAGGACTTTTAAAATTAGGTGAGAAAAATTGCATGACTTTCGAAAACTTGCCGCTTCCATTCGGCGAACGGGAGAAGAATTAGGCACAGACAGTCAGCTGCAAGAGATTGGGAGCAGGGGACAACAGTTGAAAAGACGGCTGCACTGAGTAACTCCACAGTCTCACTTATTAGATAGAAACAATAGCCAACAGAGGAATCGATGAAGGTCAAACATTAGTCACATGTCTTGTGGACAAACAAGGTGGAGGATAAAGTTTATAGTTAACCAAGCACATTCAAAGGACTCATCTAAATAGCAAGGGGCGCTTCTTGGAAGAGGAAGGAGCAATAAAGGAAAAGGGAAGCAGGTGGTATTTCGTTCCACCCTGAGCTGACCGGGCATTCCCGGGTGCTTGGCTTCCCTGAAGCAGGCGGCGTTCTGCCCTGAGCGAGCTGGGCATCCCCAGCTGCCCAGCTTCAGGGCCATATATCGCCCTTCTCCCCAAAGACCTGTTGCCAGTGTATGTTTTCCATTAAAGGCCATATCTAAATGTGCTTGGTAACTAGTAAAATCCTGCAGGGGTTATAGTTTAAGTAACACATTGTTCCGAGGGGTGGTAGCAACAACTGACAAATTACCATTTGCACAAGAGACTTGAATTACAAAAAGCCTATCTAAAAAAATACCTTTAGTTACTTGATGCAGTTGAAACTGGATTGTTTAATTTATGATAATTAAGAAAACCTTAACTTGTAAGAAAAAATAAGTGTGGTTGGTATATACTGTTCATGTTTTTTTTTCAAATATACATTAGTTCTTACAAAGCATGCTTGTGCAGTCACAGTGAGTCTTTTTAGGTAGTTCATGGACTCTGTTTTGTTAGCTCCTTCATGATGCCCACCAATTTGCTTCATTTTTGACCTAGTAGGACCACCTCCAGAGATCAGAGAGTTGCTGGGTCTTCATGTCTATTCAGCCCCAGGATTCTCTACTGAGACTGCCAACAGAGGTGCAAATTTTGATGTTCTATGTGTCTTTTCCCTCCTAATATGAGCACTTATGCAGTAAGAACTCAACTAAAACTACTTGACTTTGAGTAACTAGTGATCTAGCCAGGGTCAAAGTGTTGCCCTAAATGGGAGTTCCAAATCAATGGCTTCTTCATGGAGGCGTGTCCCTGGATATGTGACCCGATTCAGTTTTATGCCTTTGCCTCAATGACGCAGCAGGGTCTAGCTTTTGGAGGATGGTGGCTGAACTGTATCTGTATTATTTTTGAAAACATGAGAGTTACACAGGACAAATCGTTATGTTGTCTCAGGTTTTCTCATTGAACCTAAAATTAGATGCAGATATTAATGAATTTGCAGTTAATACATGACCATCCCTCACATTTAACATTTAAAAAGCCTTTGAAAAAGACCTTGCAATGTATGTTTCACCCTAGATGTCCTACTATTAGTTTTGTAATTATTCCCTCTATATTTAGCCTCCCATTCCCTTTTCCACGAAATGAGAGAACAAAGGTTAAGAGAAGGTACTTATTATTCCAGACATTGAATGTTGTTGTTTCAACTCCCCTGAGAAAGTGGCAGGTGTTGCTTTTGTAGGGCTTGTCTCCATGGAGCAAAAATAAGGAAGACGGCAGAAATGAAGAGGACCAGATGCAGGCAAAGAAAAGTGAGTGAGTTAGGAGTTCGTAAGACAACCCTCACATTTATTTTAAGTATTTTGCCATGCCCCAGGAGCATAGTTATAATTGTTTATTTTTCAGTCCCAGTCTTAATTGTAAGCAGAGCAAGGTTTTCCTAAATGCTGTAGGAAGCATGAACAATTGACCTGAATTGCCAAATGCAGGTCTAACTAACTGTAGGCAAGAACCATTAATCCCCCACATAATTTTAACAGTGTGACTGCTGCCAAACCCAGTAAGTCAATTACCTCAAAACCCTAATTTGGGTGAGTATCTCATCGAACATCAGTATTGATAGAATTAATCAGATAATCACAAATCTTTCACTTTTAATTTGTGTTAGTCCTATCTGAAACTTCTCATTCTTTTGGAAGCTAAGAAGTAGAAGAACTTGGCATAACAAACCAGTAAATTTTGAAAAAAGCAGATTGCAAAACATCATATACAATTGCCTTTTTAAAATGTTAAGTATGTAGGATAGTTGTATGGACAGATAGTAGCCATACTTGTGAACATTGCATAACCCTATAGACTTGTTGAGTCGCTATGTTGTCCACTTGAAACTAATGGAACATTGTATGTCAACTATACTTCAATAAAAATAAACAAAAACCTTTCTCAGGGAAAAAATATCGAGAGACAGGGAAAAAAATGAGAAATGGTGAATACCAAAATGTTGCTAGCAGTTATTCCTGGATGATGGGAACAAGTGTGACTTTACAGAAAAATAAGAAATTAGTAGTAAGAAACCAAAAGTACTGGGTAAGTTGGAGCGATTTGTAGTGATAGCTAGACAATATAGTACATTCTGCTCCAGAGAAAATTAACTTAATATACATGAATTTATGTGGGTATTCATGTTGTACATATATTCTTGGGAAGTTGTATGTAAATCATATGAAGCTCATGAAGAATACCTTATTGGACCAACAGTTGGTCCAACTCATGATCCTCTCTAGGTATAATATCAAGTGTTGACCTTAAATTGTTAATAACACCAACCCTTCTTAATTTCTTCTATAGATCTTTTCATTAATTAATTTAAATTTCTAATAAGAATTAGCTTAAATTTATGTATTTCTATTTTTTGGACTCACACAAATTTTAAAATAAAATGTGTTGGATTTAGCAAAATTATAGATTTTTCCTCTTTAAAAACAGGGTTTTGTGGTTTTGAAGTATGCCTTAGAAACTGAGTTATCAATGAATTTTAGAGATCAAGGAGTCAGAAAGTTAACTAGAGGGTTCTACAGGGTCTTTGTAGCAACCATTAATCTACTCAAACTGAGATAAAGTAATTAATTTTTCTTTCTCACATGAAAATATGGAATATTTAGTGTAAATGATAATCTTATTTTAAATAGGATTTGTCACTTTTAACAAGAATGGTTTGGTACATTTATCTCATATCAAATTTATTGTGGATATAAACTTTTTAGAAGAATGAAAATTATTTTGGGCTGCCACCACTGATTTCTCTATGTTGGTGTTACTTATATGTTTCTTTATATTGATTCTTGTTGTTGTCATCACTGAAAGCTCATTGGAGATAATAATGGCCACCATGGGTAATTATAATATAGTGTTCCAAGTAATAGATGGTGAGTCTCATACCCATCTTCCTGGTTTTAGTTCTAATCTGATTTGTGTGTTTTAGAACATACTCATTGGTTTATGGTGTACCTTTCTTGTTGTAAAATATTGATGTCCATTATTTCATTCTTTTAAAATATTACCATAATTAAGTCAGAACATTTTAAAATACTCAGAATAAAAGTCTAAAAAATGTACTAAAAAGTAGCATAGTCCATTATCCTAGAAATGCTGAAACAATGAATATGGGACTGAAAAGTGGACAAATGTCCACTTGGGCCTTGGATTTCTCCATATGTGCTTGTTTTCAAGGATGTTCTGTGAACTCTGCTGTATTTCCTGAGCATTTTTAATACAATATCATTGTCTTCACTTTGTTCCTTCATTTTTGAGTGAGGAAAAATTAATTAAAATACAGAACAGATAGATAATTAGCTTCCCTTCACTTTCCACACAAAATTGGTTGATTGAACTTTTGCATTTCACTGGAACAATTAAATTGCCCACTAAAAATACATTTAGCTACAAATTTAACAGCTCACAAACTAATGAAAAGAAATCAACAGATTACTGGGCCTAAGAATGGCTTCATCTGTATATACCATCTTTAGTTTATTAATAAGATACTATGAAGAAGGTTCTGAGGAAGGAAGGAAGGTGGAAAGAAAAAAAGGTAAAAGGGAGGAGGAAGAGTAGAAAAAAGGGAAAAAAATTTAAAACTACTGACATTTATTTAGAAGTATTTGGAAGTAGAATCAAGCTTTCCATTTGGTGGGACAGTTGCTGTCTGGGTGTAACAGACCACAACACACACTTCACAGAAAGTTACCTGGTGATCTCTGTAGTGAGAAGTTCATTTCGTGGTCTTAGTTTCAAAGAATATAACTTCTCTCCTACTTAAAGTAGGAACTGGACCATTGGAGCTCACCAGTATAATTTATTATCACATTCCAAGACTCCTTCTATAAAAATCAGATGCTTAGAGGCTTATGTTTAATAGCTCATTTGATCCCTACAGCAAAATTGGGGGTAGAGGGTGATCAGCAGTACCGGTTGTCATCACTTCTTTTTACTTGTGAAAAACTAGATGCTAAGAGAGGTACATGACTTGCTCATGATAATACAGCTAAATACATTTGGGCCTGAATCCTAAAAATACCATGAGTGCCATAAGTTGTAATAAAGGCTGTTTAGTAATTTGGTACCTTAGACACAGTGCCTGGGACCTGGTTGTCATTTTGCAAATATTTGCTGAATGGATTAATGACTCTAAGAAATAAAATCTTCTGTATCTAGTACCACAGCCTTTCTGTTACATTATAGTTTCTGATCATTGTTTTTGTTCTAAGTGCAGTTTTTATATTCTAAGAAGCGCTGGAAATGGAATGTCTTTCTCTGTCTTACTTGAGTTATGCTGTTTAATAGAAGTCATAGATCCAGTTTGAGGTTGAAATTAAATATAGAATTATTAGAAATTTTTTCCTAGTAGGAAACATTTGCTGATTCCCACTGATTCAGAATTGTGTACATGTTTAATTATTATATTTGTATTTTTACATTTATTTTGAAAATATTTCATTATGGCCTATATCTTTATTGGTGTGGGCGTGAGGGGAGGCTATGCTGAATTGCATAGGATTTTCATTTGAGGGTTCCCAGCTGTGTTTATAAAAGAGGGACTAGGACCACCTTCATCACAATCACCTAAGTGCTTTTCATTTATTTATTTTTATTTGTGTTGAATTATTTATTTTTTACTTAGGTGCTTTTTAAAATGTGGATTCTAAATTTCCAGGGCTCAACCCTAGATTTTATTTTAATTCATTTTATTTATTTATTTTTAAAAGGTCTTATTTATTTATCTGACAGACAGAGATCACAAGTAGGCAGAGAGGCAGGCAGAGAGAGAGAGCCCAATGCGGGGCTCGATCCCAGGACCCCAGGACCATGACCTGAGCCAAAGGCAGAGGTTTTAACCCACTGAGCCACCCAGGCGCCTCTCAACCCTAGATTTTAAGTTTCAGAACCACTTATCTACAGACCAAGATTGGTAGATGATGGAATCATTTATTTTCATGTCAGTATAAATTTCTTAGGAAGGAATTGAGTAGTTATGAGGTTTTTGTTTTTTTCAAAACTTAAGTTGCCATTTAAAAAATTAGATTATAAGAAATATGCCAAGAGTGGCACCTGGGTGGCTCAGTGGGTTAAGCCTCTGCCTTCGGCTCAGGTCATGATCTCAGGGTCCTGGGATCGAGCCCCACATCGGGCTCTCTGCTCAGCAGGGGGCAGGGGCCCTGATTCCCCCTCCCCACCTCTGCCTGCCTCTCTGCCTACTCGTGATCTCTCTCTCTTTCAAATAAATAAATAAAATCTTAAAAAAATATATCTTTAAAAAAAAAAAAGAAAGAAATATGCCAAGATACTATTACTGGGTTGGTAAATCATTTTGGATATTTATGAAATAACTAGTATCAGTCATAAAAATGACAAATAATGACATTCAGATATATGCAACACCATGGCTAAATCTTATGCTAGGTGAAATAAGCCAGGCACAAAAGGACAATTATTGTATGATACCACTTACACAACATGCCTGGTAGCAATATCTGGTAGATTTGTTATGACCTAATCATCATCAAATAATAATAATATGATTATTATAATTATATAAAATATTACTATTATTGTTATTGTTTTTTGAGTGCAATTAACTGACTTAGGACTTTGGATACAATGAGAATACAATGAGAATACAATGGGTACATTGGATTCAATGATAAATTGAGAAGGTTAAGACAATCGCTGTTTTCACATCTTATGATGTACTTGTGGAGATAGGAATAATTTCTAAATAAACAAATATTTAGCAAATGGGTACTTCTAAAATGTTACATGGTATCAGTATAAAAGGAATTGAAAGGAAATAGGAAGATTCTTTGCTATCTTTTGGCCTTATGGCTAGTTTTTCACATTTAGACCTTTACTGGTATCAGTAAGACTTTGCATATACATTGCAGAAACCTTTTTTCACATTTACTTTGAAGCTATGTTCTTGTTCTGGTTTGGGGTTTCAGGATTTCAATATGAGATTATACTACTGAGTTCAATATAACTAGAAGTATGCAGGAAAAGTTAAAAGTACATTGGAAAAACCAATATACTATTGGGGCACCTGGGTGGCTCAGTTGGTTAAGTGTTTGCCTTAGGATCAGGTCATAATCCCTTGGTCCTAAGATCGAGTCCCACTTGGGGGTGGGGGGTGGCCCTTCCTGCTCAGCAGGGAGCCTGCTTCTCCTGCTCCTTCTGCTGTTCCCCTGCTTGTGCTCTTGGCTCTCAGCTCTCTCCTCTCTGTCAAATAGGTAAATAAAATCTTTAGAAAATACACTATTAATTTACATGCCTTCAGTGTATAGCAAAAGCCTTTCATTTTTGTTTGGTAAGATTCCTAACGAAACCAGTGTTTCGCCATGACCGGGACACCACAGCCCCTGGTGCGTCTCTTTACCTATATACCAAAGGAAGAGTTTAGTACCCAGCCTGCTGTTCAGAATGAAGAGGCTCTCTTGGAAGCTGATGTGCTACCAGGTCAATATGTTACTTTAGCTGACTCTAGCATAAGACACGTAGGAGCTATGGGCCTGAAAATTAGCTTTCTGGATCAAGATGGTTTATTAGGTGGCAGTTAAGAAATTCTGTGTGCATTCACCAAAGCTAAGGTTAAGGTGATAAAGCAATTGAGCCTTTTAACACTTAAAGAAAGGTGGAGGTGAAATGAAATAGCCATTCAAAACAGCAAATAATTAATTGAGTCTCTTTGTTAACAGGCAGGAGGTCAAGTACACATAACCACAGCAGCCATACAGTCTGCATTCTAAAGAGCTGAGTCTTTGACTTGAAAGTGATTAGATTGGATTGTTGGGAACTAATTAAAATGAGATTTTAATTTAGAAGAGTAGTGATATAGTTTGAAAGATACTATAAGAAAAAAAAAGAAAGATACTATAAGGGATTGAAATATGGCCGTTTACCTTATTTATTGTCTTCTCTCACAATGTGAGATTTGTCTTCTCTCACAACCTTTGAGTTCCATTTCCTTGCCTTTTATTAAATCATGTTACCTATTTGTCTTAAATCCATAATAATTCTGCAGTCGCATATTGATTAGGTGATTAGGTCAGTGTACCGATGAGCAGACAGAATTTAAGTATTAAAAGTTAATGAAATGGAAGCTTGGCTTTTCCAGAAACATTTGAACTAGCTACTTCTTCACCATAGGACTCCTCTGAATATAGTGTTCAAGTCTTTAAAGCTTGGAATTATGAGGATTTTGTTGAATTGTAAATGTAAAAGATGAGATAGTCAGAAATTTTTTGTCCTATGTATAACACAAAGCAATATAACAGAAAATCATTGTGTTTTTAACAAAAGACCAAAAGTAAACTTGCACATTACCTAATTGAAAATGGTATCTGAGAAGGATAAGTATCCAAAATATATGGGGCGGGGGGGGGGCGGTGGTGTTGAGAAAAATCTTTGCGAAGAATTGGAAAAGACGTGGGACATCGCTTAGATTGTGCTGTAAAGAATTAGAGGGAGGCATCCAGGTGCCAGTGAACAGCCTGGAGGGGTGGGGAACGTGCTGGGAAAAGCCAGGCAAACAGATGGCAGTGGCAAGAAAGAACTAATAAAAGGTGGGAGAAAGAGGGTATATACATCAGCAAGGATTTGGGGCTATACATTTTTGAATGAAGCTGAATCAGAAGATTTTGAGAGAAGTATTTTTATGAATTTGTTCTATCCTTTCAAGGAAGAGATTTTATCTTAGGGAGTAGGTTTAGGTTATTTAAAAGTCCAAAATAGAGTTTAATAATGTTATATAAATGAGAGCATCTCTCCATGTGGACAGTCCAAAACATGGTGCCATTGCCCATAAACCTATTCTAAAATAGATTAGACCCCTGAAAACATATTTTATACTGGAGATCTTTCTTAATCTCTGATGTTTGTGCTCCTGCCTCTTTTCAAAGCTCCAATGCCACAGTGAAATGAAACTCCTTAGTTTCTACCATTTGGATGAGGAATGGTGGGTGGTGAGCATATGTTTCTGAGAATCTGCTTTTATTTAAATCAAAGCCTCCTTTATACGTTTAACCCACAGGCATGTAAGACCAGTTGGAAATTATTTCCCTTAATTCTATTTGGACTTGTTTTACTCGACTGTCGAGGTATTTGAGGATTATGAATGGTTGTACCTGTATCTGGAAGATACTCATTAAGCTTCAGCTGTGGGAACCATATGGAAATCAGGCCCCCTCTGAATTTCCTGCACACGTGAAGATGAGGGTTTGCTCCCGTTTTGATTTAATAATCTCGCGCTGCTGTTCTGGTTTGAGGAGAGCTGTTGATCATGTTTGAGCTGCAGAGTGGTTTCAGAGCCTGTGAAATGTACAGTTCTTAAAGAGCATCAACATGACAGCTGGAGAGATTAGAGTCCATTTTGTGTGTGTACAGAATTAGGCTACTGATACTCAGAAAAGCAGGCGAGCCTTCTCACATTAATCACTGTCTTTCATCCTAGAATCAGAGTGACTTCCTGTAAGGAACAACACATGTGGGTAGACATCATATGTTCCATTTTAAGTGGGTACCCATTATTTGAAATAAAATTTTATGGACTTAAAAAAAAAGTGACAACAGTGTGCATATACTAAAGAATGGAAGGAAGGCGTTAACTAACCTGGCAAATTGTCGCCTCATCATAACTCTGGGTTTACCAAAGAAGGTGTATCCCTGAGCACAGTTGGTAGTTCTTGCTCATTGCCGACAGTCAACTAAAAACAGTAGGACAGTCCTTAGCCTCGGGAAAGGATGCATCACAGGTGGAGATATGGTTGTCATTTTTGGAAAGGGATTCCCTTGATGCTCTAGATGGAGAACGCTTGCAACTGGCAGTATTTTGATCTCTGAGTTTTCTTATAAAAAAGTAAAACATTTCCAAGATAACCTAAGAAGGGAAAGGATAATCACAGGATTGTAATAACAACGCAAACAACCTTCTCTGATTCCGAGGCTCTGTTAAATTGCTAGAAAGCAAGTTTAGCAACTCAAAGGGGCTTTGGTCTCCAAGTGGAGCTGGCAGGGCTTCTGTGCTCCCTTTGGTGAATCCATTGGCACACCACCCTCCTTCCCCTGGCTGTGTTTCTCTAGTCACAGCTCTGTTCCTCTGTGGTTGATTTACCCTAATCAGGTAACTTCTGTTAGTCCTTGGAAACATTCTCTCCATCTTCCTTTCATTGTCCCCACAGTTCCTCTACAAACGCTCACAATTCTTTTAACTCCTCCTCAAATTTTTTGCCCTTCTCAACTT
This sequence comes from Mellivora capensis, assembly GCA_004024625.1. NCBI lineage: Eukaryota > Metazoa > Chordata > Mammalia > Carnivora > Mustelidae > Mellivora > Mellivora capensis. The sequence continues at coordinate 39,069 of PISX010001429.1, read as the reverse complement.
TCCTCTCTCTCACCGAAAGATGTTTATTCCCAGCCACTCAAAACTCTTTCTAAATTGAAGCCCTTCTAGCTTCTCAGCCATTATATTCTTCCCGTCCTCCATAGCTCTGTGGACTCCGCCCAGCTGAGGGGAAGAAGGGCAGACATGCTAGGAGAGCTAGAAACAAATACATACACCATTGAGCAAAGGAGATAGACATTAAATTTCACATTCGTATTTTTTTAGCTTAAAGCATTGATAAACTCTCACAGGAACAGGTTATCGCAGTATAAATAGCAGAAAAAAATTACAGAGAAAAAGTTTCTGATAGCTTAGTAACTGGAGCTATGTAAGTGGCTGTAGTTGAGCGAGTAAATGATGTTGCTGTTTTCAGCGCTGACCAGTTGCCGTTGATTTTGTAAAACCCCAAACCTCGTGGATTTTTTTTTCCTGGAGACAATTTGCTAATGCTGTTCAGTTTCCTATTGGGGGCATAAAGTTGACATTTTCAAGGGAGCAAATTGCATGTAGTTATTGGAGCCCAACTGCAAACTCTTCCACCAAGCAATAGTACTATACAGCATTTTAAAAATTAGTAAGTTCGACATGGCTAGAACAGAAACAAGCCAGGATGCTTCATATTCTACTCATCCTCCTGACCTCCACACTGTCAACATTCTCCAGGAGACTGAGCATTTTGGAGGAGTTAGGAGACTTTCAGTGATCGTGTGGCATTTCACTTCTCCCCACACATATATCCAACTCAGTTTTACTAGAAAAATTTGAATCCAGCAGGCGCTTGAAACATTAATAGTGCTTGTCACCACAGTCGCTAGAGCGCGTATTAGTGCACAGATATAGGTGGTGGAATAAAGAAAATGGAATGGGTGCATATTTTCATGTCTTAACAATAAGGTATGCAAAAATATATAACTTTATTTTGCCATTACTGGAATTTAGGTTTCTTCTGGCAACCATGACCGTAGTCTTTTTAACTCAGGGTGGGAAGCTCAAGAACTTTTGAAGTAATTTAAATCAAATTAAGTCTGTTTATGGTTCTACATCTTGTCAGAGTAGAGTCTGACCTCTGGGGAGTCTCTAGTGTGATAGCAGCAGGGGAGGGACACCGGAACCTCAGCTGACATCTTACCCATTAAATAATATATTGGCCTGTCTGGTAGTAAAGATCTTCACACCCCCACACCCGTGCTGGTAGCCACTGAAATGCTCCCACCCCTATCTGACTCTCCATTGTCTACTGCCTGACTTTGGACAATGTCTTATGGTAACTGTCATCATGAGACAACAAGGCGGCGGGCTGGCGGGCATGTCAATGTATACCTCACATCTTTGCATGACCCCTGAAAGTTACACTGAAGACGCTCTAGCCATGTTGCTTGGGGTGCACAGCTGTAATGTGCGCATGTGAATTCCACAACTTCTGTCCATCACAAACACCTTTAAAAACAAGCAGATTTCAGAAGCTGACTTCATCAAAGATAAAACATTCATTTTATATTTGTAAGGAAAATAACCCTGTTTCTTTTTTTTCGGGTATCTGTCCAGTGAGAAGTTAGTTATGGGTACAAGTTAAATGGTGGCTCCATGTAAATGTTCAGGACTGTCTTCATCCTACCTCTCCTCACTTTTACCAAAACACCTCCTGCCTGAAGCTTGTTCTCTCACACCCCAGCGGGAGCCACGTGGAGGCCTACAGCAAGTAGGATGTTAGGCACAGGCTGGTCCCTGAGCCATTCTTGCAATAGCATTCTCTAGGTGACTACACATGGCTACGGACATCTTGCATCAATGTTAAGTATTTTCACTTCCGCTCTTTTGTACCAGTATTTGTTTTATATCTCAGGTGGTCTGCCTTTTCCATGATTCATTGATGGATACAGATATGGCTTGATGTAGAAAATGTCAATTCCTTGTCCTTTCAGACTTTTTCATGGTTTGCATATCCTTCAAGCCTACCAAAAGAATGAAGCACTATTTGCTAATTTGGTTGAAGCTGTAAGTATAAAGCCAATGAACTTAATTGCAGTATTAGGGTTATGAGGCTAATTTGATGATTTGATTCCTTTGAAGACCAGTTAATTTTTATTCTGTGGCCTTAACTGGTGCTCTATATTACAAAGACATATTCATTGAGATAGTGTGGATAGAGGGGTAAAACCTGTCTTGACTGCAGTGAAAACAACTCAGACACTCCCAAGTGCATGTTGTACTTTGGGAATAGAGAGGTGGTACTTCTATGCAAAGGTCTGCACTTCGGGAGTCTGATTAAAAGTGTAGTCAGTATTCATATTTATGTTAAGTATTCATCTCCTCCAGTTCCACAGATATGCCAACTCTAAGCATACGCAATGTGTGAAAATCCAGATTTACAAAATAAGATCAGTGAATGTATTTTTCAGTCCAGGAGTTTCATTATAGATCAGAGGAGTTTCTTTATTAAATAGCAAGATTCCATATTGCATGGTAGAATACACACACATACACATACATATATATGTATTACATACATGCTATATATTTTATATATGTGCTATATAAATATATTCATTTATATACAACCATCCTAGACCATGAGGTGTAGTTGTCATTATGTTCAGTACCTGAAAATTGCAATGTTCTGTTTTGACATGCTTCAGTTAATAAACTGGTGGAAATTAACTCATTGGTATGACTATACTAAATTCCTGAAAAGTGTTCATAGTTAAGTGAGAACATTTATTTCAGAATCAAAATACAAAATTACAAAACTATTTCAGCTCTTTTCAAGCACAGAAGTGAAAAGTCATACTACACATTTGACTGAGTTCACATAATCAAGGCAGAATTACTAAGAAGGCCAGTTGTCACCATTTGCTTATTAAATTTCTTAGAATCCTAGTTAGTGACAGCGAAATAACTCTTCAGTTTAACCAAGAAAAGTTTGTGCCAGTAAACAACATCTCACTTCTCTGAAGACGATGCTCTTGTCATTTATCAGTACTGCTAAAATGCCTTTGTGTAAGGAATTATAGAAGATAAATCTGAAACAGCTTGTTTCTCCTACTGCCACATTCTTAGATCACTTAGAACCCCAACTGGAGTCTCTCAGGTTCTCTGAGAGACTTTCTTGCTGCTGCTCAGTGGCCTGATTCAGGGAGGAGGTGCTGTGAGAAAATAGCCAAAGTATGTAAATTATCCCTTCCGTATCCTGTCCCTACCCTACATAGGAGCCTGCTAAAGAGTTGACCCCCAGTGCTCAGAAACTCATTTTACTGCTCAGAGTTTTCTATGCACATAACCAGCCTGTGCCCCTGCCTGATGGCGCCTTTCCCATGATCTCCTGTCCCTCCAAGACCTGGTCCCTATCTAAGAAATGTACAGAGAACACGTTTGTAACATTAACCTGGTTTTTCCAACCTCATATGTAATTCACCTTAATAATAACGAGGGTGTTTGGATTGGAGCACTTTCTGAAGTAGCATGGCAGAAATGATTGTTTGGGATTGGAATGCAAAATAATATGTAAAAGCATTGAACATTATATTGAATATTGAGTATATAAATATTATATTGAAATACAGAATAATAAAATTCTGAAAGTATATCTGAAGTTATAAGCTCCACATTTGTGACTGTATATCAAGAATGAACCCAAAGAGCAACACAAGTCTACATAGTTTCTTTTGTTTAAATTTAAAAGATTCACATGATACAAAGCAGAATCTGCCAGGGATAACAAGAATCCAACTGAAATAATAACCTAAGTAAAAAGTTTGGAGAGTACTAATTAATAAAACTGCCCTGAATTAAAAAAAAAAAATGAATCATTGCAAATGCAGCTGTATGTACAAAATTCCTATTACTGATAGTGAAGCAAGTATACAGAATCCAACATTGAAATTACTCATTTTTATCTTGATTTTACAGATAATATCCATTTAAGACTAATCTCTGCTTTTCAGTGTGCATAGTATTATATTTAGCTTTAATGTTCCTTTTGTTAATTGTATAATAAAACTTGACCAAACCTTTCAGATGCCTTTCTTGCCTTCTAATGCAAAAGACTGTGAAAATCCCTTTATTAGAGGGTTTTTGAAATAAATATTCTCTGAGTCTGAAAGAAGGATTGTAACAGTTTGCTTGGGCCCAGTTAATTGATCTCCTTTATGAATTTATTTTAGGAAAAGATAGCTCTAGAATTTACTCACTTACTGTGAGCTAGACTTCCCCTAGAGATTTCATACCTGTTGACTCAGTAGTTATTACGATAATAGAGGTGAAAGAAATCGTCAAGATTTCTTCAGATTCCTAACCTCACAGGCCCTCAGGCACTAGAGATTTGTTAAACAAGTTGTTCGTTCTCTAGCACATCCTCCATATCTGCTTCTCAGCTCCAGTGGACTTTCTTTCATGCAAGAATATGTACCTAAGATTGCCAGATCTTTTTTTCAAGAGGAACAAGATATAAGAATTTTTATGTCAAGTCTCCTGCTTGTTTGGCTTGTTCAAGATTTAAAAAAAAAATTTATGCATGAACCAAACAAAACATTTCTATAAGCTACCCTTGATTTTCTGACTTCTGGTTTGGTCCTCTGATCTAGTCTTTTCTCCCTGAAAATGAGAGACCCAGATTGGTTAAGTAGGGTGCCTACACTCAGTGGCTCACTTGTAGCAGGACAGTGATAACCCTTAGTAATGAGGTTATACTCCATGGAAATTGCTTTTTCATTTCATGCCTTTGCAAGGCACAAGGTGACCCAGTAGAAGCACTTAGGTCATGGAGAATGGGTGAAATCACAAGCGTTCATGGGCCTTTCTAGCTCTAACCGTGCCAAACCCAGGCAACATTTTCCAAAATCTAAAAAAAAAAAAAAAAAATATATATATATATATATATATAGAGAGAGAGAGAGAGTTATGTGTGGTGATGCATGTTAACGAAACTTCATGTGGTGATTATTTTGCAATATATACAAATACCAAATCATTATGTGGTACCCCCAAAACTAGTAAAATGTTGTATGTTAATTATATCTCAAAATAAAAGGAGGAGGGAAGTTCTAATTTGATACGACTTTCTTTTTTATGAGTTTTTATAGCTGTTGAGTGGACTTTTTATTCTATATCTTCTTTTGATGATTCAAACAGCAATGTTTATTTTTTACTGTGATGATGTTAAATTTTGTGTTTTAATGCATGACCATTCTTTAGAACAACAAAAGACGACCTAATATAAGACATTCTCAGAATATGAGTTCTCTTATTAATGAAGAGTTAAAATTTAGACTGCACAGTGATATATGTAATTAGTGATCAATATACTGTGGTATTTTTGAGGGATTAATGCTTACATTAGATTCTAGCTAAAATGACTTCTAGTAATGAGATTAATTCTATTACAATCTGGGCCAGTCCTGAGCCATGCAAACATAAAAATCTCTACAGTCCAGAAGGAGGTCTTAGGATTTTACTATAAATGGGAGAAGAGTGAAAGCCTAGAAACAGGGTTAAGATATACGTGTGACGTCAGGAGGGGCATGGAGGCAGGAATCGAGAGCGTGGCATAGTTGCTAGTCTTTCCATTCCCATGAAACACAAGAGGGCATCTCCTGAGTATTCTAAAGTACCTTCCTACTGCTCCAGACAGGACCAAATTTACAAGGTACAGCAAGAATATACAAGAACATGATATCATTACAGAGGTGAAGAGACCAAAGACATGGCACTGTTTTCCCTGTAACAGCGTGAAAACTGCATTTTTATCAAGATAGGAAGTGAAATTCAAGAACATTAAGTATTATAGATGTCTTAGGACTTTGGTAGACCTTATTCCCCTCCATACAGCCGTTCCATTAGACACACATTCTGCCACACCAACCTGATGGGAGACCTATCCAGACAATTCTAGGCATCCTGTCCAAGCCTCTGGAGAAATCTTGCCTAATTAAATCAGTGGCATAAAACAGAATGCTTAAAATTCAGGCGCCAGAAACAAATATTGTTAAAACAATGCTTATTATGAAAAAACTGAAATTACAAATTTAAATGCAAATTTTAATATTTATTGGACAGCATATATTTTATCCCTAAAGGAAGGCACATAATCCTTCACTCGTTATTTTTGACACTTCCCAGGAGATAGGCAAATAGCCAGGAAAATTTAGACAAAGGGAAGTTCAATGACTTTCACAATGTAAATCTATAATAACTTTCATACCACTTCTACTTACATTCAACAGCCTAATGATTAAAATGTAGATATAGATTTTGAGCAGTAATGGGATTAATGTTAGTAATAGCTTTTTTTTAACCATTTTGAATCATTTGATTAGATTCATGAGTTTAATATTACATTAAAATTTATAGATATATTTCAAGTGGTAATTCATAAGACTTTAATTATATAGATAGCTCACTTTGCATATTCTGTTTTGCCTCATGATCTTAAAATATACATTAATTTAAAATATAAAGTACTTTTCAAGTCCCTGTAAAGCTTAAAAGTTGTTGGCATTAAATATTGTTTTACAGTGATAAGAATTGCTTTTCATATTATTTCATTAATGTTAATATTGTGTCCATATTAGGTGGGGGAACTTGGCATTTAGTACCAGGTCTCACCCCTTTCTTGGAGCATTTCTTCTCAGGTAATGTCATATGACCCAAACAGTTGTCATCTGTTCATATACTCCCACAAATCTGAACCAAAAAATCTAGGCATTTTTTTTTAATCATATACAGAACTCCATACCTCCCAGCTTTGGTTTTATGTCCTTCCTGATTTTTTGCTAGTACAATCGCATGTGCATTTTCTTTCTCCAATTATAGATATTAAGGTCACAGTACACATAATATTTTCTATTTCTATTTTTTAAATCTTTTTAAAAAATATTTTATTTATTTATTTGACAGACAGAGATCACAAGTAGGCAGAGAGGCAGGCAGAGGGGGGAGAGAAGCAGCTCCCTGCTGAGCAGAGAGCCTGACTCGGGGCTTGATCACAGGACCCTGAGATCATGACCTGAGCCGAAGGCAGAGGCTTAACCCACTGAGCCACCCAGGTGCCCCTTCTATTTCCATTTTAATCTCTAAATTACATTGATAATTTCACATCATTAAAAATCCTTTTATAATTTTTAATGACTGGAAAATATCTTATTATATGGATAGACTTTTTAACCAATCTACTCTTACCGATTTTTTAAAATAGGTAATATCCATATAACTAAAATTTTGTATATACACATAATCATTTCATTAGGACAAATACCTAAAAATATAATTGTCACATTAAAGAATATAAAATCTTGGGCACCTGGGTGGCCTTCAGCTCAGATAATGCTCTCAGGGTCCTGGGATTGAGCCCCGCATTGGGTGCTCTGCTCAGCAGGGAGCCTGCTTCTCCCTCTCCCTCTGCCTGCCTCTCTGCCTACTTGTGATCTCTCTCTCTCTCTCTCTCTCTCTCTCTGTCAAATAAATAAATAAAAAATCTTTAAAAAAAAGAATATAAAATCTTGACATTGTTTTACAGAAAAGCCTGTTAATGACAATTTGCTTTATATATAGAGTACCCATGTCCCTAGACTCTCCATAGCAAACTGTTTTCTGGTATTACTATTGTTATTATCATTATTATGTGTTTGTCAGTATAATAGGAAAATGATATTCCCTTGTTCTAAAATCCAGCTCTTTGGTGATCACTGAGGCTTAATGTTATCTTATACATTTTTGGTTATCTAAAACAGATAGACACGGAAGGGGAATTTTCTTAATGTCTACAAGTAGTCCTGCACAATTTCATCAGCGTCACTGTGCGGAGATCCTTTCGCTCGGGCTGTATATAATGGCAGTAAAAGTATAGAAATATAATGGTTGGGGTGCCTAGGTGGCTCAGTGGGTTAAAACCTCTGCCTTCGGCTCAGGTCATGATCCCAGGGTCCTGGGATCGAGCCCCGAATCAGGCTCTCTGCTCAGCGGGGAGCCTGCTTCCTTGTCTCTCTCTGCCTGCTTATCTGCCTACTTGTGATCTCTGTCTGTCAAATTAAAAACAAAACAAAACAACAACAAAAAAAGAAATATAATGGTTAATCAGGCAGTGAAGGGAACAGTTCAGTCAAAAACTCTGATCAAATTTCCTTTTAAAATAAAGAATAATTATAATTTAGTGAAAAATTGTGAGACTAATTTTCACAAGTAGATGCAAATGGTTTAGATGATTTCATTTTCTCTGCAAGATATAATATGAAATATAAATCTTATTGAAACTGCATATTTACTTTGATGAAGTGTTACATTTTGAATATATTTAATCATTTCAGTTTTTGTGCATTTACTTTCCTTTTTAAAAGCAACTCCATTCAAAATTTGACTTGAATTGAGAATATTTTTATCTATCCTTGATTTCCAAATTCATATTAAATGATCATTTATGTGATGATGTATGAGATGTTCCTTGAAATGTGTCTGTTCAAAGACTTAAAATGTTATTGGCAGGAAATTGGCCTTATTAAGATTTAGTTATTGCTGTGTAACAAATTACTCCAACATTTCAAAGCTCAAAACAACAAATGTTTATTATCTCACACATTTTCTGAGTATCAGGAAGCCAGAAGCAGCATGGGTGGGTGGTCTGGCTTGTGCTCTCTCATGAGACTGTAGAGACACTATTGGCCAGAGCTAGGCTCTAAATACTTGACTAGGTCTGGAGGTTCTGCTGTTAAGCTCACTCACATGGTTGGCAGACATTATTTCCTCATCAAACAAATCTCTCAGTAGGGCTGCTCAGGATGGACATGGACTTCCCCAGAGTGAAATTCCAGGGATAGAGTTGGATGTCAGTACTCTTGTTTTAGCATTCCAAATTACATAATTTTCAAATGGCTAAACCTAAATGCAGTTTAAAAGGATCTTCTGATACATACAAATGACTAACAGACACGTGAAAAAATGTTCATGATCATTAGCCATCAGGGAATTCCAAATCAAAACTACATTGAGTTACCACCTTACACCAGTTAGAACGGCAAAAATTAACAAGGCAAGAAACAACAGATGTTGGAGAGGATGTGGAGAAAGGGGAACCCTCTTACACTGTTGGTAGGAATGCAAGTTGGTGCAGATACTAGAAAACAGTGTGGCGATTCCTCAAAAAATTAAAAATAGAGCTACTCTATGACCATGCAATTGCGCTACTGGGTATTTACCCCAAAGATACATATGTAGTGGAAAGAAAGGCCATATGTACCCCAATGTTCACAGAAGCAATGTCCACAATACCCAAACTATGGAAAGAGCTGAGATGCCCTTCAACAGATGAATGGATAAAGAAGATGTGGTCCATATATACAGTGGAATATTACTCAGCCATTAGAAAGGATGAATACCCAACTTTTGCATCTACATGGATGGGACTGGAGGAAATTATGCTGAGTGAAATAAGTCAAGCAGAGAAAGTCAATTATCATATGGTTTCACTTACTTATGGAACATAAGGAATAATATGGAGGACATTAGGATAAGGAAAGGAAAAGTGAAGGGGAGAAATCAGAAGGGGGATGAACCATGAGAGACTGTGGACTCAGAGAAACAAATTGAAGGTTTTAGAGGGGAGGAGGGTGGGATGTTGGGTGAGCCTGGTGGTGGGTATTAAGGAGGAGATGTACTGTGTGGAGCGCTGGGTGTTATACATAAACAATGAATCTTGGAGCATTACATCAAACACTAATGATGGGGGTGCCTGGGTGGCTCGTTGGGTTGGGCCTGTACCTTTGACTCTGGTCATGGTCTCAGGGTCCTGGGACTGAGCCCTGAATTGGGCTTTCTGCTCAGCTGGGGGCCTGCTTCACCCTCTCCCTCTGTTTACCTCTCTGCCTACTTGTGATCTCTCTGTCAAATAAATAAATAAATAAATAAATAAAATCTTTTAAAAAAAGAACTAATGATATATGGTGACTAACATAACACAATTTTAAAAAAAGGATCTTCTGATTTTTTTTTAAAACACCTTTCATCTTTATTGTTTTCTTGAGGATTTAAATCAAATTCCACTGTTTATTTTAAATGAATTAAAGAAACTTAAGTATGTGATTTTAAAGAAGTGTTTAAGCATTTTCTTATGTATGAATCCTCTTTCTTACAGGTGCTTAGCTCTAATGTTAAAATTTTTATCCCTCTTTTTAAAATTTTTTTATTTTTTTAAAGATTTTATTTATTTACTTGAGAGAGAGAGAAAGCATGAGAGGGGAGAGGGTCAGAGGGAGAAGCAGACTCCCTGCTGAGGAGGAAGCCCAATATGGGACTTGATCTTGGGACTCCAGGATTATGACCTGAGCCGAAGGCAGTCACTTAACCAACTGAGCCACCCAGGCACCCTCCCTCTGTATTTTTTTTTGAATAAACTTTCAGCATGGCTTCTCCTCCTCCAAAGGTTTAAAATGAGAATGATGTCAATAGTAATTTTCTATTACTTGAGACCTAAGTAGGATTGATGTCACTGTCATGGGTGGGAAGGATTTTAATATAGCCCTTTTGTCACAAAATTGCTTCTCATTGTCTTAAAACAATAGAGACTTAACTGATTGTATAACCTTATTTTATTCTAGGTCCCCTAAAAACCCAGAACAGAAGATCATTAAAAGAGTGATTGCTCTTGAAGGAGATATTGTAAAGTAAGTACTGAAACTGTTGTTTTGAAGTTCAAGTTATAAATTCTGGAATTTCGTTGAGTTTTAAATCATATCACTTGGGAAGTACCACTCAATTCAGAGGACCAAAGCTTTGGAGACATCCCAAATGAACTGGTATGTCTTCAGTGAGCACCATCAACCATTTCAGGATGTAAGGCAAATATAGCCTCTTGATCATATTATTATCTTTTATCTGCAAGACATAGGAGAAATAAATATTAACTGAAATTGACCAGGTTTTCTAAACTGACCACTAAATAATTATTTTTTCAAATATTAAAATTAGCATAATTGTTTCAGGTTATGGTATTAAGGTTTATTTTAGACAAATTCATGAACATCTATTATTTTAGAAGCAAATACAGAAACTAAGTGGGAGCTCTTCTATACATGTACTCACAACCCTGAGATCACGATCTGAGCTGAAACCAAGAATCGGATGCTTAACCAACTGCACCACCCAGGTGCCCCAATATTCAGAAAATTTTCTAAGCCTGTTTGCCGAAAAACTTAATTCTAAAATATCTATATTAATGACCCTACAGATTAAACAATCTCACTAAAATGAATCTCGGTTGGTTTTAAGACAGAATCAAAGCCAGCAGTTCTCAAAGGATGGCCAAAGGATCGCTGGGCATTCCCAAGACCCTTTGAGAGGGTCAGTGAGATCAGAACTGTTTTCCTAATAATACTAAGATGCTGTTTGCCTTTTCACTCTCATTTTCTCTTGAGTGTACAGTGGAGTTTTCCAAGGTTATGTGATGTGTGCTATGCCATCAAATTGAATGCAGCAGTGGATATTGGAATATGGCTGTCTCCTATTCATCCAAACACTAAACGGATTGGCAAAAATAGAAAAAAAATGCTACTGATCTCATCATTTTTTCTTTTGTTTTGGAAAATAATTATAGTTTTCATTAAACACATTTTTGTATGTGTTAACATATAGGTTTATTATTTTTTTTAGATTGCATCTATAAAGATTTTTTTTTAATTCACCATTTTTGTTTCCCATATGGTAAATATTGACAGAGTGTATTTTCTAATGTGATAAATATTGACAAACAGTTCTTTGAGAGCCTCAGTTATTTTTACAAGTATAAAGGAGTCCTCACACTGTTTGCAGTATGAGAACTTGCTGATGTAGGAATGAATGGCAAAAATGTTCATGTCAGGATTACTTGTCCATGAGTAGTATGCATTATATGAATGGAGCTATTGCAAGATGGTTTGAATGGTTTACATTTATGAATATTTGTACAGTCTTTTTTGTTTTAAAAGCTTTTTTGAGGTAACATTTATATACTGTACAACTCACCCATTTTAAATATACAGTGTAATGAGTTTCAGTATAAGTATATACAATTGTGCAAGCCTCACCACGGTCTGATTTTTGAATACTTCCATTACCTTTAGAAGTTTCCTCCTGGGAAACTGAGCCTGGGTGGCTCAGTTGGTTAAGTGGCTGCCTTCGGCTCAGGTCATGATCCCAGCGTCCTGGGATCGAGTCCCACATCGGGCTCCTTGCTCGGTGGGGAGCCTGCTTCTCTCTCTGCCTCTGCCTGCCACTCTGTCTGCCTGTGCTCGCTCATTCTCCCTCTATCTCTCTGACAAATAAATAAAAAATAAAAATCTTAAAAAAAAAAAAAAAGAAGTTTCCTCCTCCCCTTTGCATTTAAGTGAGGCTCCCACCAGTCCCAGTTGGCCAGTCCCAGGCAACCAGGGATCTGCTTTCTGTCTCCAGAGTTTAGCCTTTTCTAGAAAATTTATTTAGATGGTATTATACCATATGTAGTCTTTTATACCTGTGTTCTCCCCCATATCAGAATTTTTTTTTAATCACCTATGTGTGTCTATCTGTAATTTGTTCCTTTTTATGGTTCCATTGTATGGACCTACCACATTTTGTATGTTCATTTACGAGCTAATGAACATTAGAATTTTTCCAGTTTAGGGATATTATAAGTAAAGATATGAACATTTATATAAATGCTACAGACATGTGTCTTCGGGTAGAAATGCATTTTTATTTCTACTGAAATGTATTTGCACGTATCACTGTTAAAACGCCTATATTCCTAGAGATGTTAGGTATTACGGTAAAGTATATGTTTAACTTCGGTTAACTACCAAACTGTTTTCAAAAGTGGCTGTAATATTTTATGTTCTACCAGCAATGCACAAGGGTTTAATTTTCTTTGTATCCTTGCCAATACTTGGTATTATGAATATTTCTGATTAGCCATCCTCATAGGTGTAAAGTAGAATCTCATTGTAGTTTTGATTTACATTTCCCTGAAGGCTACTGATGTTGAGAATGTTTCCACATGCTTACTTGCCATTTGTATATTTTCTTGGGTGAAGTGTCTTTTCAATGTATTTGCTCATTTTGTACCGGTTATTTAATATTTTGAATTATAAGAGGTCCTTTTATTTTGATTCCATAGATTGGGCATTTGGGGGAGGATGAATGTGTATAATAATGTGATTTTAGTCAGGTATGAGTGTATTTATATCAAAGAGTTTAGTTTTTGTTATGTGTAGGATTTGTGTGGTCAGTTTGCAGAATTTGGCAATTGCTTTCTATTTTGAAGATCCTATCTACTCTTCTGATTTCAGTAAGAAACTGTGAAGAGCAGTAAATTTGGAAAACTATTTGATATACATCCATAAATGTCCAAAATATGCTTTTATTTTATTTTTTTTAAAGATTTTATTTATTTATTAGAGAGATGGAGAAAGACCACAAGTAGGCAGAGCAACAGGCAGAGGGAGAGGGGGAAAGCAGGCTCCCCCACTGAGCAGGGAGCCTGATGTGGGGCTCGATCCCAGGACCCGGCAATTATGACCTGAGCTGAAGGCAGCCACTTAACCGACTGAGCCACCCAGGTGCCCCCAAAATATGCTTTTAATATTTGGAAGACAATTTGTGTGGATGTGATGCAAATCCTATCAGGGAATGAGTCAGCATATAAAATATACGTTATTTTAAAAGATTGAAGCTGGTCACGAAAGACCAGCATTGGATTATATTTATAGTATACGAAATGTCCAGAATAGGCAGATTCATAGAGGCAAAAAATAAGGGTTCCCAGGGGCATGAAAAAGGGGATTGAGGGGACGCCTGGGTGGCTCAGTTGGTTAGGCGGCTGCCTTCAGCTCAGGTCATGATCCCAGCGTCCTGGGATCGAGTCCCACATTGGGCTCCTTGCTTGGCAGGGAGTCTGCTTCTCCCTCTGCCTCTGCCTGCCACTCTGTCTTCCTGTGCTCGCTCTCTCGCTCGCTCTCTTTCTGACAAATAAATAAATAAAGTCTTAAAAAAAAAAAAAAGAAAAAAAAGAAAAAGGGGATTGAGAGATACGGGTACAATTTTTTTGTTATTGTTTTTGGTTTTGTTCATCGGTTTGTTTTTGGTAGGTGGCATGAAAACGTTGAAAATAAATGTATGAAAATAAAGTGTGATAGTTCCACAGCTCTGTGACTATATTAAAAACAATGAATTGTACGTTTTAAATGGGTAAATTACATGTTACATAAATTGCATCTCCATAGGGCTATTTAAAAAAAATAAAAGAGTCAACAAAGGGAGCAAAAATTTTATCTATGTCAAATAATCTAACAAGATTAGGAATGTCAAGGAATTCGTTTTATATTATAATCCAAAGAGAACACAGCTTTAATTCAGATGTATCATTATTGGTCACTAGCTGAAGAGTCAACAATGTGAGATGGTAGAACTTGGTCAGACAGAAAAAACTCTTTGTAATTAGAAATCAGTATGTGTAAATACTGTGTTGGGTTCACAGAGGGCTGAACTAGAATGAAGGTTATTGGTGCAGTGCTGGGCGATGAGGGGAAAGGAGATAGGGATCTAAGAGATTTATACCCTCCCACCCCCACTATTGCAACCCACATGGGGAAAGGCTGGCTGCTTTGTTGTGTGAAAATTAACACTTTGGACATGTGGCCCTATCTGTCTCCCTTCACTACACCTCTATCGTGAAGCAATGAGTACCAAGACTCAAGCCTTTCCCAGTATGTAGGCTCTAAAACCTTTGTGATAATTGATTAGAAAAATATTTTTTTTGTATTTCATGTTTTAAACAAAAATTATAATTTTATTCCTCTGAATAAAATAGGTGCTTAAAAATTCTAGGCTTCCTGGGCTTCAAATTAATAATTGGATATATTCCTATAACAATTTCCTAACAGCACTGAAAAATATTAAGAGGTATTAGGTAAAACAGTATTATTTACTGATACGCTTACCTCTTTTTGTCTATGACCCATTTTTTACAATTATTTTTATTAACATGTATTATTAACCCCGGGGGTACAGGTCTGTGAATTATCAGGCCTACACACTTCACAGCACTCACCATAGTACATACCCTCCCCAGTGTCCATAACCCCACCACCCTCTCCCTACTCCCTTACCCCTCAGCACCTCTCAGTTTGTTTTGTGAGATTAAGAGTTTCTTATGGTTTGTCTTTTTTTTAATGCCAAAGCATATTTTAAAAAATTTAAAAATATGCTTTCTTCCATCAGAAAGCATTTGTCTATTGGTGTCCTAACTTTTGGTAGACAAGGTGCTTTGGTCTGTGATGTGGACATTCCCTTCCCAGTCTTACCTTGGATAATACTTGATTACTTATTAGGCAAGCTAAACCTGAATGCACATCACCAGAATTTTTTTTTTGGAAAGTACTTGGTATTTCATAAAATGATCGAAGAAAAAAATCTGACTTATTAGGACTCACCCTTTTTGTGGATTTTGTAGTATTTTTATTGTGAATTATACATAATTAGTGGGTAGAGAGGAAACAATTATCTTTTCAGAGCTAAGCACTTTCAAGGCTTAATCTAATCCTCAATTTAATGTTCTGTTAGTTATAAAAAACAGATACATAGTAAAATATAGCTGAAAGAGCATTATTTTAAAGATAATTCAGCAGATGGCTGACTGCTATTTTGTCTCTGCCTGGTGAAAGAAGTGTGGCAGAAGCCAGGGATCAGCCTCACCTCACTGAAGACGAGAAGTGGGACTACGGCTCGACTTCCAGCTTCTGTGCCCCTGTACCCTCTATCCTTCCGTTTGCCTGTCTTGCTTGTGTTCCCATTGACTTTTGCTCCATTGCCGACTGCTGGCTTCCTTGGGTGTGCCTCTTGTTTAAACTACCTGAGAGAAATCCGAGTATGTCCCTTTGAGGTGCAGAACTAGGATATGTCCACCTGACATGCCACTGGTCAGTCAACTCATGAGCTGCCTTTGGGGCGGGTGCCCTTCCTTGGTGGGGCCGGTTGTGGCTGTGTAGGCCAGTCACCCAGTACAGACCCTTTGGCTCTAAGGAACCTCTCTGAAGGGGCTTGTATGTCTGGCAGACACTGTGAGGCCTGCCAAAGTGGGACATTGTAGTCAGCACCCACTTCATTTAGCTTCAACCTTTGAAGCCTCATGTTCAATAGAACTATCAGCTGTTCTCCTTGGTCATTGCTTTGACCCTACCCTCTGGGGAAGATTGGGTAATTGATTTAAATTACGGAAATAACACAAACTGGAGAAATTCAAAATGCTATCATGAACATTCTTGCATACATACTTTTGGACACTTGTGTGTTTATTGTTGTAGAACAGATAGCTAGAAGTAGAAATACTAGGTCAACGTATGTTGTTATTGTTGTTGTTATTTTTAGTTCTAGTGTATACAGCCAGACTTCCCTCCCAAGAGGTTTGCTTCCCATCTCACCAACCTATTTATACTCTTACCAACACTGCATAAAATACGCATTTCAGAGGAAGAGTATTTAAAGATCAAATGCAATGCGGGAGTGGTGGACTTCAGATTCAGAAGTCAAAACATTTCAACACCAATTCTAAAATTAGTTTAGATGATTAGGTTTGATTTACTTTAATCAGATTGCTGACCAATAGGCCTTAGAAACATTCATTTAATGAACACTGGTGTAGCCACTAGAGAGACATAATTGAAGAGAAGAGACAAAGTCCCTGCTCTCGTGGAGCTTATATCCTAGTGGTTAGAAGCAGATAACAGGCAAATGCATAACACATAATGCAAGACATAACACTGAGCTAGACGTGCTAAAGAAAAATGAAGTCAGAAAGGATGTATAAAGTGGGGGTTCTAGGGCTGCTATTTTAGGCAGGATGTTCGCTGTGAACCACTCTAATGAGCAGACTCCTATATTACGGGAGGAAGGAAGAGAGCCATAGTAGGATCTGGGACAAAGGCAGTTCACACCAAAGAAATAACAGATTCAATCCTGAGAAGGGTACACAGTAAGTGAGTTTAAGGAATTGCAAGAAGTCAGGATATCAGACCCAACTGAACGAGGAAAATTCAGGTAGGAGACTGGTATCAGAGGTTTGCAGAACTCTGTGGGTCATAGGAAGAATTTTGGATTTTATTGTAGTGGTATGGCAAGCCCATGGAATGTTTTGAGTCATGAGTGATAGGATGTGATTGGGATTTTTAAAAGATCCCTCTGTGCTGTGTGGAGAATAGACGAAAGGGAGGCAGTCTGACCCAAGTAACTGGTCAAAGTATTTTTCTCTTGAGGAAATAATACGTAGCTTCTTCTAAAAGTGGTTAAGTATCTTTGTTTATGACATGAATGATGACTACTTTGAGATTTTCAGAGTGACTCATAAAAGTAGTCACATTATTTGTAATCACAGTCATTACGGTTATATTGACAAGGCAAAAGTAGAGTTGAAGCATTTGTTCAGTGAATTCAGCCAAATATTCCTAAGATGGTAGCAGAGATGAGTTTTGCAAGTCTGAACTTTCTGTCATGATGTCAACATTGATTAACATCACAAGACAGTTGCTTGACTGTGTGGATAACTTAGCTAGAAATCTAGCCATTTTCATAAAGTCTGCCCAAATGGGTCTGCTTATCTGTAACAGAAACGTAAAAAGCTAATGAAAGTAATATTTAGACAAGGCCATTAGTTCCACCAAAATATTTTTCATAGTTATTTGCTTTTTCTTATTAATTTGTTATGACTCACATAGAAAGGCTATTTTAGAAAAAGATAAAATGAATACGAAGCACCAAACTGCAGGAAGTCAATATGAATCAACCACAACTGAAATTTGTAAGACACCAACATTTTTTATTGGGCACCTTATTTCTGTTTCACAGATTTTCTCAGCCCCGTCAAAAATGAAGCCTTTTATCATTTCCCTTCTTACTTACTAAAACACACTTTACAGATACTTGGAATCTGGGAATCTATGTCACTAGCAACCTCCATGAAGTAAATCACCAGCGAATCACCAAACTAGGACACTTTTGAGAGTGAAAGGGGATGATGATTACGTTGGAATAATCCGCCCATGGTGGCTGCCAAGACAGACTGCGACAAGTGGTCGCCCTACCAGGGAAATGCAATCTACTCTATAATTCGCTTTACGTGATTTGATTTTCTTTAGTTTGTGGTTCGCCTTGTTCAGGAGAATTCCAAGAAGGGTTTATAGAGAACAATCACTTCCTGGCCCCAGGGAGGCCTTCGGTTGGGCAGGATCAATGATGTTGTGGAGAGGCATGCCCTGCTCAGGACACAGTAATTTCCATGCTAGAAAGTAGAGTGTAGGACTTTCTGTAACAACTACTGATATTGCAAAATATCCTGCAGTAAAGAACCATGAGACTTCTCTCACTGCAAAATATTTAAATCATAATTCCTCTTCAGGTCTGGAGACTATATTGTAAAATGTCAAAACACCCTAATTTATTAAAAATAACTATCTGATATTACCAAAAAAAAATCCATTGAATCACTAGAAATTAAACATTTTAAAACTTGTTGTTTTAAGTGTGCTGTTGAAGATACGGAAATCAATATTAGCCTATCACAGATGGTTGAATCATATTATGCTCCAGGAAATGATGAAGCTTTATAGGAAGAAAAACAGAACTAAATTGAGTTTTCCCCAGTAAAACTAAAAATGATGCTTGTTTAATAACTTCTTTTTTTTTTTTTTTTGATGCAGTAGCTCTGAATAATGGGAGTTTAATTTATCTCTGTGGCACTCTGAAGACCGTGTATTGATTTATGACGTTTTGGTAGATTAGGATTTAGGAATATGTTCTTTCCTAAAAGAAAGGACAGAATGAAGATGAAATTTGAAAAGATACTTGTGTCCAGGACCCTGATAAAGATTGTGGAATAGAATGTTTCAGAGCATGGAAGCTAATGGTTTTATTTTATGGTTCTCAAAAGGGACCCAGGTAAGTGGTTGCTTTTGAAGGCAGGAAGATATTTGTACACTGGGCCTTAGCTGTTAGTGATTTGAGCAGAAGACTTTCACAAACTTCTGAGCCACTTAAGCCTGGTTTAGTTTGAATTCTGAATTTTCCCAAATCAAAATGGCACAGCACATCCTTGTTAAGTGCTCAGCTTCTGACCAATACTATTATTTAATAGATAAGGTCTTGAGCATGGAATTAAGTATTCCAGGGTCTGTCCAATAAGGTTTAGTTACCACTAAATTAGAGGCATTTGTGAAAAATCATCAGTTTTGCTCTGGTGTCGACCTGAGAAATTATTAATTTCTCCTGGACATTCTTCCCTTCCTCTTGAAAGACAGAGAATTCTTCTTTACTAAAGAATTATGGACTGGTAGGTAACCCATGGTTTTTTGGAATCTTTCTTTCTTTTTTGTAGATGCAGATGATTATTTCTCACACTGCTGCTGTATCTGTGAATAAAAATGGAATTGCTGATAAAAACTCTGTGCATTAGCAGTAGGTAGTTCTTCGTCACCACCAGAGAGACAGCCACTTTAAGTTTATATGCAAAAATGTTGATCTCGATTTTTAAGGTCGAGATTATTTCTATCGTTGATTTAGCAACATAGGGAGGTTTGCAGAGGCACTCCACCAACTGCAGTGTGTACACGTTCATGTAGGAGGGTGCAGTTGCTGGAAGTCACTAGGCTACTTAGAATGAATTGCTTTTTCTAATGATGGTGACAGGGAGGATTGTGGTACTCTCTCCTCACCCCCATTGGTGGTTTCTCTTGCTTCATTTTAGAACTTACTCTGCCCGTCTCTTGAATAGGAATCTTCTTTAGATACAAACACTTCAGGATCTTCAGGATCTTGCATCTTCACTATTCATTCTCTTATGCATAGTCATTGATTCATTTGGTATGTCGTGGAGGTCAGGAGCACAAACTATAAATTCAGACTTCCTTGGTTTGTATCCCAGCATTGCCACTTCTTGCGTTACTTTACCAAATTACTTAATTCTCTAAGCTTAATTTCCCTCATCTGTAAGTGGAAATTACAGTAGTACTCTTCAGGATAACATGACATAGTGGCTATAATTTGGCTAGCACAGTGCTTGGCACCTAAGAATGTATTCAGTAATTATCAGATATTCTTAGAAGCAGTCACGATTTAATCATTGTTTACTGAGTGCCTGGAATATTTACTGCGTGCTAGACACTGTGTGGGATTCTGAGGTTGTGAATATGAAAAGCCATTGATAGTTCTTGCCTTCCTGATGTTTATGATCTGGTGGAAAGGCAAGAAAAGCAACAAAGAAATACAATTGCCACCATAAAAATGTATAAAGGTCCCTGGAACATCCCCGGAGGAAGAGCATCTGGTCTACCTAGGGAGCTGGGCTGTGTTGTACTCAACTTTCTGGTTAAAGTTTGAGATGAATAGGAGATCTCCAGCTCCCTTCTTAATTGCAAAAGCAATACAGGCTTCGTATAATTTAGGAAAATTGAAACAATAGTGGAGCATATGGGGTAAAATGAAAAAGTCCTTTTCCCTCATACTTCTAATCACACTCCCAGAGGTATATATGGTTTGGATCCTGATCTATGTTTCCTAGTAGGAGATTGGAAGGTTTAGAAAAATATTTATATCATAGCATTTTTCCTTGAATATTCCAGAAGGAAAAAAACACAAACTTCAGATATATCTATAATAATTTATGTGTTCTAGTGTGTGTGTTACACCTATTTTATAGTAATATACTTGTATACCTCTCCTAGGTAGGTATTTGAAAACATGGCAACTTCAGAATTGCTTATTTATAAAGTTCTGAATAATAAATTATACTACTAGGAGTAATGTACACAAAAATACTATGTGCAAATTATTGGGGAACAATAATATGTGACCCAGACAAAACCATTTATAGAAAATTACAGGCAAGAGCATGATAGTGAATAGTAATTAATGTCCTTATTATTTAATGTTCTTCCTATTAAAGTCATCATATCTAAAAGGAATTATTAGAACCATCATGTTCTCTCCAGGCAGTGTATGACCTGAAGTGACTGGGGGTGAGGGGATTCAGGGAGGAAACCCATTGCTTAGCTTAATTAGGCAAAATTTTCCACAGCTGGGAGCCTAGCAGGATGATCTGGTCTGGCTCCACCCTTGTCAACATCTTCTTGCTGCTCTCCAAAATACTGTAGGCAGTCTCTAACCTGGATGGTTTTCACTAAGCTCCTTTCCTCTGTTTTTGGGCTGACTTTGGGGACTTTACTCCCCAATTCTGCCACGAGCCTCCCTCGCCTCCCCCAGTGCAGACAGATCATGGGAGGTGCTCTCACAGCGTCTGATATTTCCTACCAGGAAGCACATCACACTGGGGGCTGGTTAGTGCATTAATCTAGTCGCCTTCTTCGCTGCTGGCTTAATTATACTTCTTAGTAGTATAACTTTTTGAAGTTGTGGCCTGCAAGTAAAAATGTAGAAAAATGCTGACTTTTGTACACTCCTTTGAACTAAGTATTGATTTTTATTTTTTTTTCTTTGCTCAAAGTAATGTAAGTCTGTCAAATATTTGGAAAAGGCATATAAGTATAATTATCTTAGTAGGAAACTAAAAAAGATGGTCTTAAAATACCTTTTTAACGAAGCTTAAGAAGCATGCCAGAAAGATTTAAGAATATTTCAGCCTGAATAATTACTTAATAATTAAGGAACAGATAGCTCTTCTATTTTTGCACAGTATCAGTTAACCTTGTTTCAACCTAATATTGCCCACACTCTTTCTCTTTTAAAATGTTTAGAGAAAGAATTTCATGTGACGGAGCATTGTGTGTAAAAGGTATTAACTTAGTTAGTTATGGATGCTAGCATATTTTTGTAACTTCTGTTGTATGAGAGCTTTTTTTAGGTATCTAGGGGCAATAAGGGGTAGCATGAAAATAGTAGAAGGAGTGTACCCTTGGAGCAAGATGATAGATTCAATTCCAACTCTGTTTCTTATAAACTGTGTGACCTTGGAAAAGTTATTGACCTCTCTGATTTTAAAAGGGAAAAAAATCTCTATTTTCAGAGTGATTTTAAAGACCAAATATCTCCCAATACTTTGTAAATTTTAACACACCAATAACTATAATATATTATTAACTGATTTTCTATTTGGCTTCCCATTAACAGAATGCCTTGCCCATTTTAGATTATCAATTTTTTCTGTCATCGTTGAAAAAAAATTTATTCTATTGCTCAATCAAGATATAGGTCCATATTTGATAAGTTCTGAAGTTGGAAGAAAACCAGTTTTACTATGTTCCCTGCAAGTACTCAAATGCGGGCTACTGTATTTTTGAGATCTTGAACTGGTTCTTCATGCACAATTACCCGATGTTTATTGCAGGGGTCAATATGCTTTTTCTGTTAACAGCCAGATAGTAAATATTTTTTATAGCTTTGCAGGCTATACCTTCTTTGACAAAACTACTCAATTCTGATACTGTAGTATGAAAGCAACTATGAATGATACATAAAATGAATGTTCCAATAGAACTTTATTTACAGAAACAGATACTAGACTAGATTTGGCTCCTGGCCCCTACCTAGTTTGCTAATTCTAGTCTATATTATCTACTTTCATTCCTTTAACCTTAGAGATAAGTAGAAAATACTGAATTTATTTTCTAGTCCTGGCCAGCAGTTTAAATAGTAGGGAGGAATTAGCTTAAAAGCCTTGCGTTCTTTGGTTAAATGCTGGTTGAGACAGAGTAGCTCTGTTTCTCCAAGTGAGGTTTTTGCTGCATTGCTCGAAGCCACATAGGTACACCTGAACAGTGAAGATATTTGTCTTGAGCTGGTTGGGGAAGAGCTATTATACTTTAAGAACACTGCAGAGAGTATCTTCATTGGCGAGGAGCCACAATGCTCATAAAAGAGTAGAATAAATTTCATTGCCCAAATAGTTTCTTCCTAATACAAAAGGAATATCCCTACAGATGGGAAAATGTTGTATCAGAATACTATGCCAGGCTATTTAAGCTCTTCTTATAAGCCCAGCATTAGAACTCCAGTTGTTTGAGCTCGATCTGGCTATGCCGGACTAAACTGACAGTGCGGAGAAGGAGCTAATAATCTAGAGGATCCTTTTTTTTTTTTTTAAAGTAATTTATTTTAGTTCCTCAACTTACTCATTGTATTACGGAAAATGTTCAAATGTTCTCTAGTTTATTACGAGGGATACCTTTATATATAATAGCATCTTAGTTAGGCACAAGTGGTAATCATTCCCATATTTAAAATGTCGATGGTGAAACTAAAGTCTATATTTGCCGTTTTTGTCATATTGGAAGATGTGTTTTGACAGAAATATTAATCATAAATTGTTGATTTAGAAAATAGAGTGTCTCTCTAGTTTTTTTCCCCTGAGAATCTGAATGGTTCACACTAGCAGAACTAACAAGATTTTGAAATTGATCATCCTCAACTCAAAGGAGAATTTGAGTGAAAATAATTAATTTTTTTTTTCATTATTAGGGGAGCTGACAGTTGTTGATCTTTCCTTTCAGAGGAGTCAATTGTGTGATGAAAGTTGTATATCTGGGGTATGATGAATAGCAAGTCATTAACTCTGGGTTTCTGCAACTGGACACTTGGGAACTAAGGAGATTTTCTACTTTGCTTATTACAAAAATAAATTCTACTCCCTGGCCATTATGCGATAACTGGTTTTAATATGCAGCCCGGAGCCGCCAGTGATAAACGCCGGGTCCCACACTGCTATGCCTCAAGGTGTATTGATGCTTCCAAGGAACATTTCTGCAGTTTGGATTCCAATATTACATACATCAGAAAGTAAATGACTATTTAATCTGTAACTATAACATGTAGAGGAGCAAGTAATACATACTGGAATAGAGTTTAGTAGGATGGAAAGCCAACCTGAAAGATTTTCTATTTGAGATGAAAGTATAATAAGCAGTAAGCTTTACAAAAGCGAGGAGTGTGATAATAGAAGAGGAAATGAATGAACAGATTAGAATTTCGCATGTGTATGGGAAAGTAAGGTGACCTTTAATGGATTTCTGGGGCTGTCTTTGGGGGATTATGTAAATCAAGCCTGCACTCTAAGTCTCACAAGGCTATCATTAAAATCAAGAGAATGCTTACTGCCTGATGGGAATTGAAGTGACTCCTAACTTGATGTATGCGAGCTCTAGTATTCTCACATGACTTTTAAAAAATAATGATTTTGTTAAAATTAAAACTTGCAACTTCCTTGCCTATAAAGTGAAGGAAATAAAGAGGATATGCGTATGGAACTTGTATGAAAGTTTCACTTTTCATATTCGTGGCAATGTATGAATATTGCACGGTATATTGAGCCAGTGATAAGTACTAATGTCATTTTCGTCTTTGCTAATACAGTAGGTGAGAAGATGTTTCTCATTGCTGTTTTCATTTATATTATTTTCATTGCTAATAGGAATGAGTATTTTATTAATCTTTTACTTCCTTTTCTAAGAATTATTTCAGAATTCCCCATTTTTAAATGGCATTCAATGTTTTCTTATCAGTTTCTTATCTTATATCTATAGATAAAGATTTGTTTTTTGTTGGGGTTTTTTTTGCCTTTTTTTTTTTGAGAGAGAGAAGAGCACGTGCACAGGGGAGGGGGTGCGAAGGAGGGGAGTCAGAGAGAGAAGGAGAGAGAGAATCTTAAGTAGGTTCCACACCCAGCGTGGTGCCCCACATGGGGCTGAGATCATGACCTGAGCCAAAATCAGGAGTGGGTCACTTAACTTAAGCAGCTGGGCCACCCAAGCGCCCCCTTAAGTTTGAATATATTATGTATGCTAACCCCTTGCCATCTTTAGATCAAATTTATTTCCAGTACCTGATTTGCTTTTTAGTTTTATTCATTCTCATAGGTTACTTAAGGAAATATGTTTTTTTAAAGCCATTTAATTTTATTTTTGATGGTTAAAGGTCCATGAAGTAGACCTTTGAAACTGAATTCTTTGACGTCACTTTTATATGTTTGTCTGCTGAGTTAATGCCATTAGTATGTGTTAATCCTCATCTAAGGGTTTCACAAATAATATATATATTATTTATTTTTTTTTATTTTTTATTTATACAAATATTTCTTATATATTTGTATATACATATATTTGTATATTTTGTATATCTGTATATTATAAAAATATTTTTTATTTATACAAATATACTTTAGTATAAAGCTTGTAACATGTTTTTCTCAATACGTTAAAGTCATAAAAAAATCTAGTAATCCTTTATTGTGGAAGACCATATATATCTACATATGTTCTATAGGGAACATAGCTACCATATGGAGGGTGGCATTGTTCTAATAGAATGTTCCTCTAAGTGTGATCTCCAGACTGTAGCATCAACATCACCAAGGAACTTGTTAGAAATGCAAATTCTTGATTCCCACTTCCCCGCACTGCATCAGGAACTCCAAGTCTGGAGCCAGCAACCTGTGTTTTAATAAGGTGATTCTGATGCATGCCGGAATTTGAGAAAATGTTCTAGTATTAGGTCTCTCACCAATGATCTGTTTTAACTTGAGTAGTTTAACCTATTTATATTTTGCTCTACTTATTTAGGCATGAAATGATGTTTTCTTCAATGTGACTCTATTCCTACCCTGCCTAAGCTTAAACTTCCAGTGGTGTGGGAATTTTGGGGTGAGAAAAAACACAATGGTGTCATGACCGCCTGTTCCCTTTCCAGGCTTAATGAAGTGTTAGATCCTGAGCATCAACCCACTCCCCAATCTTTTCTTTAGAAGTTCACTCTCACTTTCTTCAAAATCTCTGCCCTCCCTGTGATCTCATGCTTTTAGGAAAATGGACTGCACCTCACAAATTTAAGGACCCTTTGGACTGTTATATGGAACATGTTTTCCAGCTCTTAAATTCTATGATATTTATTCTGTTGAAAAGAGGGAGGCAGAGAGTACACAAATCTCTGTAGAAGGATTAGCACCAGGGAGAAACTTTTCCCACTCCAGGGTAGAGAGGTGGATCCCATCACTGCGTCGCTCCCTCGGGCTGCTCCTTTACCATGAGGCATCTCAGATGTCGGTCTTGGAAGTCTCCCCAAAGGAGAGGCGAACAAGAGGCAAGCAGAGAGGACTTGCCTAACAGTGCCCAGGAAGACGGGTTAGCGGGCCTTTGTGGTTTCCTCCCTGGATTACCGTGTCTGTATCCTAACTGATTTCCCTTTCATATCTTTGCCAACCCATCTTCCACACTCTCACAAGAACGAATTTTTTTTTTTTTTTTAATGTCAATCTCATTATGCCATCCACACTCACGAACCTGGTCATAAAGATCCCTCATGATCCAGCCCTGTGTCTCTCCCGCTGCACTCTCCCCACTGTGTTCTCGCCACGCTGATAGTTTGTTTCTGGGCAGTTATTTCTCCTCACACTCCTTTGCCTTTACAGGAAGCAGCCTCACTCTTGTCCTGTTCCTTTGCTTTGTTTTTGCCTGGGTAACTCCTACTCAGCCATTGTATCTCTGGGAATTAATCTGGGAGACAGACCTACACCTGAGTGCCAAGGAGTGTGTGAAGGCGGTTACTTGCACGGTTGTTTATAATAGCAAAAGACTGAAACTTTCTAAATGTACATCCATACAGTTAAGGGCATTGTGATGCATTCATAGAATAGAGACAGTTAAGAAGAAAAGGTTAGATCTACATGTACACACACACGTGTACGAGAAAACTACTGCACAGTAGATACTGAACACCAGTCCCACCCCCGTCATGTTTCCAGGAGTCCGCGCTCACTTTTTCTGCACTCTGTTGCTCAGTAATTACTAGTAAATGTGTAACTTCCACTTTTAGAGGAGGGAACGAGAGAGCTGGAAGGGCAGGAGTGTGAAGGGAATTTTACAATATACCCTTTAATATTTGACTTTTAACATTTCTCTGTCTCACACATCTCACGTGTATAGATAAATGCCTACATATGTACACATATGTGCAGATGTGTGTGTAAGCCAAAGATTCCATTCCTGCACCTCTTTTTTAAAACCTTCTACGATTTAAAACCTTCTGCTTCTCTCTTGTGCTCCTATTGAATACTAGCTTCCTTTTTCATAACATTTACTGTTCACTGTAGGTGGTTTTTTGCTTTTGTCTTCTTCCCCTACCCACTCTTCTTACACCCACGTGCCTGTGTGGGTGGGCGCGCGCGTGCATACACACACACACACACAGAGCTATCATCCCTCTCTATCCATGCTCATGTTTTATCCTGTACGTGACAGACACTTCACCCTCCCCCAACCATCTAACAAAATCCTGTATCCTCACCCAGACAGAAATGATTGTCCTCTTCTCTGTTTCCAGGGTACTGGATTGATCATACAGGTACAAAATGCATCTAATTGTATTAGAGCCTGTTGTACATGCATCTTTCTGCCTGCACATAATTTGCATCAAGGGCAGCGACTCCGTTCTGGAGCCTGGCATCTAGCACAGTCCTGTCTTACAAAATTTAACATATTGAGAGTGTGCTCAATAAGTACTTGGCAAATTAAAAATGACTGCAGAAAGCTCTGTGCAATATTTATAAAACATCAATCCCGAATATCACTCTGTAAAATGATTCTGTTTATTCTGGAAATAGTTCAACTTAGTCCAATTAGTATAAGTCCCAAGTCCTTATCTTTAAAAATGTAAGCTCTTTAATGTGCTGAACATTTTCAACATTGCTGAAGGTTAAGGAAAGCAAGTGATAAAGAACACGAGTCTCAGCCATCTGTTTTTCTTTGCTCTCTCCAGCAGCATAAATGCTGCAGGGACTGTCCCCGCACAGCAAAGGGGATGAGAATATGCTTGTTTATTATTGAGAAGGCTTAAATGGGTGCCCTGTCGGTCAGTTTAGGTTAACTTATTCTGTGATAACAAACGACCTCCAAATCTCAATGGTTTATTATAGTAGATGCTTGATTCTCACTCTATTATAAGTTTACCATAGGTTGCATGAGATGCTGCTCCATGTTTTCTTCTCTCAGGGATTCAGGGTGACAGGGTATTAGTAGTCACAGGTGAGATGGAAAAGAAAGCATGGTAGAACCATGGGGTGGATCCTGAGGCTTCTGTTTGGAAGAGGGACATATGATTTCTACTCATTGTGTCATTGGCCAAAACCAGTCACATGACCCAACCCGATATCAATATGGCGGGTATATACAACTCTCCCTCAGGAATGGGAGACAAACATTTTGAACAATAGTACTCTACTGAAGCCTCTTTTAGAGTTCTTCTCTTGAAAATAAATTGGTTTTGTTCTTGTATCAAGCTGCTTATTTCACACATATTAGTTGAATATGTACCACAAACAGAGCCCTGTGCAGGGAGGGACAGTGAGGTTAAGTCCAAGACTCTTTTCAAGGAACTAACTACCAGAAGGGTGTCAAAATACCTCCGTGAGCAGTGGTCAGGTAGGTAGTGATGGCGAGTGCCTGGGGGAGAGAGAGCTGGAGTTGGCATAGCATGAAATCATATGTGTTAGCTACTGATACCGGAATTAATTTTATATTGTTACTATTTTTTAACCTCACATGGAAAGGTGTGCTGTTCGAGGATTCATCATATCCATTTGCCCTTCAGTTATTTTCACTGATTTCAGAAATCGTATGTTGTATGCGTAGGTGTGTATGTATATACACACATATTACTTATAGATATTTATTTAATAAATATTTGCATGTTAATGATAAAGTGGCAACATTGATCAAAATATCTGCTGTAAACATCTACAGCCATACCATCCTGAATGCCCCCAATCTCGTCAAAATATCTGGTGTTACCTCATTAGTCATACTCCTTGGGTATTGGATGTATATGGTAATATCCCAAGCCCACAAAATACTGTATTTTTAAGCACTCTGCTTATTTCTCTGTTTACTTATTTGTTGTTTTATGTAGCTATCTTTTTTTTTTCTTGAGAATAAAAATCTGCTTATGCCCCATGGGGTCTTGAATTTCCTAGCTTAGAAATTACTGTTCTGTCTACACACTGAATACATAGTGCTAATGCCTTAAGCTGCTAGTGTTTTTCTGTTGGTAGATTATTCCTTGTCCATTGCCTTTTAAATATATATTCAGAAGGATCATACTTTAAGAAAGGATTAAGTATTTCAAGGGAGAAAAACCATTCTGCTGTTTCTAAAGCATACACAGCTGTTAAACTTTAATTAAACAAGTTTGTAGGAAAGGGGACTAGAGACCAAGTTCATAAAACCAGACAGATATGCTTTGTAAATGAAGAAGAAGGTTAATTAAGCCAAGCATAGCAGCTTAATATTAATTTTTAAAACACTTCCCATGTATTTGTTGTAAATCTTGACACTGCTATTGCATATTTCCTAATGAGTTATTCTACAATTTAAGTTCAGCATTTGGATGTCAAAGATTCCTAGTCAGTTGGAAAATTATAAGATCTTTCCACATAGTGTTAATATTTATTTCAAGAAACTTAACTCTTGACTGAAGTGCAACTCATCGATGAAAATAAATGGTGAATTTATATTTTGGAAATAGAATTTGTTATATAAGCCGTGAAAATAATCCAGAACAACCCACTGGTTTTTAAAAACTTATTTAATTACCAGCAGATTCTGAACATCACAACGAGACTGATAAAAAAGATTTAATATTCAGTTGTGGTGTTTTTGAGCTTATCCTTAAGTCTTTTAACCAAGTGACACAATTTTTTTTAAATTACTAGAAGAGCAGTATGCCATTTTAACAAAAAATTGAGCTCAACAGTACACCCATAATTCTGTGAAGGAGAAGGAACAAAAAGCCTAATGAATTAGAATTTGTTACTATACTGTCAGACCCTAAGAAACTTACAGATGCATTCAGTTCCTGAATTGAGTTCATGATTTTCCTTTGTGTTTTATTATGCATAGAATCTGTGAAGGAACACTTTTAAGATTTAGATTTCACCTCTCTATAGGGAAGGCATACAGGAAAAGCTTTAAAAGCATAAAGGTGTTTAAATTAAGCCTGCTGGGCATGAATGCAGTAAATAAACCAAATTGTGATTTATTTAAATTATTCACAGGTTTAAACCTCTTGTTTCTCATGCAACAGTATGTCTTGCTTTATCCTCTAAATAGAAGTATGAACTGTAAATTAAACACTGACTATATTCTTAAGTGCATTAACGTAATTATAAGTTTCAAACCATGACTTCGGCTTCACCGCACGGATATCTTTTGCTTATGTGAAGCAAAAAGGTTTATAGGCACTGTTTCTTCAAAAGACCACCAAAGAATAAGAAAGATGTTTGAGACCATCAGCAAGTTTTTCTAGACAGTCACAATAGCTGCAAATAAATGAAGATTTAGAAATGAATTGTGCTAAGCAAGGTAAATTGTGTGGCATGTTGCCTTGTAGTGCTTCAATTGATACACGGTGAAGCTGTAATACTGTCGTCAACAGAATATCCCTGAAAATGGGGTGTTCCTCCCAGTAGGCTGCTGGGTAAAATGAAATGTTTTACTTATGCTGGAGATGAGAAATGCACAAGCCACTCCTGTGACAGATGCATTCAACATGTTACTTTAGGTTCTGGTTTCCATTTTAAAGACAGTATCCCTGATTATGCTGAGCGTAACTGTGCAGAGTAGGGATTTCCCTTGTCATGCTGGACGAGTGTCAACAGCAATGATCAGTCCCCAGATTGTCTTCTTGGGCCAGCTTCCTTCATGCAGCACACTGTCAGCGTGTGATGTGGTCATGATTGAAACACCACTTAGAAGTGTAGTTGTCATAAAAACTTCCTAAATTCTTCCATTTTTTTTCCCTCTGAGCCATATAGTAATCTAAATATAATCTTGTAGTTTTTCTTTCTCACGATACTCGAGCCATCTCCTGATAGTGAGGCAAGTGGCTCTAGGAGGTCAGTCTTCTTTATAGAGGACCCTGCTGAGTGGTCCAGCACACTGAAAGATGTCTATTGTCTTCCTTCAATTGCTGGTTTACTAAAAGAGAATGATACATGTTGGCATTGTTGGGTCTGAACTTTGGAGACAGAGTTCAGTTCCCTCCTGTTACAGATAAGGAAACTGAGACCTGAAAAGTTGTGTGACTTGCTCAAGCTTACCTAGCTAGCTAATGAGCTAAAACTTGGCTCCCTGCCCATGTGGTTTGATTGCTGCTTTAGGGTGTCGTCAACATGACTTTCCAGGTAGCTCAGGTATCATGAGGTCTCTGGGGCCCTTTGCCCCACAGAGCAAGGTGTCATGCATACATATGTACATGCATACATAATTTTCTGACCCTTATACTCTAGGTTTATGATTTTTGGAACCAACTGACTTTGCTTTCTGTAGTTTTGAATTAGATCAATGATTTTTTTAAACCTAGCCAAACAGGGAAGCTCTCGGGACACTTTTAAAAACACAGATTCCTAGAAGTCGCTTCAAATCAACTGACTTGGAAATAACTAGGAATGGAGCCCAAGAATCCGTCACTCTTCAAAGCTTGCCTGGGACACTTAAGAAAATAATGGCTGGGTTCCCTGCCAGGCCAATTAAATCCGAATTGATGGAGGTGATGCCCCAGAACCCAGCATTGAAGAAGCCCCCACTACTCCCCCACCCCCCATGACTCTCATATGGAACCAGGGTGGGAAACTACTTCTCCAGACTTTTCTCGGCCCCTAAGATTTGGCATTTTTTGTTCAGGGTAACCAAGGTAAGCTTTGCTGTTCTGGAGCAAATAGAAGAATCTCTGCCTGTCATTTGAATGTTTGTGAGCAAGTGGTGTGGTGATCTCCATGCTGTCACTTGCAGAATGTATACTATTATGTCTGTACTATCATATCACTTTAGTGATATATCTGGACTTCTGGAGGGTTTTGGGGAAAGTGATTTGCATCCAAAATGATCTAGCATTCTGGCCTCCCTCGTATCTCACCCTCTGCCAGCTCGTCTTCTGGTAGGAACTAAACATTGTAGTGTAAGGATATTCTTCCTCGTAGGAGAAAAATCCATTTTCTTTTCAATCAAAATTCTGTCAGTGTTTACCTTATCCAAATTTGTAAGCCCCTTGGCATAGATACATGAATTAGTTTTAGAGGGACTGTGTGGATTTTTTGTTGTTTCATTTACAGAAGGATGTTTATTAGAAACACATTTTTAGTAAAGATATGTGTTTCCTGTCTTTCATTCCCAAGTAAGTTTGGCTCAGAAAATGCTGTCACATAGCATGTATTCCCCATGCCGTAACAGTACTGTTTTTATTTTTAAATGTCTGCCTACCAGCTAGACTGAATTCTTCAGCCAGAAGGCATTTGGAGCCCTTGTGTTATACTCCTCCCTCTCTCCTAGCAACTAGCATGATGCTGACCACACATCACTACACTGGTAGGCCATAGACTGAATCATGCATTGATAACCTTACTGCATCGTAAAGAGGATAGATCCTACTAAATTGTTTTGCCATCTACCTAATAGAGGATAACATGGAAACTGGGGGGTCAGGATCCAGAAAGAGCTGAATCTGTGTGTGCAAGCGAAGGAGACAGACCAGTGAGGTGTGGGAGGCCGTGTGAGGAGCAGGAAGGGAAGAGGGAAAAAGGGGGCTACTAAAGTGACAAGAGGCCACTCTGTAGACTCCCAAGTTTTCTAATAAGCCTTTTCAAATTCAAATGCCTGGTGTCTGTGCATTTCTTGTAGAAACCAGCAGGGGCTCTGAATGAATTTTTGTGAGCACAGGTGAAACTTGGACAAGATTCACCAAAGGAGGGTCCAGAGGCCAAGGTTCCGTGAGAGCATAAGAAGTCCCTTTTCTGTTCTGCCAGGACATGGGATAAAGTCCAAAAGGGGTTTTGTACTTTCACCAGTGAGAAATTGGTGGTATGGACCCAGCTGAATTGGCTTTGGGAAGTGAACTCCTTCCCACTCTCACCCCAGTAGTAGGAGGTCGGGTCAAAAGATACTACCATCTTGTCAGTCGAGTATGGTCCCTTTTGAGCACTCGCATGGCATCTGGGTTACAGTGACTAGAATCATTCCACAGAGACTCTTGCCACTAAGTCTCAGAGCT